>LPNX010472371.1:187812-219884 GCA_001517045.1 Pseudotsuga menziesii | reverse complement strand
TTTAATAGCAATAAGTTCTAGAGTTTGGACACGTTCTGTATCAAGTAACTTCAGCTTCTTCTTTAATACTTGGATTTATGTTATTTCTCTTTAATTAAATATTGAAAATGGCTTGGATTACTAGGATCAAAACCTTTAATGCAACAATATTTTTTTCCATCTCCTTTATGTTGAGTTGTTTGGATTTGTTTGCCACCTTTTCTCGCTTCAATTGCTTTTCAACCTTCTTGACCAAGGTTTGAAGTCTACCCATCCTAAAAGTTGTTTGAGTACTTATCTAAATATAATTTTTCTAATTTGCTTATGCAAATCAATTTTATCCATCACACTTATCTAGTCCAATTTCACTTTAAATTTTGTATCTTTATAATCATCTATTGTTTTAGGATTCTATTCTTTTGGCTTTCAAATATCAATATTAGAAGTTCCTTCATTGAAGTCTAACATAGCTTCTATGTTCACTTCTTACAAACTTTAGGATATCAACCTTGCCTCATTTGTATATTTTGATTTTGTATTTCTCTGTATTGAGAGAATAAACTTTCCTTAGACTATTAAGTTACATGTGTAGTAGTGGATTCATGTGTATCTATTCGAGACAAAGATTATGTATCAAAGTGCTCAATTAAAAAAATAGGATCACTTGATGAAGAAACCTGGCCTTGATTCTCAACCAATACACCATGTTTATAAATACATTTCTATCTTAACCTTCTTTCTTTCTAGTTTCTCTTCTTGTTCCCCTTCTACTTCCATGTCTAAATGAATCTCAATTCCATCCTCTTTACTCCTTTTTCTAGCTTTTGAGGAGTTTGAAGTATGTTTTGTTGTATTCACTATTGTTCAATTTCTTCAACATCAATTATTTATTCAATTGGAAATGTCCTTTATTGAGTTAGTGCTTGGATATGTGGTTGTTATTGCATATCTCCTTTTAATATTTCTTTAACATGTTCCCGACTATCCAGATTTTAATCTTCTCCAATTTTTCATTTTTCTCATGAATATATTCAACAAGATTGAAATTTTGTCTCTTATTTGAAATAACTTTGTGTGGATCATATATCCATCTATATCCTTGCTGAAAATTCAATTCTTTTAGCATATCCTTTGCCAAGGACTAAGTTGTTCTTGTCTTTCCAAAAGATTGCCAACTTCTTTATGCAATTTGAAAATAATTAGTTTTGTGTTACAAGCAAAGTGAATATAAACAATGTTGAACCTTTTCCTAATATATTCCAAAGAAAATATTCTTCAGGTAAAAAATGTAGATAACAAGTGAGGCTTCAATCTTAAACCATAAATTCTTATAATAGTATGTTCTTCAAAAATAAAGCAATCTCCAATTCTAGTATATAGACTCAAATGTAAAAACTCCTTATACTCTAGGAAAATCCTCAAGAGAGGATTATCATGAAGAATGGCATATGATTCAAACATGAATTTGTTTACAAAGTGGATAAAACATTTTTTATTAGCTTGTTTCTTGACCAAATGAGTCCATTCATCCACTCATATTGAATTCCTAACTCATTCACATAGGAATGCCCAAAGATTGGAAATTCATAGCTTGGTTAAATAGCATTAGATATACAAGATAGGGTCAGTATATGAAGTGCTTTTCTATAGTAAAATTGGTCAATTTGAGATAGATGGTTTCAGTTAAGAATTGGGCATAGTCAAACCTAGTCATGTGAATTTTGGAGGGAGAGAATATAGTGAGCCAAGGATGACCTCATCAATTGTTGTATCGTGATCATAACCTAAAACTTGACACGTCATGGCAATGGATTTTCTTGATAGACCATGGAAAGAGCTAGCTTTGTATGGTGGAGGGTTCTTTGGGATTGTTGCATCTTTGGCCAAATAATTAATTAAAATTTTGGTATTATCATTTTGGATTAGAGACTTCAAGCTTGAAGTGGGGCATTCTTCATGTAGAGCTTGAAAATCTTGATTCTTAGGTAAGACAAGCATTTTAGTGATATATCCTCAATTTATTGGCAATATGGATTTGGAACCGTCAAAAGGCATAGTCAAGGAAATAGTTATGGGTGCGCTAGGAGACAAATTTAGGGAAATGGTAAGTTTTAGATATCACTATTAGATCCAAGTTCAATTCCCACAAATTAGAAACATCACAAGAATATTTAATATTTTTGTATTAGCCTTACTAAGATCATAGAGGTCTAAAAATGACAAGAGGGGTTCAAATATTTATTCTTCTCTATCAATAAGGTGGTAAATATTCACTTTAGGTTACTTAATAAACCTAGGTGAATTAGGATTTTTCTATATTCAAGATATTCCCTTCATGAAAGGTAAAGAACTGAAACTAAAAGGAAAAGCAAGTAGGAAAAAATAGAGGGTACCGTATTTTACATGAAAATCGAACATGGGAGGTGAAAACATTCTTGATTGAATACATTTTCTCCTTTGCACCAGCTTTTCCACCCTTTAAAAAAAAAAAATTCCTTTTTTAATACAAAAAATAGATTTTATTTGAGATAAAATGGTCATTTGAGGTATACCCACATGGCACGCTTTGACTGGCTCCAATTCTGGAATGGATTACCTTACCTGTTAGCATGGATTCATTCTAGTCCCACTCCATATGTTGCTTCTATTTTCCTTCACATATCACATACATGTATCCTTGCAATCACCTTACGTGAACTATACATGGAAGGCAATTTCCAACAGTTGTCAAAGCTAGTTTCCCCAAACTTATACGATGTGATGGAATGCACCCAAAGGTGCCACATCACACAGTAAGTTTGGAATTTACATCTTGTGCTTGATTACTAACTTTCATGCTTCTTTGTGAGTCAGAACCATCCTCTGCTATCAATCTCAAAACTTTGGCCCCTTTACTTTTTTGTTAAGGGTAGGTTCTTGATTATAGTCCTAGTTAACAAGGTATTATTGCATATACCCTTTATGTCGCTCTGAAATATTATTAATTCTACAACACTAATCTATAGAAAAAATATTTTGTGTTCTAACATTGGCTCCAACTAGGGATATTGCCTCCCTAGGATGTGCTAAGAATGGTAGATCAAGTGTGTTATTCATTGGACCATGGAGTCAAATTCCATGATTTTTTTTGTTTCCATAATATTCTTCCTCAAACTTCAAACTACATACCCTAACACTAACCTAAGAAAACTTTAAAACAGCAAATCAATCTAAAAAAATCAAACTAAAAATCAATATGTACAAGAGAGTGAAACATTTGAGATCTTAGTACTATATGAAATTATTTAAAAATTACATATTCACAAGTGGTCCCCATAGTTCACCATCCAAATTCTGAAGGTGAGAGATTTTATTTCCCTTTTTTGTTGCAATATGAAAAGGACTGAACCATAAATTTTCAAATTTCTCATGTTTTCCATGATCTTATTTCCTCGCATCCCATCTTAATACTAAATATTCTGGAAGAAAATATCTTTCTTTAGTATTTGTATCAAAGATATCCTTCATTTTGACTTGGTATGCTTAGGATTTTTCATTCACTTTCTCTTTGGTTTGTTGCACTTCAACCAATTGACGTATTCTCCTCAAAATATCATTTGGTTCTTTAGCTTCATTTTGCAATAATTTCATGATCGTTAACCCAAGTTGTTTAGGAAATATGGCATCCACTCCATACACTAACTTGAAAGGTGAAGTTCCTATAGAATTTTTAGTACTTATCTTATCAGCTCATAAGGCATATTTGAGATGTGAATCCAAAGCCTTTTTTTTCTCGAACAAAATATTTTTGATGATCCTCATAAGGCATTTATTTGATGACTCAGTTAATCCATTACCTTGGGGATAGTAAGAAATTGATTTCCTAAGAACTATATTTTATTATTTACATAATTCAATCATAGGAATAGACATAAAATATTGATCATTATCAATAATGATCTTTCTAGCACATCCAAACCTTGTTAGGATATTTTCCTCCAAAAGTTTGGTGATGATTGTATTTGTAATTGCTCTTGTTGGAATGGATTCATCCATTTTGTAAAATAGTATATATGTATAAGAATCCATTTATTTTTTCTACTGGATGGAGGATGAATTTCACCTATGAAATATAGGCCCCACTGCTGGAAATGTGATTATGTTTTAATTGGTTTGAGTGGTACGGGAAATAACTTCTGTTTTTAGCAAACAATTGGCATTCCACACATGTTCTTACCCTGTTCTTACCCTTGAATTCACTTTAGTAAATAATATAGGCTAATAATAGCATGTACTTAATAGTTTGTATGTTGTAGCTCTCCAAGCATGATGTCCACCACACACTCCTTTGTGAAATTAATTTATTATTCCCATGTCTCCTTTTCAACAATGCAATTTAATAGAATTTTCGGATGTTATTTCCACAAAAACTTACTACTCATTTATAATGAAATACTTAAGTGCTTTTAATTTAAAATATATTTCCTTTGGTTTGTCAAAATCTAGTGGAAAATACAAATACTATAAATAAATGTCCTTAAACCAAGATGTGGAAAACTTTTTATTTATCCTCAAAAAGGGTTCTTGTGAATTCTTTTCTTTGGGTTCAAGTAAAGGATATTATGACACTTGATCAATCATATTTATACCCAAATATTTGCAATTTGATTCAACCAATTAACTTCTCCATTCCTTGACCTTAGACTAATTTTGTAGGCTTAGTTATAATATCATATTCTTGGAATTTTGTCATCCACTTTCCTCTCCTTCCATCACTATCTGGTTAAATTAGAATGTCTTTGACAATGCTGTTAGGTACATATGCAATAGCCTTCAAATGAAGTACATAATACCTAAAAGATTCCAATGCTTTCACCAATGCATATGCATGTCTTTCTAAGACATTATATTTAAGCTCAAAATTCCTCAAATCTTCACTAAAAAATTATATAGGTTGTTCAAAACATTCATGATTCTTTTTTGATAATACAACTACAATAGTTTGCTTAAAGGCAAATGAAAAGGGCTTAAAAATATTTGGCATAATCGGGACTTACAAATATTGGTGATTCTCCCATTGATTTTTTTATTTGTTGAAATTTACTCCTTTATTCAAAATACCACTTAATCTCATTATCTTTTTTCAACATATCTATAATTTTCTTGACAATTTATGCAAAGTTTGGAATGAATCCCCTCAAGAAAATAATATTACCCAAGAAATATTGTACTTCATTTTTATTTCTTAGTATATTGATCAAGTTGATTGCTTCTACTCATTCTGGATCAATTTTCACACCTTCTTTAGAAACTATATTCCCTAATAATTCCCCTTCCTTCATTGCAAAGTGATATTTCTTATGGTTTAGAGATAATCCAAACCTTCTACATTTATGGAAGGTTTGATATGATCTTCTTCATTTTGTGAAAATAGTCATGTCATCTAAATAAATGACTATGAACCTATCTCTTTATCCTACAAAATATATATCCATAACTCTTTCAAAGGTGGGTCCTACATTGATTAAACCAAAAGGAATATTGGCATACATAAATGTGCCCCGTGATGTAGTGAATGCAATCCTCTCTCTGTCTTACTTTTGCATTGCCACTTGATTATAATCATAAATCCATCAATCATGGAAATCATACTAGGTCCAACTACCTTCTATAAAATATAATCCATTTTTGAAAGAGGATAATTATCTTTCAATGAAAATTTATTCAAAATTATAAAATAAACACAAATTATTATCTCCCCTTTTCCTTTCTTACTAGAACCAAATTGGCTACCCATTCAGAATATCTAATAGGTATAATGATCTTAGCATCCAACAATTTTTTCACCTCCATTCTCTTGGAAGAATCTGTGGGTTGAAATTAAGGTCTTCTATTCTAAAACTGATTTCTAGGTCCCTCCACTTGAGCACTCTGGGAGGGTTATTCCCTTGATATTCCATTCTAGACAAATTATTTTACATGTATTTCTAATCAATCTAGACATTTCTTCAAATGTTTTCATCTTTATTTGATATCAATTGCATCATCTTGCATATTAGATATACTGATAGATATTCTTTATCTTAAGGTCAAGGTAAATTCAAAATCAAAGGAGGAAACATATGTGACTTTGGTATTTGCTTGAGAAGGTTTACTATATAGGTGTCATATTATATATTTTATTAAATCTTCTGGTGAAGTCTAGGATAAATACAATATGTTTCTTCTCTGGAACCCCAAACTTAATCAGATAATACAAATGGTCCCTTTTATCTCCCCATTGTTTCATAAATGTTGCTTCTAAAGAATCCCAAGAACCAATTGAGTTGGATGGAAAATCCCTAAACCTCTTACATTGTATGCTTCCATTTTCTGAATTAATAACCTTATATAGACATCATCATTTTCAATATAAATTATATCATCAGTGAAATTCTAGAAAGATGAAGATAATAAAGATGAGAAATTATCTTCAGCTATAATATTGTTTTCTCCATCAAACTCGAGTAACGGTTGTTTTTTAGTAGATTATGCAAGCTTTGAGGGATTCTTAAAGGAGCATATTTGGAAAGTGCCTAAGGGTTTACTATTATTGGTTAATTATCCATGAAATGATTTAAAATAAACTATTGTGCTACAAGGGAAACTAGGGTTTGTGGGGATCTGGAAAAAAAAAAGTTTAAAGGGAGACTTTTCAATTTTAGTAAATTCTAGGGGAGAATTTTTAAATCAATTAAGGGTTCTGGCAAAACATTCCAGGAGAGGGGTCGAATTTCTAACAAGAGTAGAAAGAATTAAAGATTGTTATTTTGCAGTAAGATCAAGAAAATGATTTATTTTTTTGTTAGGGTTACCTAATGATGAAGAAGCTTCCTTTTCTTGGATATTTATCAACGTAACCAAATTTTAAATATATAATGGCACTAGAATGTCCATAGGCCCTAGATTTAATCTAGTATATCTCCTTTTTTATTCCATGTTTTCAGGAGTAGAGTCACAAGGTAAAAATATTTATTGTTATCCAACCACTTCTTGTTCACTAACCAGAAACAGTTACTTTTTCATTATCTCCTAGGTATAATTTATGTTTCTTCATTCTCGGAAACAACACCAAAAATGTGTTTGTCCTTGAGAATTTATTGGTTAGGTATATATACTAGTGCATCCAAAATGTAGCTGAACTTTGATGGAACTATAAATATTTTTGTTTCAGAAACAAAAACCTAGTAAATTTCTAATATCAAACACTCAAGATAGTTTTGAAAAAGACACTCAATAATAATCCATATCCCTCAAGGGTTTTTTCATTATATAATATGATTTTTAGTATTTCAAGATGGAATAATAGAAGAATGCGAGAGTGTCACACCCCCTCCCATCAATCCGACCCATGGAGGGAGACATGAACGATGTGTGAGGTGCTAGAATTCACCCGCATGGCCAAATTATGAAATTCATCAAAAACTAAATGTGTGTGAAAATGCATGATGAACATACTCAATGGAATTAAACTCTATTAATACACTCACAACATGCTTATACCTTCATACTCATCACAGGCACAACAATAAAACCATGCAAAGCAATAAATTCATTTTTATTCTATTCATAAGCATGTAATTGAACAATGCATGTTGGGTCAAATTATTCAATTTAACACAATGAACAATCATTCATAACACATAAATTATGCATAATAAAAGACAACAATAAACACTTATATTTTAATTGAAATTACTTGAGCAACTGGCTATGGAAGAGCAACGTTCCACCCAACCGTAGGTCTCTGTCCAGCCTATATTCTTTCAGTTGAGAGACCGCCCCCGAGCCGGGCCATGTATCCACTAAGGAGGAGTTACTCAAGCTCACTCACAGCCATAAGGACAAATACTCATGCTAATCCAGCACACAATTGGGATTTCAAAGAAAGTAGGGAGTCAAGGAAGGGGATATCTAAGCCAGTGAGCTTAACCACAGAGCTACATGCATCTCAAATTGGCTTCATATATCCTTGGCACCCACAATACCTACCACAACCAACACAATGAAGGTCCCCTTCTCTGCTACATAGTCCCACAAGCATCCCTTCCCTCTAGTGCTCTTCAGGGTGGGAATAGAAAGGTCCAAGTTGCTAAGCCTCTAGAGATTATTTCCTTCACTGGGTTTATCAAGAAATTATGACCTTTGATCTCACACCCACTTCAATCCACTCTTGTATTTTTTTCAAATTCTGGCCACGTGACTGTCAAACATGAAATTCCACTTTTCAACTTCCAAATATGGGTCTTCCTATGGATTTTCAGGATTTTGGTGCTCTCAATGTTTCCCCAGAGTTAATGTCTATGGATTCCCCAGTAGATTTCACGTATCACATGAATTTATGGCCATTTTTGGCACTTCAAAATGCGGCTTCTTTCCAAGTTGTGATTTATAGGTTTTCCACAACTGGGAATACATAACATGCTCAGAATTGCATTCTCGTTTTTCAACAATGGACTGGGTATGATGGAAAATGAATTCCCATGAGGAAAAATTACTTATGGGTCAAGTAAACCATACCCATACTCACCCATACGAATTTATGAGTTTGTCCCATGCTCCATTAATTCATGAGTTGATTTCTCATATATTATCTTACAACATAAATAAATGTTAGCATATCTAGTCAACATGGGTTCTCGGGATGACATTTGGAAACACAGTGTTCAATCCCACAACCCCTCACCTATCCCTAATGGATACACACTGACCCTCTCATTTTAGTTGCTTCCAAAGCCAACTCTTGGTATTTTATTGCATTAAAAATATTTACATGTTTTTACAATTTTCCATGTCTTACTGGCACATGGCTAACAAAAGATAAAATACTTTCCTATTTAAAATTCGAGCATTCACTAGAGGGTCCTTGGCCTTGAGCTCCACTCTAGGATCATACATCTCATATGCAAAATATTTACATATAAATTTAATGCATTCTAAGGCTCAAAATGGGGGTATTACAGAGAGAAAACACATTGAAGAAGAGGGAAAGGTGTCATTTAAAGAACAAATCTTGTAACCTTATCATGAAAGAAGTGTACTGAAATAACAAAATTTAGCGGCAACAATATATTTGAGTAATACAAATCCATGAATATATGAATAGGTTAACTTTTCAAACACAAAATAGGCAATAAATATTCAAATGACTATTCAAAATATATTAGGGATCATGCAAAAGATACAAGTCATACTAGTAATTCAAGTAATGCACATGAAAATTGTAACCTCATAACTCGCCACAATAGACTTACAGTATTAAATGTGATCACAAACTGTTTCCCTTTTTGCTTTATTAACATACTCAAATATCAAATACATGATAGAAGAAAAAAAAATGGATTACAAAGAAAGAAACACAAAACACGGAGATTCAAATTGACTAATACATTTGAAAAATTAGTCACTTTGGGTTTACAAACTACAAATTTGTCATTCACAACCCCTTGAGATGTTTGACCCTTGATATTTAAATCATGACAAAAATTTACGCCTTCTCTTCAAAAAAGTGTCAACCTGTATCTCTAACTTGATTTACTCTTTTATACTTACTTTCCTCGTTAATTAAACTAATTGTTACCCCATTACTTTTGGAGACCTCCTAGCTATAATTTTTCTAGGGTTATGAGTAGTTGGAGTGAAAGTTGGATATACTACAGCTATCCTATGTTAACATGACATGATGATGATACTTCACAAGATGTATGATCCATGTTGGCATATTTAGCAACATCTTTCCATTGCTTCCCAATCACATATGCAAAATTCTTCATTTTTCTAACCGCCTATCTAATTCGGTGTATTTCTCTAAATATGGAGGAAAAATTTTAAGAATCATTTTAATATTTATCGTCAATTCAAAATATTCTCATAATTTATTGATAATTATGTGCCTATTCAAAGGTCCTTCCATATCCGAAAAATTTGAATCATCATTCATGGATTGTACTATCATATCCTTATATACCTCTTGTGAAAATGAGTATCCATCCTCATCCCAAAAGGAAGGTAACCCCTTCTAAATTAAATCATTCAAGATATTTTTGAAAGAGTTGGTCTCTCTTATCAAGGAAAGTGCTTTATTTAGATATTTTTTAAAAAAAGTTTATTTTGGTGATTACTTTATTATCTTGAATAACTACTACTGTTCTGCCAACCACCCTTATATTTCCGATTCAACTCAGGTCCTTTCATTCATGAAGTTAACCACGTGACTTTCCATTTAGGGTTTATTACCCAATTCGTCCCATATTCTTATGATATCCTATAAAGAGGTACTAGAAAAATTGAATTCTTTACGTACCAAGATGAAATGACTCTAGATTTTAGTAATTTATTCCGCCAATAGATTCCATAGTAAATTCCTTTCTCTTGTGAAAACAACTTTATCTAAAATCTTTGTTGTGGCTTGGTATAATTCCTTTTGTACCTTGTCTTTTGCAATCTCAATTTCAAAAATGAGTAATTATTTATCCTCGATTTGATATTTAGAACTCCAACTTCTTCATCCCTCTTTGTAAGAGCGATCTTAAGGATACTCATTTCAACTTCTTTAATACCCATATATGATAAAAGTTTAGCCAAAAAATCTAAAGAATCTACATAGTTTGCTTGTGATAAGGTATATTTTGATGCCAACAATTGTCAATTTTACTTCTCCAACTTACTATTTGTATGCTTATATTGTTCAAGATGATCTTTAAACTTTAGCATTTCTTTGTATATTTGTTCTTTCTCCACTTGAATAGCAATAGTTTCTAAATTCTGGACATGTTCATTGTCAGGGAACTTCAACTTCTTCTTCAATACCTAAATTTATGTATCTTTCCATTTAATTAAAGCTTCAAAAGGACTTGGATACTAGGATCAACACCAAATTCAAGAATCTTGTATTCCAACTCCTTTATTTTAAGTTGCTTGGCTTTGTTTTCCACCTTTTCTTGCTTCAACTAATTTTCAACCTTCTTGACCAAGGTTTAATGTCTACCCATGCTAGCAATTGTTTGTAGTACTTCACTGAATATCATTTCTCCAATTTGCTTATGTAAATCAATTTTTTCCATCACATTTAGCTAGTCTGAAATCACTTTCAATTGGGTAACTTTATAATCATCTATTATTTTATCCTTCTATGCTTTGGGCTCTAAAGGAGCCATATTAAAAGTTCCTTCTTTGAAGTCTAGAGAAAATAATAACATTGATTTCTCTATTCCCTTCTAACAAACTTGAGGATATGAACCATGCCTCATTGGTATAATTTGATTTTTTATTTCCCTATATTGAGAGAATAAACATCCTTATACTGTTGAGTTTCATGTGTAGCAATGGCTTCTTGTGTATCTGTTCCAAATAGAAATTTTGTATCAAAGTGATCAATTGACAAAACATGCTCTCTTAATGCAAAAACCTAATCTTGATGCTCAACCAATACACCATGTTGATATAAATAGATTTCAATATTAACCTTATATTATTTGTTTATCTTCTTGTTTCCCTTCTATTTCCATCTCTAAGTTGTTAGAAAAACAGGATCGTAGATCAGTAACAATAAACACGATGCAAATATTAAACACATAAACACATTACAAGAGAGACAACAATAAAACGTGGTTCACCAAATATGGTCTATGTCCACACAGAAATTTTCAATTCTTTATTATTATATCATCCAACAAAATGAATGGATACAACATGCAGCACAGCCGTTGCACTTCCTCTTCACTCTCTCACAGTCTCTCTTACACAATCACAGAGATTGTTTTACAATGCTACAATACAATACACATTTTTATTACAATGTCTTCCTTTTATGAAGGGAATACCATGGGCTACCCAAAATCATGGGCCCATAATTCACCCACTATTGACCAAGTCACGACTCTCAAATTACAACATTTTACAAGGATTTTTTTCCTAAATTGTCTCTACGAGGGCAGTTCCTCTGAACCCCCGCCAGGGGGGTGCTCCCAAAATACTCATTTCCCCCCCCCTGGACCCCCCTGGAAACTAAATACTCATTTCCCCCCCTTGGACCCCCCTGGAAACTATAGTGGTGAAATACCCCCCACAACCATCGTCAAGTGCTAGAATCCAAACAAAATGAAATAATAACATATCTGAATCAGAAAGATTAGGCTCCACAACCAACAATATCCCACTTGGAGGATGATCACAGTAACTCCACCATTGCTACACTTGTTGGACTATGCTCCGAACCTTGGACCTGGAAAATTTCTCATCTTCACTTCATGCTTGAAGGCCAATAAAATTTGAGAATGAACTCAATTTCTCTCTGGTTACTACCTTTGTCAACATTTCTGCAGGATTCTGGCTAGTACGGTATATTTTCCATCTTTAATAGTTCATCTTCCAGAATAGATATTATGAAATAGTACTTGAGTTGTATATTTTTAGTCTTAGAATGAAAGGATGAGTTTTTTTCAAGATGAACGGAACTATGGATATCACTGTACAACCTGTTATTCTCCTACTTTTTACCCAATTCCTCCATGAACCTTTGCAACTAAATCATCTCTTTACTAGTCTCTGTAGCAACAACATACTATTCTTCTGTTGTTGAAAGTGAAACAACCTTTTGCAATTGCGAAATACAACTTACTATTGTTCCAACCTATGGTGCTCCTCTTGTTGTCTTTATCACCTTCCATATATGTGTCAACATATCCCTGTGGAATAGTGTCTGAACCTCCAAAACATAATTCATAAGAAGTGGTACCTCTCAAATACTTGAGAATCCATGGTACTTCCCTCCAATGCTATTTACCTAGATTGTACATATGCATGCTCACAACTCCCACTTCTTTATAGTTTCCACCTACATTGTCTCTTCATAACATTTTGGTTCACCAGAATCAATCATCAATAAATAATACAGTGAAAGAGAGAATCGTTCAGGGGATCTATTTAACCCGGTATATCTTCTTACATTTGCAGGAGTTTGAGGTACATGTTGTTGTTCTTGATTTTATGGTACCTTTGGAACTTCATTTTCTTTGCTTTCATCAAGCAATGTGTACTATGTGTTTTCATTTTCCTCTTTCTTTCCCTGCAACTAATCTGTGTACATTACATTCTCATTGAATACTACATCTCTACTATTAATGATTTGTTGATTTTAATAATCCCATAAGCGATAACTAAAATCATCAACCCTATATCCAATAAAGGCGCATTTCTTGGATTTATCCTCAATCTTTGTTCTATTTTCTTTATCAATATGGACAAATGCTTCACAAGTAAAAGTTCTAAAAAATGAGTAGTTCACCTTTTTACCTTCCCATGCCTCCTCTAGAATTCCACCATCCAAATCACTTGAAGGCCCTATGTTTATTAATTAAACACTGAGTATCTACAGCATCAACCCAAAACTGTAATGGAAACCCAACATGAAACTGCATACACCTTCCATGCTCCATGATCGTCCTATTCATCCTTTCTAACACACCATTTTCTTGTGGTTTTCCTGGGATTGTCTTCTCTCTATGAATACCATGGTCTGAATAGTAACTATCAAACTCCTCATTGCAATATCCACTGCCATTATCATATCTAAGACACTTCAATCTTTTTCCTAACTCATTCTCAACCAAAGCTTTCCACTTCTTAAAAGTAACAAACACATCATATTTGTCTCTAATGCAATAAACCCATTATTTTCTAGTTGCATCAGCAATAAAAGTAACATAATAATGAGATCCACCAAGATATTTTACCTGAGTCGATCCCCATACATATGTATGCACAAGCTCTAAATTTTCACTCTTCTTTTGTTTCCCAACCCTGGGAAATATAGCTCTCTTATGGTTTCCATAAACACAGTTCTCACATAATTCCAAACTTACTTGCTTCAGATATGGAATCAATTTTATTTAGTGAAGGATCTGCATCCCATTCTCACTCACGTGGCCAAGCCTATGATGCCACAATGCTACACCTATTTCTGTGGAAGCAGATATATAATAATCACTACTATGAGGACATAAATACAACGTCCCTATTCTATCTCATTTTTCTAGTACTATTGATCCTTTATGTTAAGATTCCATATGCTTAGCTAGATATCATTAGTATTCAATTCAATTTCACAACAATAACATATGCAGGACCACTGAAAGAAACACAATCACAAGATAGACACCTATTTATCTTGGGAAACCCTATAGGGGAAGAAAACCCAGCAAAACTTCCTCTATATAGATGTATCAAAAGTATAAAGACAAAAGCCCAAACAGGTGCTCCTTCTCCTTACATCTCTCTCTCTCTCTCTCTCTCTCTCTCTCTCTCTCTCTCTCTCTCTCTCTCTCTCTCTTATGCGTTATACACAAGTGAATGAGTGTGTACAAATGAGTAGTACATCTCTTCTATTTATACTTTATCTTCCACTTGACTTTTTCCCTAACTAGATTGACCCAACACAACCTTACTGGGATGACTTACCTAGGAGGACACAAAACAATACAATATTATATTCTGGAGGGCTCTATTGACTCGACTTACAATGGATGTTTTACCTCGTGACTCTATGATAAACAAAAACAATAATAACATCCTGATGGAGGAATAAAACATCTCTAGTAGATTACAACAATAAAATACAATTAGAATATTCTTCGAAGTTATAATATTTCAACACTCCCCCTTAACGAGAAGGGCATTCTACTAACAAAAAAACATCCACTGTAAGAGAAAGGAGAGAGAGAATCATCAACAACATCAAGGTGATACATCTATATGTCATCGAAATATTTATTCAATAATCATTTGCAACTGGAACAGTTACTTGAACATCTTCAACATCTTTAGTACTGGAGCATCATCTTCTACAGCATTGATTCTTCATCTTTGATCTTCATCTTTTTCAACACTCCATCACTCGATCCTCTACAGCAACACTTTACCTAATGATCAACAACAACATCATCTGCAGTAATACTTTATCTCTCGATCAACAACAACATCATCTGCAGCAATACTTGATCCCTTGATCAGCAACAACATCATCTGCAACAACACTTGATATCTTGATCAACAACAACATCATATGCAGCAACATGACCTACAACACACATGATCCAATTATGGGATTATCAACCCCTATCACTTTGGGACATAAGTCTAAGGATGATGCAATCCTATCCACATCACAAAGACAAGAGTGTGCGGATCACTTTAGGACTAATGTCCAAGGATGATACAATCCAACCACAAAACGAAGACAAAAAATTTTGGATCACATTAGGACTAATGTCCAGGGATGATAGAATCCCACCACAACACGGAGAAAAAATTATGCAGATCACTTTAGGACTAATGTCCATGGATGATACAATCCCACCACAACATGAAGACAAAAGTATACAGATCACTTTAGGACTAATGTCCATGGATGATACAATCTCACCACAACATGGAGACAAAAGTCTGTGGATCACTTTAGGAATAACGTCCAGGGATGCTACAATCCCACCACAACATGGAGACAAAAGTTTGCAGATCACTTTAGGACTAATGTCCAGGGATGATACAATCCCACCACAACACGGAGACAAAAGTTTGTGGATCACTTTAGGACTAATGTCCAGGGATGATACAATCCCACTTCAACACCATCATCACTGTTGGGATCCAATCCACTAGTGTAGATTAGACCTTGAGTTTTTGTCAATCCAGAGTTTGTAGACTTAGAGGCATATCCCAAATATAGAGACTCAAAGCTAGACCTAACTGGAAATCTAGTTTACCTATGAAACAAGCCTATTGAAAGCTAGAATGCTGTGACTTGAAATACAAAAACTCCCTTACAGAAGCAACTTCATTTGACCTCTGAGTTAAACAGCAATTCTCATGTGAAATGTTCTGAGATAAAAAATAAAAAAACAAATTAAACCTAACCCTAAAATATAGATCACAATACTCTGCCTATTATCTCAATATTGAAAGCAATCAAACATTAATTTCCCTTACAGGAAGACATTCACAATGTATAACTGTTCTCAATACTTCATCATTGAATAAGCAATGTACAGCGATTTGATATTGAATAAGCAGTCTGAACCATTCCTACAGCATGTGAATGATTAACTAATAGAGTTTATAAAACTTGTTCAAGCAATCCAACTCGTTATGCAATGTATAAGTAGTTAAAGTGAAGAAATCGAATTCTACAGGAAATAAAACATACCACTGGCAACGATATGAAAAAGGTGTGCATACTTGGCAAAGGGGGCCCTCCAATGCCTCGTTTACACATGCAGAGAGAAAATTACAGAGTTTTAAACTTCAATTGCATTCACCATATCGAATTGGGCATACACAGTAATTAAATCCACAGTCTTGATTCCACGCTATACATTTATGATCCCGTAGGGTCTTTTTCATATCTAAGATCAAATACTTATACAATTTTTAAAAAAACTAGAAATGCTACAAATCTAGAAGACTAATAATGACATGCAACCCTCGAGATCCTCTATCAGATCCATAAAAATAGACAAAATCGGAACTGTCCTGCTTTTATGCTAAGTGGTAACACAGGTGGTCATCTTTGACCGGCATTGACTCGACACCTGTGAGAACCATATCATCTGCTCGTTGGAATTTTAACCATCCTTGGACATTGAGGATCTTTCTCCCATCTCTCAGTTTACGCCTAGCTAGCCTGCAAGTATCCAACCTAGGAGAAATTACGGGAAGTTAGCACATCCTGTAATCCTGAATAAAACCTTAATTTAAATGCATTAAAAATCTCATAATTCAATTTGTTAAGAAGCAACAACATTTATACCTTTGACCAAAGTTTTGTGAATGAAATTAAGGTTTTATGGATCAGTATGAAGGTTTTTATGGAGGAAACTGGAAGGTATTTAGATGACAAAAATAGGTCAAAATGGTGCCCAACAATCACTGCTCCCCCTTTTTGAGGAAGGTCTTCAAAATCATCGTCATTTCTCCCCCTTTTGAGGAAGGTTTACAACATCATCATCATTGCCCCACCTTTTGAGGAAGGTTTGCAACATCATCATAATTGCTTCCCCTTTCGAGGAAGGTCCTTTCAAACCACACCAATATTGTCATGGAAGTATTCAAATTTTACTCGAGATAGATGCTTAGTTAACACATAAATAACTTGCTCATCAGTACTCACATATTGGAGCTTTATAGTCCCTTCTGTACCATATCTCATATGTAGAAATATCGGATTTCTATGTGATTTGACTTATCATGGAACATTGGGTTCTCCATCATTTTTATGCAACTTTGGTTGTCACATAGAATCACCATGGTATCCAATTCTAGTCATTAAAGGAAATTTCAACTCAAAATGGGCCTCCTAAGGAAAATTAATAAAATAATATTTAAAATAATAAAATAATATTATTAATTTTGGAGGAAGAAAAGAAAAAACTACTTTTTTATTCGTATTTTCGACATATCTCCATGTGTTTTTACTCAAATTTCGATCAGGAGAGCTTGTTGGATGAGGAATTAAATTTCGCATCCAACGAGTACCCACTTGGCATACTTTTGATGAGCTCTACTACCCTAAAAACAAGAAATACCTAAAAAATGTGATGATGATGTCATCATCACATTTTTCAAGTATTTCTTGTTTGTGGGGTAGAGGGTCCCGTCAAAAGTATGCCGAGTGGGTACTCGTTGGATGCAGAATTTAATTCCACATCCACCAAGCTCTCTCGATCAAAATTTGAGTAAACAAACAGGGAGATACATCGAGAATACAAACTAAAAAAGTAGTTTTTTTATGATACCTATCCCCAAATTTATACTAAAAAAATGTTTAATAGGTGCTCCCTTTTTGAATTTTAAATCATTTTGATTGGCTAATACATGGTGACATGGAATTTGTATTATTTTTGGAAGGTCCATTTTAAATTGAAATTTCCTCTAATGTCAAATAGACTTGACATCAACTTTCGAAGTTATATGGCTTCACAAGTAGCAAAGCAAGCTACTATATACTCTTCTTCAGTTTTGCTGAGAGCAACACTTGACTGCATCCTGCTAAACCATGACATCATGGCAAATCCCAGACAATAACATCCACCTGAGGTGCTCTTCCTTTCTAAGACACTTTCATCCCAATCTGCATCTGTATAACCATACAATCTGTAGTCATGATCTCCAACATAGTATAAACCAAATTCCATCGTACCTTTCAGGTACCTCATCACATGCTTTGCATCTATCAGGTGAACACATCTAGTATTAACTAGATACTGACTCACAGTGTTCACAACAAAGCATATATCTGGCCTAGTATTCATCAAATACATCAATGACCCTATAATTTGTTTGTACTGAGTCATATCCACTAACTCTCTTGATTCATCAGCTAACAACTTCAGGTTGGTATCCATGGGTGTGGCCATGGCTTTACATTCCAACATATCAAATATTTTTAATATTTCCATGACATACTTTCCCTAGTTAATAAAGATTCCTTCTCGGATCTGCCATACTTCTAGACCTAGAAAATAATGCATCGATCCAAGTTATTTCATCTCAAATTCTTCAGTGAGCTTCTTCTTGCACTCTACAATCTGTTTCTCATTTCCTGTCAGAAATAAATCTTCCACATATAGCAATAATATGACATGTTCATCATCCATAACCTTAAAGTAAAGGTTAGGTTCAGCTTCACTTTTGGTAAATCCCAAGCTCGTCAAAAAGCTATCTATCCTTCCATACCAAGCTCTAGGAGCTTTCTTCAATCCATACAAAGCTTTCTTCAACTTACATACGTGATTCCGTCTTTATTTAACTTCAAATCCTTGTGGTTTCTCTATGTACACTTCCTCCTTAATAACACCATTCAGGAAGGTTGTCTTCACATCCATCTGTTGTAAATTCCATGTCATCATGGATGCAAGTGCCATGATGGTTCTAATGGAAGTGTACCTTTCTACTATCGCAAATGTCTCTTCATAATCAATTCCCTCTTTCTATGAGAATCCTATGGCCACAAAACTTTCTTTGTATTTCTCAATACTTCCATCATTTGCATGATTTATCTTGAAGATCCACTTGGAAGATACCACAATTTTACCTTCTTGTTTGGGAACTATATCCCAAACATCATTCTTCATTATATATCGGTATTCTTTCGTCATCGCTTCTACCCATTCTTTCTTCTGTGTAACTTCTTCATAACTAGTAGGTTCTTGATCTACAAGATCACACATTAAATCCACATAAGTGGAAAATGGCTTGGACTTCTTGCTTACTCTTATGGAGCCATCTGGATATCCGTACTTCTATACTTCTTGTATAATTTTTCTTACCCAAGCAAGCTTTCTTTTTCGTGATAGTAGGACACTCTTGAGGTTCTAGCATGTCATGCTCCTTGGATGTTTCTTCTTCATGGGAGGGTGCAGCTTCTTCATATACTTCTTCATGCTGGAATTTTTTGGATCTCTTGAGAGTTGCTTCTTCGTCAAATGTGACATCTCTACTAATATCCATGTGATGGAATCCTGGAATGTATATTCTTAAGGCCTTAGAGACTTCACAATATCCAACAAATATTCCCTTCTTTCCAGAAGGGTCCAACTTAGTTCTCTTTTCTTTTGGTATGTGAACATATATTGGGCAACCAAATATCTTGAGGTGGCTCACTTCATGCTTCTTTCCTATGAACATTTCTTTTGAAGTCTTGAATCCAAGGGAACTATGGGATAATCTATTTTGTACATAAACTGTCGTTAATTGATTCATCTCTTTAGGTCCGATAGAACAAATTTTCGTCTCAATGGATGTTAACCATCATCATCTTGCTGCTTTATCCCATAGATGCATTCGAAGATCTAGATCATGTATCATTGTATTCATTGCTTCCATAATGGTCATATTCTTTCTTTCTGCAACACCATTATGTTGAGGATTGTAGGGAGTGGTTATTTCACTCTTGATTCCAGCTTCTTTACAAAAGGATTCAAACTATTTTGAAGTATATTCTCCACCATTGTTTGTTTTCATTGTCTTGATTCTTATTTCTAAATGATTCTCTATCAAGGCTTTGATTTCCTTGAATTTTCCAAATACTTCATCCTTTGTTTTCAAGAAATATATCCATGTCTTTCTTGAATAGTCATCAATAAATGTAACATAATATTCATAAGCACTCAAAGATGTGGAGGGAATTGGACCACATACATCTGAATTAATTAATTCCAACGTACCATTAGTCTTTGTTTCACTCTTCGAAAATGGATTATTTATATTATTTCTTTTTGCACGTCCTTTGCAAGTGCCTTCATGATCGATCTTCAAATCTGGTAAACTTTTCACTACTTTTCTCACATGGAGTAGTGCTTTGTAGTTGATGTGAGCAATCCTCCTATGCTATAATTCACTTGATCTAGTGGCCTCATGAACAAGGGATGTTTCTAAATGTCCATTGAGTTTATATAAGCCTCCTTCTTCTTCACCAATGACAACTGCATCTTCAATTGATTTTCCTTTGGTCCACATAAGTACTTGTCCATCTATGAATGCAACCCTATATCCTTTTTTATCTAATGCTGAGATAGAAAGTAAATTATTCTTCAAACCTGGTGCATATAAGACTTCCTTCATCTTCATGGGGGTTCCAGAATAAATCTTGTAGCTTGCTTCACCAATTCCTTTGATAGGATATTGATAGTCATATCCTAATTATACCTTTTGAGGAGAGTTCTTCTCTTCAATTTTTTACAAAGTTTTCTTTTGTCATGCAATGTGCTTTGAAGCACCACTATCAATAAGCCATATATATTCTCTAGGTGTCACACAACTAGAGAGTGCAGAGAATAATACATACTCTTTTGCATCTTCTTCTTTTGCTTGTTTTATTCGAGGTCTTTCTTTCCCTTCTTCTTCATCTTCAGCTAAGTGTGCATGATGTCTTTTATTGTTCCTCTTATTGTATTCTTCTTTCTTCAATAGACAATTTCTAGCAATCTGTCCTATCTTGTTACAATTGAAACATTGAAAGTTGGAGTAGTTTTCCCTATAATTGTTTCCTCTTGTCTTTTGGAACTTCTTGGGAGGCTGAGACTCCTTGTGTATTTCCTTCTTAAATTTATATTGACTTCTTCCTCTCTTGGTATGGGTGGCTATGGCATGATCATCTTCTTTAAGTAGAGCTTCTCTATTGGCTACTCTAGCATCCTCCTGGATGCAATCTTCCCATACAATGCCAAACTTCATGCTTTCCTTTCTAGCACACATAGTCTGGATGAAAGAGTCCTAGGGTCTAGTGAGACCATTGAGAGTAGTCATAACTAGATCATCTTCATCAAGGGAGTCTCCAGTGGATTCTAGTTTCTCCTTGAACTAGGAAACCATTGTGAATTAGTCTTGGATGGATTCTCGTTGGCTCATCTTGGTACTCTTCAATTGAGATCTCAATTTCATCTTTCTATTTATGTTCCTTCCTTCATACATTCTAGATAAGGCATCATACATCTCCTTCAGGATCTCTTTGAACGACACTTGAGGAATCAAGTGATCTTTGATGGAATCAACAATGATCCTCATTGCCCTAATCAGGTCCTTCTTGTGCTTCTCCTTAGCTTCATCCTCTTCAAGTTCTACAACTTATTGCTTGATGTATTTGTCAAGATAATTTTCTCTAAGAATGACGCCCATTCTATATTTTCAGGCTCAGAAATTCTCTATGACTTCTAGCTTGTCCTCAAGCTTAGTGCTTGGGGCCATCTTATCTAGGAGGTCACTAAAAAATGAAATTTCTCAAAATGCAAAACTGATCTTACCAAGAGATGCGCTTAACTAAGGTGAGCTAACTGGAACACTTGGTTTCTATAGATTCCAAATCTTCACCTCTCAAAATTGACTTATGATATTCTGATTTGCAGTTTTCTGATTTTCTGGTTTTCTGCAATTTTTTGGTCCAGATCCAAACTAGGGTTTAACTTTCCCAGAGATATACCCACTCAAAAATTTTGATGCATGTCTCAATAGATGTGCTCGAGGGAGGAGAAAATTTATATGTAATCATATCTCCAAAATTCCAACTTTGATAGAAACCCTAATTTCTTGTCGAAGGGAGAGGAGAGAGAGTTTCACCTTGTGAAAGTTGTCCTATTGAGGCTATCTCTAATACCATGTTAATATTTCATATGCTTAGCTATATATCATTAGTATTCAATTCAGTTTCACAACAATAGCATATGCAGGATCACTGAAAGAAACAAAATCACAAGATAGACACATATTTATCCTAGGAAACCCTCTAGGGGAAGAAAACCTAATAAAAATAACTCTATATAGATGTATCAAAAGTATAAAGACAAAACCTCAAATAGGTGCCCCTTCTCCTTGCAGATCTCTCTCTCTCTCTCTCTCTCTCTCTCTCTCTCTCTCTCTCTCTCTCTCTCTCTCTCTCTCTCTCTCCTATGCGCTATACACAAGTGAGTTAGTGTGTCCAAATGAGGAGCACATCTCTTCTATTTATACTTTATCTTCCACGTGAATTATTTCCTAACTAGGTAGGCCCCAACAAAATTATTGGGTCAACTTACCTAGTAGGACACAAAACAATATAATATTAAATTATGGAGGGTTCTATTGACCCAAATTACAACAGAGTTTTTACCTCATGACTCTATGATGACCAAACACAATAATAACATCCCGATGGAGGAATAAAACATATTCTATAGATTACAACAATAAAATATATTTAGAATGTTCTTCGAAGTTATGATATTTCAACACTTTAGTGATATTCCACCACGTTTTTCCAAATGTAGACAAACATCCACTATATTCCAACTACCCCATTGAGATCACATTTATTTTAATAGCATGAATATGCCTTACATCCTTTAGCATCCATTCAATTCCATTATTAAACTTAATTCATACCTTACCCATTCCAACAATTTTACATGGTTCATCGTCCCCAAATAAAACATGTCCAAAATCACCTGGAACATAATCATGAAAGAATTTCCTATGGGGTGTAGCATGACATGAATCCCCTGAATCTACTACCCAATAATCACTATTATTATCTAATGCAAGAATCAAAGCATCTTGTAACACATCACCTACTATATTATCTTTCTGAGTAGTCTCTTATTTCCCGTCTCTCTCCTTTCTTCTTTGGTGCTCTACAGTCTTTCTTCAGATGTCATATCTTACCAAAGTTCTAGAACTCTATATTTCTGAGTCTATACTTGGATATACCCTTTCTATACTTTTTGTGATTACCTCTTTCCTCTCTCCCTTTGTCTTCCCATGCTCTCCATGGTCAACGCATTACCTTATGTCTCACCTGTGATTTTTCTTTGCATTTCCTCACAAAGAATAACATCAACAACATCATCAAATTTAAGAGTGTTTGAACCAGAGACAAAGTTACTTACAGCCATGTTTAAGCCATTCTGGATTTCTGGAAATGAGCACAAGATTATAAGATCCCTAACCTCATTATCAAAGTTCACTCCTACAGAACTTAGTTTATTAGTAATCGTATTAAGTTCATTTAAATGGTCAGCAATAGATCCACCTTCTGACATCTTCATATTAAATATATGCTTTATTAGAAATACCTTGTTGGAAGTCGAGGATTTTTCATAGAGCTTATCCAATGTGCTCATCACACCCTCCATTTTCTTTTCTTTTGAAATATTGAAAGCCACTGACGAAGCCAAGCATAGTCGTATTGTTCCCAATGCCTTTTTGTCAAGAACCTCCCATTCTTCATCCTTTATAGTCACCAACTATTTTTTTTCCACCCTACAGTAGGAATAGATCCTTCTGATATAGATAGTCCTCCATTTTCATCTTCCATAACTGGTAGTTTTGGTCGTCAAATTTCTTGACCCTAAACATTCCTTATTCTTCAATTGCTCCCACTCGAACCAAAAACCCTTCTTTCCTACGAGTTTACCATCCAAATAGACCTTTGTCTCTAATACCAATTGTTAGAAAAACATGATCACATAAAAACAATAATAAACAAGATGCAAATATTAAATACATAAACACATTACAAGAGAGATACCAATATAACATGGTTCACCCAAGATGGGATACGTCCACACATAAATTATCGTTCCTTTATTATTATATTGTCCAACAAAATAAGGGATACAACCTGCAGCACACCCATTGCACTTCCTCTTCACTCTCTCACATTCTCTCTCACATAATCATAGCGATAGTTTTACAATGATACAATACAATACACTATCATACTACAATGCCTTCCTTTTACAAAGGGAATACCGTGGGAAAATATCACGGGTTGCCTAAAACCATGGACCCATAAATCACCATTATTGAACAAGTCATGACTCTAAAATTACAACGTTTTACAAGGAATGTTTTCCCAAATTTTCACTCTTGTGGCACTTCCCCTAAACACACGCCAGGGGGGATCCCAAAATAGTCGTTTCCCCCATAGACCCCCCTAACGACTATAGTTGGGGGGGAATCCCCCCCATACCCCCCCTTCAAGTACTGGGATCCAAACACAACTGAAATAATCACATATATAGGAAGATTAGGATCCACAATCAACATGAATGAATCTTAGATTCCATTCTCTTGACTTCCTTTTCTTTATTTTAAGGAGTTTGAAATATGTTTTGTTGTATTACATGTTGTTCAGTTTATTCAGCATCAATTATCTCTTCAGTTGAAAATGTACTTTCTTACGTTAGCACTTACATTCATGGTTGGTGTTGCAAATATCCTTTTAATATTTCTTTAACCTATTCTTAACTATCTAGATTTGCAATCTTCTCCATTTTTTCATTTTGTTCATGAATATATTCAACAGACTTGACATTTTCTCTCTTATTTCAAAAAAAATTGTGTAGATAATGCATCCATTTATCTCCTTGCTGAAAATTCAACGGTTTTAACATATCCTTTTCCAAGAACTGAGTTGTTATAGACTTTACTAAAAAAATCCTACTTATTTGGGAAATTTGAAAGTAATTGGGTTTTTGTTACAAGCAAGGTGAATATAGGTAGAGTTGAACCTTTTCTTGATATATTCTAGAGAAAATATTATTGGAATCAGAAATGCAGGCAATAAGTAAGGATTCAATTATGAACCATAAATTCTTATGACAGTCTGTTCTTCAAAAAGAAACCAAACCCCAATTTTGGTATCTGGACTCAACTGTAACAATTCCTTGTACTCTGGGAAAATCCTTGGGGAGGTTTATAATGAGTAATGGCATATGCTTTAAACATGGCCTTGTTTACAAATTGGCTAACACCTTCATTGTTAGCTTGCTTCTTGACTAGATTCCATTCAACCATTGGCCTTGAATTTCCTGATTCATCCACCATAGCTTCCCTAAATATTGGAATGTGTATCTTGGTGAAATGGATTTAGATATACAAGATAGAACTAGTATATGAAGTGCTTTGATATAGGAAAATTGTTCGATTGGAGATAAATTATTTCATCTAAGAATTGGGCATAGTCAAATTTGTCATGAGCATTTTGGAGGGAGGGAAGATAGTGGCCATAAAACCTATACCTCATCAACTATTATGTCATGATCATAACCTAAAACTTGGAACATCATGGAAATGACATGTCTTGATATATCAAGGAACAATCTATCTTTGGATGGTGGAGGGTTATTTTAGACTAGTGCATCTTCAGACAATTAATTAATTAAAAGCTTGGTCTTATCATCCTATCTTAGATACTTAAAGCTTGAAGTGAGGGATTCTTCATGTAGAACCTAAAAATCCTAATTCTAAAGTAAGATGAAAATTTTAGTGATAGATTATTTTTTTATCGAGCATATGACGCCGGAACCATCAAAAGAAATAATATATGATTGTCAAGGGAATAGTTGTGGGCGCACCAAGAGACAAATTCAAGGAAATTGTAAGTTTGAGGTATCATTGACCGATCCAGGTTTGATCCCACAAATGAAAAACATCACAGGCATCTCTAAATCTATACTAGGAAACCTAACTAAGATCATATAGGGATGGAAACAACAATAGGGGTTTGTTGGGTTAAAATTGTGTTATTTAATTTCTCCAATGGTTTAATGTCAACCATGGGCTCATAGGCTTGTGAGGTGCAAGCACTGTATGTCTAGGAATAAAGCTAACTAGTTCTTTCTAACTAAATATGCAATCTATGAATTAAATTCAAACTTTAATATTTCCTGAAACTAATGATCATTTTCAGATTCCTTCATCAGCACTTTATTCTCAAGAGTGTTTATCAACAGCACTACACTGGATTGAATTCACTTATTGACATGGTACTCCTAAAGATACAAATGGGATTCTATTGAATCTACTTAATTTATAATAGCTCTTAAAGTTTCCAAACCACGCCAAAATCATGAACTACATTAATCAAACCAAACTTGAGGCAAATCTAAAGATACAATGAATGAAAACAAACTAAATAAAACAATCTAGAAATGTAAATAAAATTAAGCTTCCAACTCTTAGGAGAGGTTTTCAAATGTGTACACACAGATCAATACAATTTTAGGGATACATAAATGTTTTGAACTACGTACGTAATCTTACAAATACCCTCTACGAATATAAGAAAATGAATGGGGAAAGGAAGTTATTGCTTCTATTTTCAAGACATTGTGTGTGAATAAGAATGTTTTAAGAATCAACAATTCTTGATTCCCTTGTCAAGTAAATGTGTTTGTTGAACCCTGTCAAGTAATTAATACCGATCATAGTAGTAGAAAATGTGCAATATTGGAAAGTGATAACAAAATATACAAGAATGACATGAATTGCTCAAAGAAACCAATGCTTTGTTCATTGTGTATTAATTGGCAACGTTGAAATGTTTGAAGCATAAAACACAACATATCAATGAACAAAGTGTAGTGCATGTAAATGAAAGATGAATTTAATTGAAGTTGCATTGCATAAAAAATAAAATGAGGGTGCATTTATCTTATGGAAACATTTTACCAAATTGCATAGTTGAATTAACTACAAAACATATTCAATTAGACACAAATCCAAGAGCATATAATCAAATCATAATTAAGCAAAACAATAATCTAATATATAATGATAGTAACATAAATGAAAATGAAAAGGTAAAGGTATAAAATCACCAATTTTTAGGGACCCTCTCAAATATATATATTTCTACAAGAAAGCTTCAAAATACTTAAGTTCTCTTTGGATCAGCAAAAATTTATTTTCATTGATTTCAAATCAAAAAACCCTTGGTTACAAAATGAGAGCACTCAAATCTTTTGATGTTTAATGAAATATCACCCTCTTTCAATGATTACCCTCCATGTATTTATACATAAAAACTCAATGTGGATGATAAAATCGAATCCCCACACTCGAAAAATCAGATTTGTCAATTTTAGGAAAAATCCCTCAAATTTGCAAATTCGTGATTTTGCGCAGATTGACTCTAAAGTGCCCCACATATCTCTCAAACTAAAAAATATTTTGCTAAACTTTCTTAAAGTACTCAATCTGTTGATTTTTGAGAAAAAACCATGTCTCGAAATATTTAGATTTGCCTCCATCTACACACAAATCAAGGCACAATATGGTTGTCTGGAAAAATTGTTGCTAAAAATATGGGTTTGACTAGAACTTTGAAAAAATATTGGATATTTGCACGTGTGATATGGGCATGGTCCAATGAACATAAAACCATGCTAGAGACATATTTTACCAAATCCAAGTGGCGTATTTTAAATTGGCAGCCCACAACTATCTCAAACTACTCCAATTACAAGTTTTCCAAACCCATGCTAGAGACATATTTTACCAAATCCAAGTGGAAGATTTTCATTTGGCACCCCAAAACTATCTCAACCTACTCCAACTACAAGTTTCTGGGAAACTTGTAAACATTGGGAAAAACTTGTAATCACTGGGAAAACCTTGTGGTAAGTTGTTTTTGATAAAATACTAAGCACAATCATCTGTATTTTATTAAAAATTAAGGAAAACAACCATGAAGTAAGCATTGAATTATAAAAGGGTGTAAGAATGGAAATTTATGAGATATTATGTCAAATGGAGTGATAAGGGAATGAAAAATGAAGTAATAATGATAAAATGGATGTTTACAAGTAATGATTGTCACGACATGATGGTGAAAAATTGATGGCCCAACAAGGTTCAAAGTTTTCTCCATCTCTATCAATAAGGTGGTCAATATTAAGGTCAAGCTACTTACTGTACCTAAGTGAATTAGGGTTTTCTATATTCGACATATTCCCTTTCTGAAAGGTAACATACTGAAACCAAAAGGACTAATAGGCAGGAAAATATAGAGGGTACCCAATTTTATGTGAACTTGGGCATGGGAAGTCGTAGCAATCTTGGTTGAGTAGCTTATATCCTTCTGTTGAAGCCTGGAAATTCGCAGGGGGATTCTCCCTAGTCAACGTTCCCAACTAGCCAGTGATTGTTTGGTGTAGGGAATTTGTCTGGTTTGCGGTCTGGCTACCGTAGGTCAAGTAACAAAAACAAAGGTTTTTACTGGTTGTGGCTTGGTCCACCATATATATTTTGTATTTTTGACTTTAAGCATGATATGCAAGTGCCTATCTGACATGCAGATTGATAAATAATGCAAGGAGTGGTCACAATGTGATGCGCAGGTTCTTACCTCTCGTCTTAGACTCTCTCACATTAAAATCACACACAACTAGAAAAAACAACACTAACTAAGCTATCCCTAGGGAGCAATATATTAATTCATGAGTAATGTAATACTATTCACATGTTAAGACAAATCACAAATAGTTGTTCTTAGAATCAAAACACATAAACATGAATAAAAATATACATGACAAGATAGCTCATCAACTGTTAAAACCTCCATTACTCATAGTGAAAATTATCGCAGAATAAACCAAAGACCCTTCAAATAAGAACATAGGTTCAGAAAGTTAGAACGCTCTCATAGTTAATGAAACACAGTTGAAAATGAAATAGTTCCCCTTCAACATTATTCATTTAGTCACATTCGAACATTCCACACAGCACCTTCTCCAACAGGCAAAATTTGTAATTTATTATTGTAAAACGAAGTAGTTCCTCTTAGAACAAGTGGTTCATAAGTTTTTCCAGGGAAAAATCCCCCATTCCCTCTAACTTTCCTATCTTTATACAAAAACAACAAAACCCTTGGGTTGCCCCTCCCCCCGGGTGACCCTTGGGCTCCCCAAACCGTTTTAATCCCACAGTTTTGTTAGTTTGTGAGTGCTCATGATTCATAGAGACGTTACATTTCGGATTTATGACTTATGAGTACATCATGAAACGGGACCGACTCGGTAACTGATGAACCTTTCCAAGCCTAGGCCTATGTTGCTATCGATTCAGCTCTGTCTTTTATTTGTCTTTTTTAAGATCCCGTTGATCTCAGAACATCTTTTCTTATCACTTTTCAGCCAACTTCCTTCTGCTTTGTCCTTCAGCTATGTCGCCTTTGCAGCAGTAATGTGAAGAATCTTCTAAGTCCATCTGCAGTTAAGACAAATTTCATCATTAATTCAGATTGTATCTTTTCAACAAACGTAAACCATATTAACAATAAAACTAATCATCAAAATGAGGCCCTGTACTGTGCTCTCATCACGAAAACCTTAAAATGATAGAAAATGAAACCTCCACCACCCATCAGATAGGCGGGAAAAACCTTCACTAGCAGGAAAATCACTAAAGCATCGACAGGAGAGTTTAAATAACAACCGCAACGGAGGGCTTCAGATGGGAAACAAGTTCCGTGAGACCATTAAGTCTATCAGCGTCGAAAAGACTAAATACTAAAGCATCAGGCAGAAAAACTCCTTGTCGGTGAATGGAATGACATAAACGTCGGGTGGTTAGTGCAATACGTAGTCGCAATGGCGGAAGATGGAAAGACTACGGGCTCTGCGGCAAAATAAAAAATAACGGCGAAAACCACAACAAAACATCGACGAGTGGGGAAGTTATATGGCGGACATTTAGTTCGCTTGGGAGCCGCAATGGCAAAAAGCAATCAGACTACCACCTTCGATCAAAGTCATAAAACTTTTCGATATGGCATAGAAACATCATGAAAACGTTAAGTGCTCAAAAAAATTTAAGGTTGTGCAGCGGTTTAAAAAGTTGGTTTCATCACCAAAACAACGGCGTCATAGAGATCAAAAACCCCAACGCAAACTTCAACCACCTCCGACATCGCAAAGCAAGTCAAACATAATAACATCACGGCATCGAAAAGTCAAAGCTATCTGTCAGAACATTCATCGTTCAATTTCCACAACGGAGGCTCCATAGGGAAATATGGCTCTGATGCATTGTTTAAATGACCTCTGAACAACCGAAAAATGTTAAGTTCCAAAAGAATTTCGGCTGGGCAGCAATGAAAAGTTTGTTTCACCTCTGAAACAGCAGCGAAAACGATAAATAGACTTCCGATACCAAAGGACAAAATCACATATCAAAGGACAATAAATTCAAATCAAACTTCAAAATCCACAACCCAAAGCAGTTTCAAACATAAGCAATTTTCCAAAAAGCATGAAAACAGTTGACCTCCCAGCAATCCAAACTTGTAGCAGAGGGAAAACAAAAACAAAGTTTATGGATCCAAACAATTTTAGGCAAGAAAAAAATTAAGAGGAGGGTCCAAAATTTCAAAAATTTGGGAAAACAGTTGCAGCTGCAACACCTTCATACCACCTTTTCTACCCTTCTTTTAGTAATCCTTATTTTAATAAAAATATTTCTTTTATTTGATAAAAAAATTGGTCATTTAATGTATATCCACATGGCATACTTTAATTGGCTCCAAGTCTAACATGGATTACTACATGTGCTACTTCTATTATCCTCCTCCTATCACATACCTATTTCCTTGTCATCACCTCAAGTCAAATTCCCGCTAAACGCATTTTTTGACACTTGTCAAAGTTGGTTTCCCACATCGCTCTGATGAGCCACGAAACACAAGAATTTTGGAATTTCCAGCTCGTGGCTAATTACTAAACATCGAGCTTCTTTGTGAGTCGAAACCATCCTCTATATTCAATCTCAAACTTTGGCCTCTTTTCTTTTTTGTTAAGGATTAGTACCCAATTATATCCCTAGGTCATAATGGCTTATTACCTGTGCCCTTTATGTTCCTCCTAAATATTATTAGTGCTACAACACTAATCTGTAGAAAATATATTATATGTTCTAACACTAGGGACAAGTGTATTAAAGGAAGAATGAAATGATGGGACCAAAAACGCACTATCATGCAACGTTGATGACATTACTTTGATACATCATCGCATAATTTTTGGAGTCTATTTTATATATGGAATAATTTTTTAGAGCCTTGAAACTCCTCAAACAACATCAACATGCTTGGATGACCAATTCCAACATTTGGTTTTAGGAAATTCTTCTCATATTTACAAAAAAAAATTGACATCAAAGAAAGAGAAATAAGGCAGGGGGGTATGTATAATTGTATATGGAGGTCGTTTCTCACGAAATGAATGTTTCGGAAAGCTCTTGATGAGATCTTCACATATATAAGATTTAATTCATTGTTTGAATACTTTCATTTTGACCAAGCTTTTGAGATCCTCCTAGATCAGAACAATACCAAAGGAGGTGCTTCATTGTTTCCAACTTGAGTTAAAAAGGTAAAATCCCATCCAAGAGACCACTTTTGACCAACTATGCCCTGATAGGAAGGCCCTTGTATAAATTCTTACCAGCAATAGATTAATTTCACTCACAACAAATTACAATTGATCATGCAAAATTGTCAACAATGGAGACTGAAAATGGAGTTGTAGCACAAAATTATATTAACTCGGTGTACAATAGCCAACCCTGTAATATCATAGGCTGCTGAATAAATAGAATACATGAAGAAATCGAATGCATGAGGAAGCATCCAAATCTAGCATAAAGCAGGCTTACCCAAAATAGGCAAATCCCCCATAGGTGTAAAAAGATGATCCCAAATCTGTCATGAGGCTCACGAATTGGCAAGGGTGCATGGGCAAGCTAATGAGTGGTGAAATGGCAGCTTA
>LPNX010472371.1:164794-184056 GCA_001517045.1 Pseudotsuga menziesii | reverse complement strand
GAGATTCCATGAAATCTGCAAGGCTGGGCATCTTCCAGGTTCGAGCTGTGAGTTTTGTGGCATAGAAGGTCGAAACAAAGACTAAGTAGTCAGGTCCTAGATTCGAGAGGATGTCCAATACGAGCTAATCATCTTTCTTTTCAATACCACACTGTTTCAGCTGCAAAACTAGTGCTTTGAACTTAGAGAAGTATAGCTGCAGTGATTCAAAATTACTGGGACTCAGGGAAATCAGCTCATTTTCGATCTGGTGTCCCCTCATCTCATCTATCTTTTTTAAGAGTTCAGAAAGTTTCTCCCATACTTGATCCGGTGAAGTTAATCCATCGAGATGGAAAAGGAGGTCTCGGGAAATACTGAGACATAGGAGGCCATAGGCCTCATCTCTCCGATTGTGCCATTTGATATTCTCTGCAGTAGCATTGGGCTCTGCTTCTGTAGCCATATTCACCTTGTAGAGGCATTTTTCTCTCAACAAGATCTCCATCTCTTCTTTCCATTCAAAAAAGTTGAAGGGAGTCAGGATAGTTTTCTGTGAATCCATAGCTTTAGAAAATCTGTCCCGGCTGTCAGTAGAAGGCTCCCAGTCTTGATGTCGAACCTGCAAAACAATTTTTGAAGGAGAGTAACAACCTACAATGGCTCTGATACCATGTAGAATTTCTGACCAGCAATAGATTAATTTCACTCACAAAAAATTACAATTGATCATGCAAAATTGTCAACAATGGAGACTGAAAATGGAGCTGTGACACAAAATTATATTAACTCAGTGTACAATATCCAACCCTATAATATCATAGGCTGCTGAATAAATAGAATACATGAAGAAATTGAATGCATGAGGAAGCATCCAAATCTAGCATAAAGCAGGCTTACCCAAAATAGGCAAATCCCCCATAGGTGTAAAAAGCTGATCCCAAATCTGTCATGAGGCTCACGAATTTGCAAGGGTGCATGGGCAAGCTAATGAGTGGTGAAATGGAAGCTCATACATGCTTTTTCATGGAGGAAAGAGTGGAGGATGAAAGGGGAATAAAACAGGTTCACCTCACCTAGTCTTGCTTTCCTTATGTGCTTTAAAAACTGAAAAGCAGTCAACAAAGCAGAAAAAGCAGAAGGGCGCCTAGGAGGCCAGGAATTAAGCAGATTTGATTCCTAAGGCTTTCCCAAGCGCTACATGAGTCAAATATGGCAAGTTTGACCTCTATGGATAGGCAATTAGCAACTTGAACATGGTGGGACTCATGAACTAGGCAAATAAGACAAAAATAAATGAATTAATGTCTAAGTGGGTAATACTATGGGTTTTATTATTCTAACAGCCCTCATAACTATCACTAGCCACACAAACAACTAGAGTTTGTAGAAATTGACCGCACAATATGCAATATCCTAATCCACCATCTCTCTATGTATCATGTCAAAGAAATCGGTTGAGTTCTTGTGACTGATGAAGAAGAGAGTACAACCTATGAGAATCATATTGGACCAAGGGGCACTTGAAGATCCACTACGAATCATGCCAAAAGGGACCAAGCATGTATATATCATCTATTATTTTAGCCTTCTGTTCTTTGGGATCTAAAAGAAACATATTAAAAAATCCTTCGTTGAAGTCTAGAGAAGATAATAACATTGTTTTCTCTATTCCCTTCTTACAAAGTTGAGGATATGAACCTTTCCTCATTTTTATATTTTGATTTTTTATTTCCATGTATTGAGAGAATAAACTTCCTTATACTAATGAGTTTCATGTTTATTAGTGGCTTCTTGTGTACCTGTTCCAAACAAAAATGTTGTATCAAAGTGCTTAATTGACAAAACGGGCTTGCTTAAAGCAAAAATATGACCTTGATGCTCAACCAATACACCCTATTTATATAAATAGCTTTCAATATTAGCTTTATTTTTTTGGTTTGCTCTTCTTGTTGCCCTTCTACTTGCATCTCTGAATGAATCTAAGATTCCATCCTCTTGACTTCCTTTTCTTGCTTTTAAGGAGTTTGAATGATGTTTTTTTTTATTACTTGTTCAATTTCTTCAACATCAATTATCTCTTCAGTTGGGAATGTCAATTCTCAAGTTAGTGCTTACATTTGTGGTTGTTGTTGCATATCTCCTTTTAAGATTTATTTAACCTATTCCCAACTATCTATATTTGTAATATTCTCCAATTTGTCATTTGGTTCATGAATATATTGAACAAACTTGACATTTTTTCTCTTATTTGAACAGACTTGACATTTTTTCATCCAAATATGATTGAATGAGTTTATTAAATTAATCTGTATCATTCATAACTTCAATAGGTTCCAATACCATGCTCTGATACCACTATAATGTCCCTTTTTGGAAATTTTGGAGAAATGCACAAATTGGGCAAAATTTGAGCTTAACTAGTCATGACTCTCGAGGGTTCCAACTTTCACCAAATGGTCCCGAATTTGAAAGGATATGGTATGGTGAGTCCTAAAACATCCCAAGGTGTTTTATGGATACTTTATATTATACTTTAAACCTATGCATCCTTTTTTGGGGCTGATGACAAAAAGACCAAAAATTACTAGGAAATTGTGATGAAATCCCCCCTAGGGTGTAGGCCAACTAGGATTCCCAACTCATCTATGAACCTCCAAAATTTGTAATCAGAGTATGGGGAATGATATAATAACTCATTTAATTTAATTACACATGGTTATTAGTTATGAAAATTGGTTATAGAGTTCCACATTCATTTGATAACTTTTAGTGAAATTGCTTATGGGGAACTTACATAACTAGCTCGATTTTGACATATGAAAGGTAGAGTTAAAGGTTCATATCAGGATGTGACATATAGGTACCATATACAAAATACAAATTTATTCCCAAACAGTATTAAACACCATATAAATCCCTTCATACAATTCTGGTATACATCGCATTCAATATGGGAGTCAAATACATGAAAACTAGTGAATTAGTAGCATGGAATTGCAAGAGTTTCACATATGGATTTATTGGATTTCGACCCACATAGCATAGGGACATGAAATTAAAAATTAAAACATAATATAGGGCTTTCACAACATCATCAAAATCAGATAACATCCCTCATACAAATCTGACACAAGACTCCTTCAGTATGGGAGTCAAATACATGAAAACTAGTGAATTAGTAGCATGGAATTGCAAGAGTTTCACAAACGATTTTCTTGGATTTCTACCCACAAAGGATATGGACATGAAATTAAAGAGTAATAAATCATATATTTCTGTCACAAAATCCTCAAACTCATATAATATATCTCATACAAATATGGTATAAAACTACTTCAAGATTGAAGCCAAAATCCATGAAGACTAGTGATACAAGGGCATGAGTATGCAAGTTTTTCATACATGTATTTCCGATATTTAGACTTAAATAGCATGTGGGAATAATATTAAAGATAAATACATCATATATTTCTTCCCCATCATCATAAAACTCATATAAATGTCCTCATACAAATATGATATAAACTTTACTTCAATATTGAAGCCAAATCCATGAAAACTAGTTATTCAAGAGCATGAGGAATGTGAGCCTTTAATACATGTATTTATTATATTTTGACTTAAATATCATATTTATATGATATTAAAGAGCCATAAATCATAAATAAAATCTTGGTAATCAACTATCCTCAACAAGGCGCGAGAATCACTCCAACAAGTGCGTCATCAAATGTGAGTGTGGGGAAATGGAGAAGAAAGAATGAGAGAATGGGGAGATAGATGAGAATTAGAATTTATTGACCTTAAAACTTAAAATAAAAATCATTAATTAATCTCCCATTATATTTATGAATTTCCTCTCCATCAACCAACTTGGAAAGGAATCCAACTCCCTCAAAATTGGTTCACAAGCAGAGAGAGTGAACACTCACCGTGCAATGGACAAGCAAAAGCTCTCCAAAATTCCAAAGTCCAATTAAAAAATGATCAAAATATATTATCCTTCCTCATTAAATCCTTTTATTAACTTCATGAGGCCTCATAATGTCGAATTTACCTCCATGGGCTTCCTCCAACTCATCTTAGGGGTTTAGTAACTCTCATGACACTTGTATTCCTCTTCATGCTCCAATTCTTTCCCCAATTCTAATGGTTTCCTCTAACTCCCAAATTCAACCTCTTGGTGCCTATTTTTATCCCTTTCATGTCATATTTTTTATATTTCAGTAATCAGGTCTGAATTTTCCATACTTGTCATGGAATCTTTCATCATTTGTTGTCATAGAGTGCATAGAATCTCCTTCAAGTGGCACATCTTGTCTTCTAGTCTCTTCCTCTTCCATGGGAGTTACCCCCTTTACCAATTTTAATTACTTGTCTCATTATATTATATTTTACACCACATAACCATCCAATAATGTTACATTACCCATGTGTTCGAATTTGGATGAATATCATGCCAAGTGTGTGGGGAATCTAGTCACCCAAAGGCTCCACAAGCTTCCAAGTGTCTTAATGAATCTATGCCACCTTATTTTCTTATATTTTATAATTTATGTGGACCATTTAAATGTGAATATGGAAAAATAAATTCCTTTTGGGTCCCATAGCCCTTATTACAAAATTTATGTCTCCATCTCAACCTAGGGAACTAGTAGGTTGGTGAAACATTATTTGCAAATAGTATTATTTGGAAATTATTTAATTGGGGACATGACAATCCTCCCCACTCAATATTTATTTTCCTCAAAGAATTCCATTTTTTATGCTGAAAACAAATTTCATATTCCCAAGTGGCATCCTCATTTGGTACTCCTTCCCTTGCACCAAGTGCTCTCTTATGGTTCTGCTCATTAATTTTCTTTAGCTGCAATTTGAGTAGTGGCACTCATGTATTGCAATTTTGTTTTCCCAAAATTCAATATATGTGGATTGTGCATATTGATATATCTTGTAACTTCGCCACTAATTCCAAAAGGATTAATCAAATCCATAAAAACCTAATTTTCAAAAATAATCTTTACCTCCATATTTTGGAAACCTTTACTGATCTTTTTCCCCCTTTTTGCTTCTGTATAATTATTTAAACTTGGTACTGAGTTACCAAACTTTGAGTTTATTAAGATTCAAGAAAATTTTAGAGAGGAACCACCATTCATGTTGTTGCACTACTCTGATTACAATCATCTTCTCAAGTAGTGACTAAATCTCTAATGTTGCTTGGTTCCCCAAAAATTGAAACCAATGAGACCCAAAATGATCCCAGGGTCCCATATGGTCCTGATACATGCGTGGTTTGAAATGTCTATGATGAAATGCCATAAACACCAAGCATGTGAAGATTAAACCCATCTCTCAAAAGGTCTCCCATATAGGAAACTAAATCACTACTCTGCAAAGATGAACTCAAACAACTAAAGGTTGGTTTGCTTTCTCAAACCAACAATCGAACCACTACTCCAAGTGAGATGAAACTAAGAAATTCCAGGATCCTATTGCTTGATTGCACCCTTCAAAACATCATGAGTACAAAATAAATATCATGAAATTACATAACAACATCATACAAATGTACATCAAGAAGGTACCTCATCAAAGAATCATGAAAGTGCGTGTACATCCAAGTAAGTAGGTCATCATGTGGCCCATACACACAAGCATCAAGTATTATATCATATCTGCCCCAATGACATAGGTGAGGATCCCATGTCCTATAATTATGCTCCAAAATAATTTATGATGCATCAAAATAATAATCAGCCATACTTTCTTTCATCCAAGAAGCGAATGAAGAACCTCCACCAAAATATGAACCAAATAAGGAGCAAAGAAAACATGAAGACTTCAAGTGACTCAAATAATTATCATCAATACACCCATGAATATGTATATCATCATGAAATAACAGAGGATGTTTCTTCCAATAATAATTTTCTTCAATCATATATCTCTTCACCCAAGTGTGAGATGAAGTTCCTCCAACATCAAATGGACTAGACGAGGAGCAAGGAAAATCATGAGTCTCCAAGTGACTCAAGTGAACATCATAGGTGCACCCATGTAGATGTGTATCATCATAATGTAAAAAAGGATTATGCTGAAAATTTAAATAATATGGTGCTCTAATAATGCCATCATCAAAAGGAGATATAGGAAGTCCATACTCTTCATGTGGAACAATAAAAAAGAAACATTTCACCCATACTTCATTAGGATAAATGCTGCAAAATGTACAAGTGTGTGATGTAGGAGAAAGAACCAACTCATCCAAAGGATTGGAAAGTGAAAAAAATTCATCATGTGAAGGATCTATAGGGGTAGGAACATGCGCCTTCCAAAAAAATGACAAACTTTCCTCATAGGTTGGTTCCAAGGTAGTGGAATCATGCACTTCTCCAAAAAGTGTGTAAACATTTTCAAGAGGCAACTCAAGTTCCTCTTCCACCACAACAAGTAATTGTATATCATCAATATGATCTTCAAATACATCAAGAACCTGCAATTTTCCATGTCTCTCGTGATCCCTCATGTCATGAGAATCCTCCAATCAATCTACCATATGACAATTTGAAACATAGAAGAAAGAACAAGTATCTTGCAACCTCTTAAGAAGTTACTCATTTTGATTTTTGAGCATATGAATATCCCCATTATTATTCAAGTATGCTTCATTTAACCATTCATTAAGCTCAACCAAATTGTTTCTATCAAAAATAAAAGACATGAAATTACCTTCAATTGTGCACATTGCTCTTTGAATCTTCTCCATGTCTTCAAGGAAGGATGAATCCTCCAATTGAAGAAACCTTCCAACAAGAATTTGATACCAATGTTTTAGTTTCATTGAGTATGCTAAGGTCCTCATGGATATTCATTTCACTCATCTTCAAAGACCCTTCAATGAAGGATGGTTCATGGGAGTGAACCTCCTCTTCTTCTTTCTTTTTTATTTGATCAACTTCTTGAAGCTCAAGTGGTGATGGGGAATTTGACCTTGGTTCTTCATTAGCTGATACAAGGTATTAATATTTATGCTCATGAGAAAATTTTATTGAAGAAACATTTTCCAATATGACATCTATGTCACCGACATAGATTTTTGAGCGCCCATCAGTAGGTACTCCTTCACAGTTCAAGAATCCATCAGTAGATGCCTTTTGGTACATGTACATAGTATAATGTGTCTCGGAATGATTTTATATAGTTTTAAGGTGTTCTTATTCATTATAATTTGATGTTTCCTCATATTTTTCAAATTCGCTTGGGAGTGACTTTCGATCCTGTTGATGTAATATGTTTTCTACTTCACCACCCACAGAACTTGGTGGCTCCTTAGTCTCCTCCATAGTTGTATATTTATGATTGTACCTTAATGAGTTCACATATTCATTATTGTTCCTAAATGCATACAACCAATCATAAAATTATTCAAAATTAATTTTCTTATTTGTATCTCCATTACGGAAACTACTACTACCCCCTACTGCTAGGTTACCCCTAAGTTGGCTAGCCATCAATTCAAACCCTTGCATTAGTTTCTTGGTCATATCATCCAACTATGATTGAATGAGTTTATTAAATTAATCTGTATCATGCATAACTTCAATAGGTTCCAATACCATGCTCTGATACCACTATAATGTCCCTATTTGGAAATTTTGGAGAAATGCACAAATTGGGCAAAATTCGAACTTAACTAGTCATGACTCTCGATGGTTCCAACTTTCACCAAATGGTCTCAAATTTGAAAGGATGTAGTATGGTGAGTATTACAAAATACCAAGTTGTTTTATGGATACTTTATCTCAGACTTTAAACCTCTGCAACCTTGTTTGGGGATGATGAAAAAAAGACCAAAACTTTACAAGATATTGTGATGAAAATCCCCCTATGGTGTAGGCCAACTGGACTTCCCAAATCATCTATGAATCTCCCAAATTTGTAAGCAGAGTATGGGGATTTATATAATAACTCATGGAATTTCATTACACATGGTTATTATTTCTGCAAACTGGTTATAGAGTTCCACATTCATTTGATAACTTTCAGTGAAATTGCGTATAGGGAAATTGCATAACTAGCTCGATTTTGACATATGAAAGGTAGAGTTAAAGGTTCAGATCAGGATGTGAAATATAGGGACCATATATAGAATACAAATTTATTCCCAAACAGTATTAAACACCATATAAATCCCTTCATACAATTCTGGTATACATCGCATTCAGTATGGGAGTCAAATACATGAAAACTAGTGAATTAGTAGTATGGAATTGCAAGAGTTTCACATATGGATTTATTGGATTTCGACCCACAGAGCATAGGGACATGAAATTACAAAGTAAAACATAATATATGTCTTTCACAACGTCATCAAAATCAGATAACATCCCTCATACAAATCTGATACAAGACTCCTTCAAGATTGAAGCCAAAGTCATGGAAACTAGTGACCCAATGGCAAGGGAATGCAAGATTTCCACACATGAGTTTCTTGGATTTAGACCCACATAGGATATGGAAAAGAAATTAAATATTAATACATCATATATGGATTTCACAACATCCTTAAACTCATATAATATTTCTCATACAAATCTGGTATAAAACTACTTCAAGATTGAATCCAAAATCCATGAAGACTAGTGATACAAGGGCATGAGTATGCAATTTTTTCATACATATATTTCTGATATTTAGACTTACAGAGAATGTGTACATAATATTACAGAGACATAAATCATATATTTCTTCCCCATCATCATAAAACTCATATAAATCTCCTCATACAAATCTGATATAAAGCTACTTCAATATTGAAGCCAAAGCCATGAAAACTAGTTATTCAAGAGCATGGGGAATGTGAGCCTTTCATACATGTATTTCTGAGATTTCGAATTACAGAGAATATGGATATGATATTATATATCCATACATCATAAATCAAATCTTTTTCATCAACTATCCTCAGCAAGGCGCGAGAATCACTCCACCAGTGTGCCATCAAATGTGCGTGTGGGGAAATGGAGAAGAAGGAATGAGAGAATGGGGAGATAGATGATAATTTGAATCTATGTACCTTCAAACTGAAAATAAAACTCCTTCATTAATCTCCCATAATATTTCTGAATGGCCTCTCCATCAACCAAATTGGAAAGGAATCCAACTCCCTCGAAATTGGTTCACAAGCAGGGAGAGTGAACACTCACCGTGCAATGGACAAGCAAAGCTCTCCAAAATGAAAAAGGAAAATTAAAAAATGATAAAAATATATTCTCATTCCTCATTACATCCTTTTATTAACTTCATGATGCCTCCTAAGTTTTATTTTACCTCCATGGTATTCCTCCAACTCATCTTAGTGGTTTAGTAACTCTCATGACACTTGTCCTCCTCTTCATGCTCCAATTCTTTCCCCAATTCGAACGGTTGCCTCTAAATCCAAAATTCAACCTATTGGTGTCTATTTTTATCCATTTCGTGTCATATTTTTCATATTTCATCAGTCATGTCTGAATTTGTCATACTTGTCATAGAATATCCCATCATTTGTTGCCATAGAGTGCATAGAATCTCCTTCCAAGTGGCACACCTTGTCTTCTAGTATCTTCCTCTTCCATGGGATTTTCCCTCCTTTACCAATTCAAATTTATTGGCTCATTATATTATATTTGACACCACATAACCATAAAATCATGTCACATTACCCATGTGTTCGAATTTGGATGAATATCATGCCAAGTGTGCAGGGAATCTAGTCACACAAAGGCTCCACAAGCTTCCAAGTGTCTTAATGAATCCATGCCACATTATTTTCTTAGAATTTATCATTTATGTGACCCATTTAAATGTGAATATGGTAAACTAAAGTCCTTTTTGGTCCCATATCCCCTTATTACAAAATTTATGTCTCCAAGTCAACCTAGGGAACTAGTAGGTTGGTGAAACATTATTTGCAAATAGCCTTATTTGGAAATTATTTAATTGGGGACATGACAACATAACTTTGTGCAGATCATACATCCATTTATCTCCTTGTGGAAAATTTAACGGTTTTAACATATCCTTTTCCAATGAATGAGTTGTTCTAGTCTTTACCAAAAGAAGTCCTATTTATTTGGGCAATTTGAAAGTAACTGGGTTTTTGTTACAAGCAAAGTGAGTATAGGCAGAGTTGAGAATTTTCCTAATAACTTCTAGAGAAAATATTCTTGGAGTCAGAAATGCAATAAATAAGGATTCAATTATGAACCATAAATTCTCATCATAGTATTTTCTTCAAAAAGAAACCAATATCTAATTTTGGTATGCGGACTCAACTGTAACAACTCCTTGTACTCTAGGAAAATGCTTGGGGAAGGATTATCAAGAAGAATGACATATGATTTAAACATGGCCTTGTTTACATATTGGATAACGCCTTCATTATTAGAATGATTCTTGACTAGATTCCATTCAACCACTAGCCTTGAATTTCCTGATTCATCCACCATAGTGATCCCTAAAGATTGGAAATGCATAGCTTGTTGAAATGGAATTAGATATACAAGATAGAAATGGTGTATGAAGTGCTTTGCTATAGTAAAATTGGTCACTTGGAGATTAATGATTTCATATAAGAATGGGGCATAGTCAAATTGGTCATGAGCATTTCCGAGGGAGGGAAGATAGTGGCCATAAAACCTATACCTCATCAAATATTATGTCGCGATCATAATCTAAAACTTGGCACATAATGGAAATGTCGTGTCTTGATATATCAGGGAAAGATATATCTTTGGATGGTGGAGGGTTCTTTAGGACTGGTGCATCTTTGGCTAAATAATTAATTAAAATCTTGGTCTTATCAGCCTATCTTAGAGACTTAAATATTGAAGTGAGGGCTTCTTCATGTAGAACCTGAAAATTCCTAGTTCTCAAGTAAGATGAAAATTTTAGTGATGGATTCTTTGTTTATCAGGCATATGACTCGGAAAACATCAAAAGACATAATAGTATGATTTTCATGGGAATAGTTATGATCACACCAGGAGACAAATTCTAGGAAATGTTAAGTTTGAGTTATCACTGACCGAACCAAGTTTGATCCCACAAATGAAAAAAATCACAAGCATCTCTGAATCTATCCTGGTAATCCTAACTAAGCTCATAGAGATATGGAAATGACAAAAGGGGTTCAAAGTTTTCTCCTTCTCAATCAATAAGGTGGTCAGTATTAAGGTCAAACTACTTACTGGACCTAAGTGAATTATGGTTTTCTATATTTGACATATTCCCATTTATGAAAGGTAACAAACTGAAACTAAAAGGACAAATAGGAAGGAGAAGATAGAGTGTACCTAATTTTATGTGAACTTGGGCATGGGAGGTCGTAGAAATCTTGGTCGAGTAGATTTTCTCCTTCATACCATATTTTCCACCCATTTTTTAGTAATCCTTATTTAATAATAAAAAATGGCTTTTATTTGAGAAAAAATGGTCATTTAATGTATATCTATGTGACATACTTTAATTGGATCCAAGTCTAACATGGAGTACTCCATGTGCTACTTCTACTATCCTCCACCTATCTACATGTATTTCTGATATTTCAACTAACAGAGCATGTGTACATAATATTACAAAGACATAAATCATATATTTCTTCCCCATCATCATAAAACTCATATAAATGTCCTCATACAAATCTGATATAAATCTACTTCAATATTGAAGCCAAATCCATGAAAACTAGTTATTCAAGAGCATGGGGAATGTGAGCCTTTCATACATGTATTTATGAGATTTCGACTTACACAGAATATGGATATGATATTATAGAGCCATGCATCATAAATCAAATCTTGGTCATCAAGTATCCTCAGAAAGGCATGAGAATCACTCCACCAGTGTGCCATCAAATGTGAGTGTGGGGAAATGGAGAAGAAGGAATGAGAGAATGGGGAGATAGATTAGAATTCGACTGTGTGTACATTCAAACTGAAAATAAAACTCCTTCATTAAGCTCCCATAAGAGTTCTGAATGGCCTCTCCATCAACCAACTTGGAAAGGAATCCAACTCCCTCGAAATTGGTTCACAAGCAGGGAGAGTGAACACTCACCGTGCAATGGAAAAGCAAAATATCTCCAAAATGCAAACGGAAAATTAAAAAATGATAAAAATATATTCCCATTCCTCATGACATCCTTTTATTAACTTCATGAGGCCTCCTAAGGTCGAATTTACCTCCATGGGCTTCCTCCAACTCATCTTAGTGGTTTAGTAACTCTCATGACACTTGTCCTCCTCTTCATGCTCCAATTCTTTCCCCAATTCGAATGGTTGCCTCTAACTCCCAAATTCAACCTCTTGGTGGCTATTTTTATCCATTTTTTTTCATATTTTTCATATGTCAGCAATCATGTCTGAATTTGTCATACTTTTCATAGAATATTTCATCATTTGTTATCATAGAGTGCATAGAATCTCCTTCCAAGTGGCACACCTTGTCTTCTAGTATCTTCCTCTTCCATGGGAATTACCCTCCTTTACCAATTCAAATTACTTGACTCATTATATGATATTTGACACCACATAACCATACAATCATGTTACATTACCCATGTGTTTGAGTTTGGATGAATATCATGCCAAGTGTGCGGGGAATCTAGTCACGCAAAGGCTCCACAAGCTTCCAAGTGTCTTCATGAATCCATGCCACCCTATTTTCTTAGCATTTATAATTTATGTGACCCATTTAAATGTGAATATGGTAAAATAAAGTCCTTTTTGGTCCCATATCCCCTTATTACAAAATTTATGTATCCATGTCAACCTAGGGAACTAGTAGGTTGGTGAAATATTATTTGCAAATAGCCTTATTTGGAAATTATTTAATTGGGGACATGAAAAAAATAATTTTTATAGATCATGCATCCATTTATCTCCTTCCTGAAAATTCAATGGTTTTAACATATCCTTTTCCAAGGAATGAGTTGTTCTAGTCTTTACCAAAAGAAGTCCTATTTATTTGGGCAAATTGAAAGTAACTGGGTTTTTGTTACAAGAAAAGTGAGTATAGGAGGAGTTGAGAATTTTCATAATAAGTTCTAGAGAAATACTCTTGGAGTCAGAAATGCAAGAAATAAGGATTCAATTATGAACCATAAATTCTTATGATAGTATTTTATTCAAAAAGAAACCAAACTCTAATTCTGGTATGCGGACTCAACTGTAACAACTCCGTGTACTCTTGGAAAATGATTGGGGGAGGATTATCAAGAAGAATGACATATGATTTAAGCATGGTCTTGTTTAAAGATTGGCTAACACCTTCATTATTAGAATGATTCTTGACTATATTCCATTCAACCACTGGCCTTGAATTTCCTGACTCATCCACCATATAGATCCCTAAATATTGGAAATGCATAACTGACTGATATGGCATTAGATATACAAGATAGAAATGGTGTATGAAGTGCTTTGCTATAGTAAAATTGGTCACTTGGAGATTAATGATTTCAGATAAGAATGGGGCATAGTCAAAGTGGTCATGAGCATTTCGGAGGGAGGGAAGATACATTTCGGATGGAGGGAAGATAGTGGCCATAAAACCTATACCTCATCAAATATTATGCCGTGATCATAACCTAAAACTTGGCACATCATGGAAATGTTGTGTCTTGATATATCAGGGAAAGATATAGCTTTGGATGGTGGAGATTTCTTTAGAACTGGTGCATCTTTGGCTAAATAATTAATTAAAATCTTGGTCTTATCATCCTAGCTTAGAGACTTAAAGCTTGAAGTGAGGGATTCTTCATGTAGAACCTGAAATTCCTAATTCTCAAGTAAGATGAAAATTTTAGTGATAGATTCTTAGTTTATCAGGCATATGACTTGGGAACCATCAAAAGACATAATAGTATGATTTTCATGGGAATAGTTATGATCACACCAGGAGACAAATTCAAGGAAATGATAAGTTTGAGTTATCACTAACCGAGCCAAGTTTGATCCTACAAATGAAAAACATCACAAGCATCTCTGAATTTGTCCTGGGAAGCCTAACTAAGCTCATAGAGCTATGGAAATGACAAGAGGGGTTCAAATTTTTCTCCTTCTCAATCAATAAGGTGGTCAGTATTAAGGTCAAACTACTTATTGGACCTGAGTGAATTATTGTTTTCTATATTCGACATATTCCCTTTCTGAAAGGTAACAAACTGAAACTAAAAGGACCAATAGGAAGGAGAAGATAGAGGGTACCTAATTTTATTTGAACTTGGGCATGGGATGTCATAGAAATCTTGGTCGAGTAGCTTTTCTCCTTCATACCACCTTTTCCACCCTTTTTTTAGTAATCCTTATTTAATAAAAAAAATGGCTTTTATTTGAGAAAAAATGGCCATTTAATGTATATCCACGTGGCATACTTTGATTGGATCCAATTTTAACATGGAGTACTCCATGTGCTACTTCTACTATCCTCCACATACCACATACCTATTTTCTTTTTATCACCTCATGTCAACTTTCTGTCGAACGCAATTTTTGACACTTATCAAAGTTGGTTTCCCAAACCGCTGTGAGGAGTCGAAATGTACCCAAATGAGCCACGCAACACAAGAATTTTGTAATTTCCAACTTGTTAATTACTAACCATTGTGCTTCTTGTGAATCTAAATCATCATGTGTCATCAATCTCAAACTTTGGCCCCTTTTCTTTTTTGTTAAGGATCAGTACCTGATTACAGCCCTAGGTCACAAGGGCTTATTACTTGCACCCTTTATGTCCCTCCAAAGTATTATTAGCGCTATATCACTAATATGTAGCAAAAATCTTCTATATTCTAACACTATGGACAAGTGTATTAAAGGAAGAATGAAATGATGGGACCCAAAAAGGAGCTATCATGCAACGTTGATGCCATTAGTTTGATACATCATCACATAATTTTTGGATTCTATTTTCTATATGGAAGAATTTTTTGTAGCCTTGAAACTCCTCAAACAACATCGACATGTTTGGATGACCAATTCCAAAAAAAAAAATATAGGAAATTCTTCTCATATTTACAAAACAAAATTGACATCAAAGCAAGAGAAATAAAGTAGGGGGTATGTATAATTGTATTTACATGGTCTTATTTAAAGAAACTAAAACAACAATAAAATACAAATAGGTAGTTGAATCCAAACCCTTTAAATCGTTATTTAAAAATAAATCCTTTAGCTAACAACTACATGCATACCTCTTCTTTCTATAATTTGACAAAATGTAGAAAAAGAATTAACCTTATTCTCGTAAACATGTTTGCACCGAAGTTTCCAAGGAACAAACAAGGTTGAAATCCTCAAGCAATGTAAGACACAACTAAGAGAGCATCCCAAAGAGATGGAATCACCCAATAACACTACTCTCCAATGTAACATCCCCTAAAAAATGGTTGCATGCTCATACTAAAAAAACAAACAACAAGACTCAACAAAAGAACAATACCATAAAGGTGCTTCATTGTTTCCAACCCGAGTTAAAAAGGGCAAATCCCATCCAAGAGACCACTTTTGACCAACTATTCCTTGATAGGAAGGCCCTGATAAGTGTGATAATTTATTCTCAGTGAGATCGAGGATCTAGAGCAATATTCACAATCAAAGTATTTGACAAAATATGCAAGAGAACAACAAAAGAGATTAAAATAAGACATGTGAATGGTGCTAATAACTGATCATTATATTATAGTACATATTTTAGATGTGTATAGTACATATTCATAATACATTGGGAATAATTCGTGAGCCCTTGGAGGCCATGTGAATGCATACAAGTGTCAGGCTAGGATTTGACCCCTAAACCCCCCAAGGTTAACCAATATGATCCCAAACCTAACCAAACAATCACAAATCCATGTGAACATGTAAGGAGCATGCTTGAGTCATAAATTAGGGTAGGCCAAGTATGGGAGAGAGGATGGGTGAGTGGGAGAGTCCCTAGGAGCCAATAAATGCCCAATAAGACCACAAAACAGTAACATTCACACATTAGCGCCCCTAGTCAAAGCTGGAAGTGGTTTTCAATTAATGCAAGTTCCTGGATGACAGAATGATCAAAGTGGAGTGCCTCAATTGTCAATTAATGAGCCAAAAATCACCTATTATACCAATATTGACCAATATAACCTAAGTTAGACCATACAACATAAGCACAGGGAAAATGAAAATCTCTCCTAAGTAGATGACCATGGTACTAAGGTATATTAATGCTCTAACACCCCTCCTTAAGTCTAAATTAGTACAAGTTATATAAAATGATTTATTAAGGCCTTGGAAACTAAGGCACAAGTCACCTTTTACAACAGAAATTTATTAGTCCATGTAACCGAGGTAAGGAGGAAAACCTCATGGGACAAAACCTCCCCTCAAAAATGGACATGACATAGATGATCAAAAATATCTTCAACGGGTCCTCTTCTTCACTTGGATGAGATGAAAGAACAACTTCTTGGAGATGGACTTGGTGAAGATGTTGTGGATGCCAAGATCATGCATCAATGCATCAAAGTGTTGTAGACAAATATCGTGTGGAGAGGCCCTTTGATGGTCATCATTTGATGATGGAATGGAATCATAAGAATGTCTTTTGTTGCAAGCATACTCTGATCTAAAATCATAATCAACCATGGAAAAGATATCTCTGCAAACTCTTTCCCAAATAACATCAAAATATTCAACAAAATTTGCCTCATGTGTAGCTGCCATATCATGAATAAAACCATGAATATTCTTCCCAATTTAATGAAGCACCTTCATAAATTTGTAACAAATCTCATGAGGCTCTGAAATATCATTATATACAGTCGAAAATATCAGAGGTATGGTGTCTCCATTGTAGACACTGAGAGGGGGGGTGAATCCATGTGCAGCCAATTTGTACCTTTTCACAGTTTATCAGGGTTGGCTACCAATTCATCAATTCATTACTCTAACATAAACATTTCATAAACATCTTCCAGATCATCATTCATAAATCAAAAGCAGTTAAACCATCAAGAGCCATAACACAGAAGAACACCACATCATATGAATTTGTAATCTTTTTATATTATTTGTCCGGCTACAACCATTAGGCGAAATCAGCACCTACTGATAAATAGAGCACCTGCTCTTAATCCAGGACCCTGCCTGGTTCAATTAGACCCTGCTAAGAAGTGATTGAGGTATCCTAACCTCAGAAGCAAGACAAGCTTGCTTTTACAATACAGTAAATTCATGTAACCAACAAGAAATATATGACATATCAAAGCTGCTCATCTTCTCTGCTCATCAACTCTTCTGTACCACTGCTCATCTTCAGCTGGTCAACACTGCTGCTCATCTAACCAACCTCTGCTGCTGGTCATCTGCTCATCATTATCTGTTTAATCTGCTGCTCAAGAAGCAACATGTCAACATGTCTTTGGCTGAGTGTACTGCTGTAGATGCACTAATGCCATATCATCATCATTATGTCACTAGAATGTATGCTGAGATATATTACTGTACATACTCTACCTTTACTGTGTACATCACAATCATCACCATACTGTTAAGACAATGTCTTAATCAAACTTCAAGTGGCTGTCAAGTTACTAACTCAGGCAGCGTATACAACCCAGCACTGAGATATTCAACCTTGGTTGCTTGAGCCTTCCTTCATGTCACTCAACACTTACCAACTTTAGTCTTGACTGGTCATAAGCTCTGAGTAATCAATCTTACATTAAAAAAACCTTTACTAGGCATACTTTACATCATTACTCCTGAGCAAACAAGCTGTCATACATACCAAATGTTACTGGGCTGACTATGTATGTCTTTGAACTGTGCAGACTCCAAGCTATAGATGAAGACGGTGGCCTGTGAATCTAATGGACAGCATCTTCTTTTCAAACACTTCAAACTTGGATGATGATCATCTTCATGCTGGCCTGTGTATTAGCTTGCCCACAGTCAACTCAGGACAGCCATCTTAGATTGTGTATCAAGCTACTACTGTGTGTGTTCTTAGATGATCAATGGGTTAAAAAAAATACTCCAAACAATGTCCACACTAGGACTGTGTAGAAGCAGGGAGAAAACTTTAAGACAATACTGAACTGTGTATGTTCTTCAAAGTTCAAACCCTGAATACATTACTGTGGGTATGAAGTATTTAGGGCTGCTGTTCCAAAAAGGACTGTACATTCTTCAAAACCTTGATTTTGCAATAGGGCACAACATCAATCATTTGGCTGCTGGGAACACATCATTTTTCATACTGACAGCAGTGAGTTCAGCAAGAATGATGATCACTAACAGCACATCACTTTTGTATACAGATTGAACACACTGTGTCATTAACTGTGCATACTGTGTGTATCAAGAGGTTTGTGTAATCAACCACCAGCAACAAGATCCAAAGAATACCAGCACTCAAGCAATTAGTGATATACAGAACAATCAGAAATTTCAATCAGAATTTTGTCATACCTTTTCTCCAAGACTTTTTCACTTGTGTGCTAATCATTAACACTTGAAATAGATTTTCTGTCATTGCTATCACTGTAAGATTCAGCCCCCAAGTCAAACTGTGTGAGTGATGACACTAGGTAATCAACAAGCTCTGGAACAACGATGATTTGGGCTCCTTTCTCACCCAGCAAGAGAGTATCACCAAATTTTTCCCTTTTAATGCCTATTGCCAGAACAGCTCCAAGAAAATCACCATGTGATGCAGGATCAAAGGTAAAGTTCCCTGAGATGCTTAGTGCAGCAACTACATCTGGAACAGAGGAGATAACATCAGGATTTCCAATTGATAGGCGACAGCGTTCAGCCTGTGGAAAGCCACCTTGAACCAAGGCCTCTACATCCGATAGTTTCTTTAATGCCAATAGTGCATCTTCTACAATAGGAGGCGTTAAAAAAATCTGAATGGAAGATTTCTTTTCTACTGGCTCTGATTTACATGGGCATCACAGGAAATACATCTGTGGTAACCAAACTTCCACGATATCACAGAAATCGATCTCAATAACCCAATCAATGCTATTTCCCAACTATTAAACTTGATTTCTGAAAAATTCAAAGGTATTGCCTCTCCCAATCTTCAACGCACTGAACCCCAAATCCAATCGATTTCCCCTTTGCTGTAGCGTATCCCTGTGACTCTTGTAATTCCCTACAGCACATCTTCCTTCCACTTTCTTTCGTCCATCTGCAAAGAATCGATGGCCTTATACAAATAAGAGCCCACTGAAATGGTTTTCACCAAAA
>LPNX010472371.1:135136-164641 GCA_001517045.1 Pseudotsuga menziesii | reverse complement strand
TATATATATATATATATTAGACTTTGTATTTTATCTTAGAGATAGTGGGAGCACATGAGGCATCTTCAAACTGAGCCTGAGAAATGATGCTGTTGCTTTGACATTTCCATCAATGCCCGAAACTTCCCTTAGAAACAGTCCTCTAATGTACTGGTTCAGAACGCTGTTGAGGTCTGAGCTTTGAACATGCCCTGCTAAATTAATTAGGAAAGCAACCAGAATTCCTGTATTGTTCAGTCATCTACCATCTAGTATTTGATAGTTGTGTGGGCAGCTACAAGAACATGTACAAACCAGCCCTAAGGGGCAATTCATGTTTTCATATGGGACCAAGATCCAATCCCTGCATGCTGGCTCATCGTGAATAAAATGATTTCACTCGAAGGGAGGCAAACTTCATCAAGCAGGAGGCATCATGGGCTTCTCAACATCTACCAGGGCTTCAATACCATTTCTAGAGACTTCTGCATCATTAGCTGAGCCTTCAACATCTTCAGCAGAGTGGTGGCATCAATGACATCAAGTCCATGTTGGCATCAATGACAATTTTATCAACAATATCCCCCTTTGTCATTGATGACAACAACTCATGCTCCCCCTATGAGCATGCTCCCCTTTTTGTCTACATCTCTCCCTTTGTCTTCATCTCCTTTTTGTCTGCATCTCTCCCTTTGTCTTCATCTCTCCCCCTTTGGCATCAATGGCAAAGGGTGTCCACATACCTGTGCCTGGAATCTCTGAACACTGTTGACTGCTCCCCCTGTCAATATGCTTGTCCTTTTTATGTTTTACTGCAAACTTCACCTTAGGACATATTTCTTAACTCTGTCAAGGACCAACTCCTAACCTTTGGCTGTCTTTAGAAGATCAAGACTTGATCATATGCATACCCCAAGTTCAGAGCTTTGAAGGATGCCTCCTTTATGTCTTCAATACTTTGGCAGCCTTAAGTCAGTCTAAGACTACGTTCACGCCAAAATATCTTCCTAAGAGGCCAAGTTCTCTCATGTTCCAATACCCAGTCAATTAGCGCTCAGCCAAATGTCTTGTCAAATCAAGATGTCACAGCTCACTTGTCATTGAATCAGGACTTTTGTAGCTTCTCAACATTTTAATGAACCTTGTACCAACAATTTCAATTGTCTGAATTTTGTGACTTTGAGGAATGCCTTCTCTAGGTCATATGATTAGTAACATAGGAGTCAGTTCATGTGCCTGCTGCCATGTCTTCAGATGTGCTATTATGGTCACATAATTTTCCAAATTAATAATGTGTCCCCCCTTTTTAAGACACTATGATTGGTGCTCCTTATAGGATGAATAGGCTCACAGTGTATTAGTAACACACACACAGCTTAAGTGTTTGATCTTATCATTCAATCTTATGGCTGTCATTCTTTGCTTTTCCAAATTTTGTTCATCACTTTAAATAGCAAGGGCAACTTGATTCCTTTATCCAAGAGCTCATTGTTCAATTGAGAAACTGTCCAGCAAAATCAGACTTCACTTGTCAAACCAAGTTTTTCATTGCCACATGCAAGCTATTCTACCTTTCAATCATTTGTGGACTTCAAACAACTTGTGGTCTGTCCAGAATTTGGATAGTATCAATTCAATCAGCAGTTTGCATCACTTTACCTCTGATATATTTGTCAAGATAGGAATTTAACTTTCATAAGTAAATCTTGATCTCTACTCTTGCCAACGGGCTGATGTGCCTGAATTTGACAAAGACTAATATATAAATGGGCCTAAGTCTGCCTCAGGAGACAGAAGTTTGAACTTCAAATGCTTCAATAGGTCCGAAACCAGTGCAATTTTGAACGTCCTTTTATGGACTGTCACTTCACTTTGGATGTCTTTGACAAAGATCAGGTCATTTAATCAATAGACTGTGTATCATTGACAAAAGTCAGATCAGCCCAAACTTCTTTATAACTGTCCGAAATAGTCTTGCAAACTGTTTATTCAATCAGCTATTGAATGGAGTATAACTTTGCCTTATCCAACTCTTAGATTATATCAATTCTGGTCATCTATTTCATTTGAACATCAAACTGGTACAAGCCATTGTTATAGTCATATAATTCTTCTTGTCTGTGATGAAACATTGGCCATTGTTGAATTCAAATTTACATGCATCCGTGAGTTTCTATTGAAGCCAAGGTTAATATTTTTCAGAGCTGTAGGTTGAGTTTACTGAACTGATCCCCATCATTCTTCAAAGTCTTCAACGTCAGTTGTTCATGAGATAGACTAATTCCACTGTGCCAACCCGAGCTTAGTGACTTGTCTGCCTGAGAGAGTAACATTAACTTCTTTGTGCATAACCTTAACAGGGATAAAGGACCTGATGTCTTCTGTGGAATTTGTGGATGCTGCCACTATCCTCTGGAGCTATCTCTCATTTCATGAGACTCCTGCAAACTACTCTTTCTCCCCCTATCAGCATGCCACGATCCTTGGACCTGTCTGAATGCCTGGAGAACCATCCTTTCTCCTTTGAGTTCATTCTCCAGCCTCATGAACTCAAGGTGTGCTAAGGTCTTTGAGAGACCTTACACTTGGCTTGCCATATGGAAACCATCCTCCCTGCTCTGATCAGCTTCTCCTATCTGCAACTGCTCGGTCTTCCTCATCCATACCTGCTTTTTGACATCTGTTCCTTCATTGTCCTTGCTGGTTTTCTTGGTGGAGCTATATGTTAATCTTCTCATATCATTCCAATAGTTTTGTGCTTTGTGCCCAAATTTGTTGCATGACCAGCACCTCACTGAGCTGTTGGAACTTCCAATACTTCTTTGATCCACTTCATTTCTCCATGCCTGAGCATATCCCTGACTGTAGGCATTTGTCTTCTGATCTTCAAATCTTCTTGCTGATATGTATGGAGTATTTCTTCTTGGTTGAATTCTTTGACTGGCACATTCATGTGCTTTGTGTCCAAACCCACTGCAAGAGTAGCATCTCAATGTGTGACATGTGGCAGCAACATGTCCGACTTGATTGCATGTCCAACATCTCACTGAGACATTGGGGCTTCCAACCCTTCTCCTTCCATAGAACCTACAATCCATAGCCTTATGACCAAATTTAGAACAACAATAACAATAACCATTGAAACCACTTTCATATGTGGGTCTTGGAGGTGTTTCCTTTCTGAAGTTGCTTTGATGAACAGACCTAACTCCTTGTTTCATCTTTGTACTTCCAAACTCCTTGTTGTCATGCGCAGGAGCCTTGGGGGCAGCTTTGGACGTTGATGGACCTGCTACTGTAGTCTTTAGAGACCAAGAGTCATCTTCAAGTTTTTCTTTGTTCTTCTTGTAACCAAGACCAGTCTTGTCGAGCGGAGATCTTTGGCAATCTAAGATCTTATCTAGGACAATTGAACTGTCCTGGAGCTTGACCAAGGCTTCATTTTTCTTATCTTTCTTCCTGAGACCAACTACCTCCAATTCCAGCTTCTGGACTGTCTCCTCTTTTTCTTCTAGCTGACTCTTCAAGATTTCTTCTTCCCTCTTGGCTTCCTCCAGTTGAGTCTTCAGATCATGATTGACCTCTCTGGTTTCTTCAAGCTCTTGAGCAGGCTTTTCTGATTCTTCCTTTTGGCTGATCAATTTGGTCTTTAATTGTTCAATTTCAGCATCCTTGTCTTTCATTTGATCTCGCAACTCTTTGTCCTTGACTTTAAGATTTTGAAGCAACACTTTCATTGACATGGTCTTCTGCTGATATTCATTCAAGGAGTCCAAGATTTCCTTTTTGAACCTTGTGAATTCACTCTGGTTCAGATCTACTGTGTTTAGGAACCAATTTGCTCTAAGATCAATATTTAGCAATATGAGATGTATCTGATGTGCAGTCTTTGGTAGCCTTTCATCATCTTCTGCAAGAACCTTATCAATTTCATCACACAAGCTATCATTATAATCACAAGAGTCCATACCTTTACTAGAGTCCTCTTCCTGTTTATCTTCATCTTGATTTAGCTCTTCTGGGGGCTTGTCTTCTGATTTCTGATCTGTCTTTTCGGGTTCTGGTCTTTCCTTCTGATACTCATTCTCTAGCTTGAACCATAGGTCTTTTGCCGAAGTGAACTCTCCTACACTTTCCTTCATTGAACTGGGAAGTCCATCCATGAGGAACTTCAAGGCTGTAGTGTTGTCCTTCTTCGCTTCCTTCTGTGCAGCTGGCTTTCCTTTCTTGTTTGAAGGAACGGGTGGATTGATGACAATTTCCCAAATCCTGGACTTCTTCAGATAAGCCTTCATTTTTCTCCTCCAACTGAAATAATCTGTAACATCAAGTACAAGCACGTCATTGCTTGATGGCTCTTTCTTTTCCTCCATTGTGTCTAAGGATCTCCTTCAAGCTTGCTAGGCTTGTTACGAAGGCCGGCTCTGATACCAATTGTAGACACTGAGAGGGGGGGTGAATTAGTGTGCAGCCAATTTGTACCTTTTCACAGTTTATCAGGGTTGGCTACCAATTCATCAATTCATTACTCTAACATAAACATTTCATAAACATCTTCCAGATCATCATTCATAAATCAAAAGCAGTTAAACCATCAAGAGCCATAACACAGAAGAACACCACATCATATGAATTTGTAATCTTTTTATATTATTTGTTCGGCTACAACCGTTAGGTGAAATCAGCACCTACTGATAAATAGAGCACCTGCTCTTAATCCAGGACCCTGCCTGGTTCTCTTAGACCCTACTAAGAAGTGATTGAGGTATCCTAACCTCAGAAGCAAGACAAGCTTGCTTTTACAATACAGTAAATTCATGTAACCAACAAGAAATCTCTAACATATCAAAGCTGCTCATCTTCTCTGCTCATCAACTCTTCTGTACCACTGCTCATCTTCAGCTGGTCAACACTGCTGCTCATCTAACCAACCTCTGCTGCTGGTCATCTGCTCATCATTATCTGTTTAATCTGCTGCTCAAGAAGCCACATGTCAACATGTCTTTGGCTGAGTGTACTGCTGTAGATGCACTAATGCCATATCATCATCATTATGTCACTAGAATGTATGTTGAGATATATTACTGTACATACTCTACCTTTACTGTGTACATCACAATCATCACCATACTGTTAAGACAATGTCTTAATCAAACTTCAAGTGGTTGTCAAGTTACTAACTCAGGCAGCGTATACAACCTAGCACTGAGATATTCAACCTTGGTTGGTTGAGCCTTCCTTCATGTCACTCAACACTTACCAACTTCAGTCTTGACTGGTCATAAGCTCTGAGTAATCAATCTTACATTAAATAAACCTTTACTAGGCATACTTTACATCATTACTCCTGAGCAAACAAGCTGTCATACATACCAAAGGTTACTGGGCTGACTATGTATGTCTTTGAACTGTGCAGACTCCAAGCTATAGATGAAGACGGTGGTCTATGAATCTAATGGACATCATCTTCTTTTCAAACACTTCAAACTTGGATGATGATCATCTTCATGCTGGCATGTGTATTAGCTTGCCCACAGTCAACTCAAGACAGCCATCTTAGATTGTGTATCAAGCTACTACTGTGTGTGTTCTTAGATGATCAATGGGTTAAAAAAAATACTCCAAACAATGTCCACACTAGGACTGTGTAGAAGCAGGGAGAAAACTTTAAGACAATACTGAACTGTGTATGTTCTTCAAAGTTCAAACCCTGAATACATTACTGTGGGTATGAAGTATTTAGGGCTGCTGTTCCAAAAAGAACTTTACATTCTTCAAAACCTTGATTTTGCAATAGGGCACAACATCAGTCATTTGGCTGCTGGGAACACATCATTTTTCATACTGACAGTAGTGAGTTCGGCAAGAATGATGATCACTAATAGCACATCACTTTTGTATACAGATTGAACACACTGTGTCATTAATTGTGCATACTGTGTGTATCAAGAGGTTTGTGTAATCAACCACCAGCAACAAGATCCAAAGAATACCAGCACTCAAGCAATTAGTGATATACAGAACAATCAAAAATTTCAATCAGACTTTTGTCATACCTTTTCTCCAAGACTTTTTCACTTGTGTTCTAATCATTAACACTTGAAATAGATTTTCTGTCATTGCTATCACTGTAAGATTCAGCCCCCAAGTCAAACTGTGTGAGTGATGACACTAGGTAATCAACAAGCTCTGGAACAGCGATGATTTGGGCTCCTTTCTCACCCAGCAAGAGAGTATCACCAAATTTTTCCCTTTTAATGCCTGTTGCCAAAACAGCTCCAAGAAAATCACCATGTGATGCAGGATCAAAGGTAAAGTTCCCTGAGATGCTTAGTGCAGCAACTGCATCTGGAACAGAGGAGATAACATCAGGATTTCCAATTGATAGGCGACAGCGTTCAGCCTGTGGAAAGCCACCTTGAACCAAGGCCTCTACATCCGATAGTTTCTTTAATGCCAATAGTGCATCTTCTACAACAGGAGAAGTTAAAAAAATCTGAATGGAAGATTTCTTTTCTACTGGCTCTGATTTACATGGGCATCACAGGAAATACATCTGTGGTAACCAAACTTCCACGATATCACAGAAATCGATCTCAATAACCCAATCAATGCTATTTCCCAACTATTAAACTTGATTTCTGAAAAATTCAAAGGTATTGCCTCTCCCAATCTTCAACGCACTGAACCCCAAATCCAATCAATTTCCCCTTTGCTGTAGCGTATCCATGTGACTCTTGTAATTCCCTACAGCACATCTTCCTTCCACTGTCTTTCGTCCATCTACAAAGAATCGATGGCCTTATACAAATAAGAGCCCACTGAAATGGTTTTCACCAGAATGTGACTCGGTCCACAACAAGCTCGGCTCCTTTCTGACTGAACTCGGCCCTCTTGTAAAGGATGACGGGTTTCTCAATGAACATGTCTTTCTCAGCCATGAAATTGATCAGACTGTTGTAGAAAAAAAAATTATTTCACGCTGCTGGTAAAAAGATGATTTCCACTCCACGCTGCTGCATAAAACCTTAGAACTCCACCGAAATTTCCAAGCTGCCCAAAAAAATAATACGACTCATGCAATAAGAGCTTATCCACCCCTCAAAGAAAAATATAGGTATATTTTTATATGAAAGGGAAAGGGAGCATTTCCTTATTTTGAGGAATATATTTTTTTTTTGTCATATTAGACTTTTCCTTGTTTTACTGGAATATATATATATATATTTTATATTAAATAAAAGGTTATTTTAAAAATTTTATCTACTCAAATATTACATTTCCTTATTTTAAGGAATATATATATATATATATATTAGACTTTGTATTTTATCTTAGAGATAGTGGGAGCACATGAGGCATCTTCAAACTGAGCCTGAGAAATGATGCTCCTGCTTTGACATTTCCATCAATGCCCGAAACTTCCCTTAGAAACAGTACTCTAATGTGCTGGTTCAGAACGCTGTTGAGGTCTGAGCTTTGAACATGCCCTGCTAAATTAATTAGGACAGCAACCAGAATTCCTGTATTGTTTAGTCATCTACCATCTAGTATTTGATAGTTGTGTGGGAAGCTACAAGAACATGTACAAACCAGCCCTAAGGGGCAATTCATGTTTTCATATGGGACCAAGATCCAATCCCTGCATGCTGGCTCATCGTGAATAAAATGATTTCACTCGAAGGGAGGCAAACTTCATCAAGCAGGAGGCATCATGGGATTCTCAACATCTACCAGGGCTTCAATACCATTTCTAGAGACTTCTGCATCATTAGTTGAGCCTTCAACATCTTCAGCAGAGTGGTGGCATCAATGACATCAAGTCCATGTTGGCATCAATGACAATTTTATCAACATCCATGAGATAATGGGTCCATAGAGAGAGAAGAGTGAGCAACTAGATCACATTTACAGTTGAGCGAACCTAGAGGGTCTGGAGACTTGAGATTTGAACCTTGGGTGGTAAAAACATGGCCAGACATATGGAATAGCAGTCCCATAAAGGCCAATGATATGGATGTCTAACCAATGAAATACATACAAGACATAAAAGAAACATATACAAGTGACATCGTATTGGAAACTAAGCAATTTTGAGATTGCATACAAGCGACTGTAATGTCCCAATTCAAATAATTGCATAGCAGGAAAATTCCATCAATCCTACTAGCTCCCTAGGATGGGTGGAAACATTGGGAAGTTAATAAGGGATATAATAAATGGTGTTTAGACATTATAAGGAATAAATATCTATTTAATGGAGTTAATTAAATGAATTCAAGTGAAAAATGAAATGGCTATGGAGAATGGAGACTATGGGGCCCACTCAAGCTAGAATTCCTATGTGAAATGGCATCCTCCTCTTGCAATCTTGAATCTATGGGAAGCCTAATGTTTTTGGATGGATTATAAGGTTAATATATTGTCCATTTACTTCATAGGTCTAATTTGGGATAAATTGTAACTTACATGGGGAGAGGAAGAGCCAAATGGGAGTTTCATGGACCTAGATTCCCCTTACATTTATGACATCTATGACACCAATGATGGAGATTCTATGACAGTTATGGCACAAGTCAAATCTGAAGTTTGACATATCTGACATGCTATTCCTGAATAGATCATCTTAGAGGGAGCTCATGGGAGTGGAGAACGCCAAGAGGCTCCTACTTGAATTTGGGAGAAGAGGGAAGGTGAAGAGAGAGGCCACATGGCATAGCATGAGCAGCCACACCAATTAGACTTGGATTTGGTTTATGGATGGATTTGGAACCTTAGAAGACCAATATTTTTTATAAAATTCAGGGATCATCCATGAGAATGACATTTTGATCATTTGTGAAAATTTTTATTGTGAAGAGAGAGAGCTAGTGGATGACTAGTTCATGCCTTAGCCAATTTCGAGGGTGAAAGATTCCCATCCTAGTTGGTGTTTGGAGAGGCAAATTAGGTATTTCAAGGAGATTCAATGGAGTCAAAAATTACAGGTGCAATCTACATCAGCTCGTGGATATATCAAGTTCGGTGTGTTCTTCCTTTCATCTCAAGTTTTCTCACCATATTTCAGCTCTATGGAGTGAGGTGCACTTGGTGAGATATTCATCTCTTTGAGGGAGATTCTCTTGCTCAATTTTTTTGTATTCTGATGTAAATTCTCTTCTATTTAATTTCATAAATCTCTCTGGTATAAATTCCAAGAAATATCATGTATTATTGCTCAATAATGAAGAAACGGTGCCATTTCCCCACTACCTTGTTGTAAACTCTTGTAATCTTGATGAATTCGAATGGATTTCTAAAATAATGATGATTTATGAATTAATGGACTGTAATTAAAGCATATTGTGGGTTTCATTTTCAGTAACTGATAATTTGTGGCCATTGGGTTGAATTGCATAACCATTGGAGCAAACTACACCTCATTTCCCCAAGGGTCCAACACTTTTTTATATATGATTGAAAGAAGTGATAACAGCCATAGGAGGTCGATTGGTTATGTATATGAGTCTATTATAATGTCTTATACACATCCCCTGCTTAAATTTTATAATTCAAGTGGTTTTCTTCACATTTGGGAAGCCATTTCTACCACTTACTCGGGGGGGGGGGGGGGGGGGTTGAGCCCAAAATTGCCAATAAAATCCTCTATCTTGTTCAGAATTTAGTACAGACTTGCAGAAGTGTTTGGAGGGCCATAATACATCCCTGAACATAATAATTAAGTTAATATATCATTCATACACCTTTTATGAATATTTGGGAGCAATTGGGATGATGTGGAGACCAAGACACTAAAACTAGTCGAGAGTCAAAATTGTGAAAAAATTGGAAAATTGGGCATTTTGGTAAAAAATTTAAAAAGGGACAATACAAGTGGTATCAGAGCATGATATTGGCACTTGATTTGGTATGATATTTATGAGGACAAGAATTCAGGGATAACCATTAGATATTGAAACCAAGAGTGTTTGTATTGAAGGGGAAACTATGACTAGGGATCAAAAGGGAACCTCATATGATGGTGAGGAGCATATAAAAATCATTGAACCTATAATTGAAGACATGAAAAAGAATATTATGAAAGTATTTGAATTTTTTGCTATCCAAAGTTGGAAAAAAATATATTGATTTTAATAAAACCAAGGGGGGCAATGCATCAACTCGCTTGAAGGAGAAAAAGGAGGAGACCCATGAACCACCTAGTTCTGAAATAGGTGAAGTAGAAGAAGTAGTACATGAAGAGGATGGAAATTCAATCCCAAGTGAATCTAAAAAATATGAAGATACATCACATGAGTATGAAGAAGTTTCTATTGAAAATACTAAAGATAATTTTGAGACACATTCTACCTTGGAAATGAAACAAAGAGAATCTAATTATGGATGCTTGAACTATGAAGGAGTACCTACTGATGGGTGCTCACTCATCTATGTTGGTGACATAGATATCACTTTTGAAAGTGTTGTTACAAGCGAAACTTCCATTAAACATGAAAATTAATACCTTGTAGCAGTTGAAGAAGAAACAAGATCAACTCCCCATCACCACTTGAGCTTCATGAAGTTGGTCCAAGCAAGAAGGAAGAAGATCCTCATTTGCAAGAGCCTCATTTTCTTGAAGGGTCCTTAAATATGAATGAAAATAAGATCCAAGAGGCCCTTATCATACTCCATGACACTCAAGCATTGGTATCAAATTCTTCTTGGAGAGCTACTTCCTTGGAGGAGCCATCCTTCCTTGAAGACATGGAGAAGATTCAAAGAGCAATGTGCAACATCAAAGGTAATTTCATGTATTTTATTTTTAATAGAAAAAATATAATTGAACTTAGTGAATGTTTACATGAATCCTACTTGAATAATAATGAAGTTATTCATAAGCTCACAATTCAAAATGAGCAACTTCTTGAAAAGTTGCAAGACACTTGTTTTTCCTCCCATGTTTTAGATTGTCAAATGGTAAATTGTTTGGAGGATTCTCATGACATGGTGGATCATGAGAAATTTGGAAATTTGAATGTGCTTGATGTGTTTGAATATGAACTTGAAGAGATCCAAACACTTGATGTGGTGGAAGAGGAACTTGAATTGTTTCTTGATGAAGGTTATGCAATTTTAAAGAAGATCATGATTCCTCTACATTGGAACCAATCTATGACAAAGGTTTCACACTTTTGAAGGAGCTGCATGATACTACCCATATGGATCCTTCCCATGATGAAAATTCTTCACTTTTTGATCATTTGGGTGATTTAGTTCATTCTCTTACATCCTACAATTCCATTTTTTGCAGCATTAGTCTAAATGAAGTATGGGTGAAAGGGTTCTTTTTTATGGTGCCACATGAGGATCATGGAACTCCTAGATTTACTTTTTATGATGACATAGTTGGGGCACACTCTTATTCACATTTACAGCAGCATCCTTTGTTTCTTTATGATGATTCACATCTACATGGATGCACCTATGATATGCATTTGAGTCACTTGAAGACTCATGGTTTTTCCTGCTCAACGCTTGGTTCATTTAATGTTGGAGAAACTTCATCCAACACTGGGAATAGATTTATGATTGGAGAACATTTTTGTTGAAAGCCACATACTTTATTATATCTTTATGATTCTCCCATTCATGGATGTATGGGTGAGACTTCTTTGAGTTATTTCAAGTGTCCTTGTTTCTCTTGCTCATTATTTGGTTCAGATTTTAATGGAGATTCTTCATTCACTTCTTAGATGAAAGAATACATGGCTGAATATTTTGATGCATATCACATCCTTGTGGAGCAGTATTATAGGACATGGGATCCTCACCTATGTCATTGGAGCATATTTGATTGGTCACTTGAAGCTTGTATGCACTTGGAAAATGGTGATCTACCTACTTGGAGGTATAAGAACTTTTATGGTTTTTTTATGAGGCACTTCCTTGATGTACATTTTTATTATGTTATTATGTACTTTGATGATATATATTATGTACTCATGATGTTTGGAAGAATGCATAAAAGAAAATGAGATCCCGGAATTCTCCTTCCTAATGGTATGGGTTGGAGAGAACTCTTAATTGTTAGAGTGCAATACAAGAAATGGGACCTTGAGATAGTTTTTAGTCCCATTGATTTCAAATGGGGAAACAATAATTATGGGAGATGGATCCCCCACTTAATAAAGTTATTTTAATCAAATTAGTGCAGCATCAAGCATGGTGGCTCCTCTTGAAAATCTCCATTGGAATATGTACATACTACAGGAAGTTTGTGAAAGGGTTCTCCAAGTTGACTTCTCCACTCACTGATTTGACTAAGAAGGATTGCATATATGTGGTAGTGGATAGATTGACTAAGTTTTCTCATTTCTTTTTTCTTACATCCTCTTTTAGTGTTGCACAAGTGGCTGACCTTTTCTTCAAAGAAATCTTCAGATTGCATGGGCTCCCCAAGAGCATTGTGAGTGATAGAGATCGTAGATTCATGAGTGCTTTTTGGCAAGAAATTTTCAGATTGGTGGGCACTCAGTTGACTCCAAGTACAATATACCATCCCCAAACTGATGGAAAAATAGAGAGGGTGAATAAATGGTTGGAAGGGTAGCTCCGAAACTATGTGGTAGAACAGCAAAAAGCTTGGACAAAATGGCTACACTTGGGTGAGTTTTGCTACAACGCCACCTTTCACATGTCAATGGGGATGTCTCCTTTTATAGAATTATATGGTTATGATGCACTTACATTTTTTGATATGATATTTGGTGATATTTGAGCTCCAAAAGCTAAATATTGGGTGGAAGAAAGCTAAGAAATTTTAAAGATTTTAAAAGACAATTTGCAGGTTGCCCAAAATCAGCAAAAACAATATGTAGATAAACATAGAGAGGAAAGGACCTTTCAGGTTGATGATTTAGCGTATTTGAAGTTGTAGCCATACAAACAAACATCTCTCAAAAGGAATGGAGTAGAAAAGCTAAAGCCAAGATACTTTGGGCCCTACAAGGTAATCCGGAAGATTGGAGAAGTAGCATATGAGTTGGAACTTCCGGAAGGGAGTAAAATTCATAATGTATTTCATGTTTCTTGTCTCAAGAAAGCTATTGGTCAGGAAATTTTCATTTTAGATACACCCCCTCCTTTGGATGATGAAGGACAGCTCACACTTATTCCAGAAAAGGTTTTGAAGACAAGGGAGAGAAGATTGAGGAGCAGAACAATCAAAGAATACTTGGTGTAATGGAAGGATCTACCAAGTGAAGATGCCACATGGGAAGAGGAGAATATTTTGCAGCAGCCAAATCTGAAATTGCTTGAGGACAAGCAAAATTGGGTGGGGAGGACTGTAATTTCCCCATTCAAATAATTGCATAGCAGGAAAATTTCATCAATCCTACTAATTCCCTAGGTTGGGTGGAAACATTGGGAAGTTAATAAGGGAGCTAATAATGTTAGTTTTTCAACATTAAGTTAGCATTGTTAGGATCTTTAACTGAGAGAATAACAAGTACAACAATCAAACACAAGAGACAATGAACACAGTGTTTTTCCTCGGGGAAACCATAAATGGAGAAAACCCTGCAACTTCCTCAGAGATAGAATCAGCACCAAAACAGTAAAAGCCCAAAACAGTAAGTGATCTCTCAACAGCAGTAACCCTCTTCTTATCTAGCCTGAGTGTCTTCTCCTTCCTCAATTATGCGCTACACTTGAGTGTGTATGAGTTGTGTACTAAATAGAGAGTCCAGCTCTCTATTTATACTAATCCCGGCATGACTAAAACCCTACTAGGGCTGACCTCTACTAGGAGAGTCTAATAACCCTAGTGCCCCGAAACTGTGGGGACTTTAACCCTTAGACAATCGAAGGGTTACCCACAATGACTTGACATGACTTGTTTACATTATTGATCCTCCCGATCGGAACATCAGGGCATGACAACATGACTCAATTACATCATAGATACATCCCGGAATAAACATCGGGTTACAATACATAAGATACATAAATGAATACATTCCTAAGTTACAAATACATCAACACTCCCTCTTAACTAGGAAGGTATTCTTTCGACACAATTTTTCAATACTGGTCTTCTTCTCTGTATCAGCTGGAGCATCTCGACATCTACATCTGCAAGTCTTCTTAGTCTTCAAGTCATCTTCATCTTCAAGTCATCTTCATATTTGGATATGGATCATCACTCGATCTGGATCATCATGGGACATCATCACTCGATCTGGATCATCACTCGATCTAGATCATCACTGTTGGATCATCATTACTGGATCTGGATCATTGCTCGATCTGGATCACCACGGGTGCTATCTCATGATTCTTCTTGTCATAGGAATTTCTACAGAGCCAACCCTTTTTCATGTTGGTTATAGGCCTAGCCTCCATGTAAGTCTTCTTTAGCACTTATATTTGACCTGCTCATCAGAATGGCCCACCCAACACTTACATCTGACCTACTCGTCAGAAAGGCACGCCCAGCACTCACATCTGATCATGTAGGAATCGATCCTATAATCATATCAGAAAAGCCCAGGACTCACATTCACCAGCATGATAGGACACACCTACTATCATCTGTGAAAAGGCTCAGCAATTACAACCAGTAGCATGATAGGACACACCTACTATCATCTATGGAAAGGCACAGCACTCACATCCACCAGCATGGTAGGACACACCTACTACCATCTGTGGAAAGGCACAGCACTTACAATCACCAGCATGGTAGGACACACCTACTACCATCTGTGAAAAGGCACAGCACTCACATCCATTAGCATGATAGGACACACCTATTATCATCTGTGGAAAGCCTAAGCACTCACATCCACCAGCATGATAGGACACACCTACTATCATCTGTGGAAAGGCTCTGCACTTACATCCATCCAAGCAGGAACACATCCTACCACAATGATGGAAGGGCTTGCACTCATATCTGATCATGTGGGAACACATCCCAGCAATCATATCATAATGGCCCCCAGTCCTCGACTGAGCTACCTGGTAACTGACCAGGTGCCTCCATTCTCCTAGAGAATGGCAGTTGCTCTTACATCCGACCTACTCGTTGGAATGGCCAACACTCACATCTAACATGGGAGGAACTTAATCCTTTGGCCATGACAAAATGGTTTAGCCCTTACATCTGATCAAGTGGCAACACATCCCTCTGTCACATCAAAATGGCTTCTCAGTCCTAGACTGAGTTTTCATGGTAACTGACCAGGTGCCACCATTCCCAGAATGGAATTTTCCCTTACATCTTTCCTACTCGACAGAATGGCCAGCACTCATATCTGACATGGAAGGAACCAATCCTCTCACCATGACAGAATGGCTCAGCCCTTAAATCTGACCATGGAAGGAACCAATCCTCTCACCATGTCAAAATGGCTATGGGTCTTATCACTTTACCTTGGAGGAAACCTTGATCTGGAGAATACCAAGCTTCTCCCTGAAGTACTTGAACTTCAGCCTAGCCAATGGATTCGTCAATACATCAGCTATCTGTTCCTCCGTCGCAACATACTAGAGCTTCACTGCTCCCCTCTGCACCATATCCCTGATATAGTGATACTTGATCTCGATATGATTCGACTTGTCATGGAACAATGGATTCTCTGACAACTTCATGCAACTCTGGTTGTCACAATGTATACAAGTAGCATCCATCTAGAGATCAAATAAATCAGACAGTAGCTTTCGTAGGCATACTTCCTCACAACTAGCTGAACAAGCTGTGACATACTCTGCTTCAGGTGTACTCAGTGCCACACAGGATTGCTTCCTGCTAAACCAAGAGATCACACATGATCCCATACTGAAGCAACACCCTGAAGTGCTCTTCCTATCGATGGCACTACCTGCCCAATCTGAATCAACATAACCCTCCAGGTTAATCTTCTGATTTGCATCGTACTTGAGCCCATAATCAACTATACCCTTCAGGTACCTCAGAATATGCTTTACAGCAATCAAGTGAACATGTCTCGGATCTGTTAGGAACTGGCTCAAGGTGTTCACAGCAAAGCAAATATCTGGTCTCATGTTCATCAAGTACATCAAGGACCCAATCATCTAATGATACATCGTAGCATCAACCGACTCTGATGAAGCATCGTTTAAGAGCTTCAGGTTCGATGCCATAGGTTTCACCATAGCCTTGCAGTTCATCATCCCAAACCTCTTCAAGATCTCTACTGCATACTTCCCTTGTCCAAGGAGGATTCCATCTGTACTCTGCCACACCTCCATACCTAGAAAGTAATGCATCATCCCCAAGTCCTTCATTTCGAACTCAGCAGTAAGCTTTCTCTTCGTATCAGTAATCAACCAATCCATACCTATCACAAATAGATCATCTACATATAGTAGAAGCATCACTGGGTTGCCATCTTCAACCTTGTAGTAGAGGTTGGAATCTACTTTACTCTTGGTAAAGCCCAAACTGGATAGAAAGTTGTCAATTCTGTCGTACCAGGTCCTGGGTGCCTGTTTCAAACCGTATAGGGCTTTCTTCAATCTGCACACATGAGACTCCCTGTCATGAGTCTCAAAACTGAGTGGTTGTTCTACATACACTTCCTCTTCCACTACACCATTCAAGAAAGTAGTCTTGACATCCATCTGGTGTATCTTCCATTTCATCACTACAGCCAGAGCAAGTACCGATCTGATGGAAGTGTATCTTACTACAGGAGCAAAAGTTTCTTCATAATCTATTCCTTCTTTCTGAGAGAAACCCTGAGCCACAAATCTTGCCTTATATTTTTCAATGCTACCTCCTGCAGCATGTTTGATCTTCTAGATCCATTTGGAAGTTACAATTGACTTCCCTTCTGGTCTTGGGACAACATCCCAAACATCATTCTTCATGATCGATTGATACTCTTCGATCATAGCATCCTTCCATTCTTTCCATTCTGCTGCTTCTTCATAACTAGAAGGTTCTTTATCAATGAAATCATATAGTAAAGCTACATACCCGGAGCAGGATCTGGTCCTCTTTCTTTCTCTGTGATTCTCTTCTGGAGCCCCATATCTCTCTACACCTTGGATAAGTTCTCGTACCCAAGCAGGTTTCCTCTTATGAGGATTCTTCTCCAGAGGTGGATCTACAGGTCTTTGTGGTTCTTCAAAATATTGATCTTCTTCTTGAGTTTCTTCATTCATGGTTGTATCATGAATTTTGGGTGCTTCTGCTTCTTCAGGTTCTTTAGCAGGTCTCTTTCTAGATTTGTTGTAAGCTGTGTCTTCATCAAATGTCACATCCCTGCTGATGTCAACATTCTTGTATCCTGGGAAATATATTCTGTAAGCCTTCGAGCTTTCAGAGTATTCCACAAATATACCCTTCTTTCCTGAAGGACCTAATTTTGTTCTCTACTCTTTTGGAATGTGTATGTACACAGGACAGCCAAATATTCTGAGATGGATGACTTCTGGTTTCTTGCCAGAGAAAAATTCTTCAGGAGTCTTGTTCTCGAGTACTCTATGTGGAGTACGGTTCTACACATACACTGTTGTTCTGACAGCTTCAGCCCAAAGATGCATAGGAAGGTCTTGATCATGAAGCATAGATCTTGCAGCTTCCATGATAGTTATGTTCTTTCGTTCCACAATCCCATTCTGTTGTGGATTATAAGGAGTGGACAACTCCCTCTTAATCCCTGATTCTTTGCATAGCTCTTTGAATTCATTTGAAGTGAATTCTCCGCCATTGTCTGATCAAAAAATTTTGATCTTCTTTTTAGTGTGGTTCTCGATCAAGGCTTTGAATTCCTTAAATTTGTTGAATACTTCATCTTTGTTCTTCATGAAGTAAACCCATATCTTCCTAGAAAAATCATCAATAAAAGAAACATAATATGCATACCCGCTTAGTGAGCTTGATGGCATAGGACCGCATACATCGGAGTGGATGATTTCTAGGATTCCTTTGGCTTTGCTTTTGCTGCTAGGAAATGTCTTCTTTGTATTCTTTCCTTTCGCACATCCTTTGCAGAACCCATCATGTTTTTCTTGGAATTCTGGAAGACCTTCAACAGCTTTTCTTGCAATAAGTAGTGCTCTATAATACACATGTGCAAGCCTTCTATGCCAAAGTTCACTTGGCTCTACTGTGTCATGGACCAAGGCTTGTTCTAGATGGCCATTCAATTTGTACAAACCTCCTTCTTGTTCTCCAATCACCACCGCATCATCGATAGTCTTTCCTCTTGGCCACATGATGACTTGACCATCTATGAATGCAACCCTCATTCCTTTTGCATCCAATGCCGATATGGAGAGAAGGTTCTTCTTGAGTCCTGGGACAAACAATACTTCCTTCATTGTTAGAGACTTTCCAGAGTCTAGTTTATAGGAAGATTCCCCACTACCTTTTATTGGATATTGGTAGTCATCTCCTAGCTTCATCTTGTGAGGTGATTCATGTTCTGACAGTCTCACAAAGGATTCCTTGAATCCAGTCATATGTTTGGAAGCCCCACTGTCTATAATCCAATAATCACTTCCATGAGTAATATTTCCCGTAAGAGCGGAAATCAAAACATATCATTTTCACTGGAAGAACTTTCACTTTCATATCTGGTTCTTTTCTTAGATGGTTCATCATCCTCTGCAGCATGAGCATGATGTCTTCTTTTGTTTCCCTTCTTCTTATGAGAGTGAACCTTGTTCTTAGGACAGTCTTTTGCAAAGTGTCCTCTTTCATCACATGTATAACATCTTATTTTAGATAGGTCCCTTCTAATGTTATCTCTATGACGAGGATCCTTACCTTTGGAGTAATGAGGTCTTCTTATGCCTTTCTTGGAGTGAACTGTGAGAGCTTGGTCTTCACTTCCCATCTTCTCTTCTCGAGCTGCTATCCGAGCTTCTTCTTGAGAGCATTCTTCCCACAGTCTACTGAATTTGACTAACTTCTTTCTGGCACAAATTCCTTGGATGAATGAATCCCATGACCTGGGAAGGCCATTCAGTGTTGTCATCACAATTTCTACATTCTCCACTTCTTCGTCTACAACTTCTAATTGTTCCTTGATTTGAGAAACCCTTGTGAAGTAAGACTAGATGATTTCTGCATTTTGAATCTTCACATTCTTCAGTTGATTTCTCAGAGTCATCTTCTGGTTTATGTTCTTCCCTTCAAACAATTTTGTTAGGGCATCAAACATAGCTTTAGGTGTCTTGAGAGAGGACACCTGTGGGATAAGGTGATCCTTGATAGAATCAGCAATGATCCTCTTTGCCATAACCATGTTTTTCTTGTGTAAGGCCTTTACCTCATCTCCCTCTGGAATTGGAACCTCCTCATGGATGTAGGAGTCTAACTCATTTTCTTCCAGGACCAGGGAGATCCTATACTTCCAAGCTCGGAAGTTATCAGCTCCCTCAAGATTTTCATCAAGCTTGGTATGATGAGACATCTTAAAACTGAGAACCTCAAATGGAAATACAAGAGATTTAGATCTTACCAGGTCAAGATGTCAGATTTGGATTTGGAGTTGAAATCCCGTAGTACTGGATCAGGTGCAAATTAGGGTTTTGCTTTTCCGGAGTTCTGTCTGAAATTTATCCCTAACTTCGATTTTGGGGAGGAGATCAATCCAGGCCTGGGCTCACTGAAAAATTCGTCTTTTGTGAAAAGCCCTAATTTCCGGCAGCAGTGTCGGGTCCAAAACTGAAAAACCTCAGAATTGGATTATGCTTTGACAGAAAGATGTGCCCTAAGGGGGAGAGTTATTCCACCTTACTTTTGCTGAAAATCTATGGAGGAAGATCCACAAACTAGGAAGCCCTAGTTCCCACAGCTGCACAGTGTCTTCTTCTCAAGTTAGCTCTGATACCATGTTAGTTTTTCAACATTAAGCTAGCATTATTAGGATCTTTAACTAAGAGAATAACAAGTACAGCAATCAAACACAAGAGACAATGAACACAGTGTTTTTCCTCGAGGAAACCATAAATGGAGAAAACCCGGAACTTCCTTAGAGATAGAATCAGCACCAAAACAGTAAAATCCCAAAACAGTAAGTGATCTCCCGACAGCAGTAACCTTCTTCTTATCTAGCCCCAGTGTCTTCTCCTTCCTCAACTATGAGCTACACTTGAGTGTGTATGATTTGTGTACTAAATATAGAGTCCAGCTCTCTATTTATACTAATCCCGGCATGACTAAAATCCTACTAGGTCTGACCTCTACTAGGAGAGTCTAATAACCCTAGTGCCCCGGAACTGTTGGGACTTTAACCCTTAGACAATTGAAGGGTTACCCATAATGACTTGACATGACTTGTTTACATTATTGATCATCCCGATCGGAACATCGGGGCATGACAACATGACTCAATTACATTATAGATACATCCCGGAATAAACATCGGGTTACAATAGATAAGATACATAAATGAATACATTTCAAAGTTACAAATACATCAACAAATAAATGGTGTTTAGACATTAGAAAGAATAAATATCTATTTAATGGAGTTAATTAAATGAATTCAAGTCAAAAATTAAATGGCTATGGAGAATGGAGACACATGGAGACTATGGTGCCCACTCAAGCTAGAATTCATATGTTAAATGGCATCTTCCTCTTGCAATCTCGAATCTATGGGAAGCCTAATGTTTTTGGATGGATTATAAGGTTAATATACTTGTCCATATACTTCATAGGTCGAATTTGGGATGAATTCTAACTTACATGGAGAGAGGAAGATCCAAATGGGAGTTTCATGGACACTTGGCTAGATTCTCCTTACATTTATGACATCTATGACACCAGTGATGGAGATTCTATGACAGTTATGACACAAGTCAGATATGAAAGCTGACATCTAACATATCTGACATGTCAGGCCTGAATATAGAATCTTAGAGGGATCTTATGGGAGTGGAGAAGGCCAAGAGCCTCCTACTCGAATTTGGGAGAAAAGGGAAGGTGAAGAGAGAGGCCGCATGGCATAGCATAAGCAGTCATACCAGTTCGACTTGGCTTTGGTTTATGAATGGATTTGGAACCTTAGAAGACAAATAATTTTTATAAAATGTAGGGATCAGCCATGAGAAGGACCTTTTGATCATTTGTGAAAATTGTTATTGTGAAGAGAGAGAGCTAGTGGATGACTAGTTCATGCCTTAGCCAATTTCGAGGGTGAAAGATTCCCATCCTAGTTGGTGTTTGGAGAGGCCACTCAGGTCTTTAAAAGAGATTAAATGGAGTCATAATTTATAGGTACAATCTACACCATCTTGTGGACATATCAAGTTCAGTTTGTTCTTCCTTTTATCTCAAGTTTTCTCACCATATTTCAACTCTATGGAGTGAGGCACACTTGGAGAGCTATTCATCTCTTTGAGGGAGCTTCTCTTGCTCCAGTATTTTGTATTCTGATGTAAATTCTCTGATCTTTAAGTTCAGAAATCTCGCAGGTCGAATGGCCAAGAAATCTCATGTATTATTGCTCAATAATTAAGAAACAATGCCATTTCCCCACTACCTTGTTGTAAACTCTTGTTATCGTGATGAATTCGAATGGATGTGTAAACTATTGATTATTTATGAATGAATGGACTATAATTAAAACATATTATGGGTTTAATTTTCATAAACTAAGAATTTGTGGCTATTGGGTCGAATTGCATAACCATTGGAGCAAACTACACCTCATTTCCCCAAGGGTCCAAAACTAGTTTTTTAATATCTGATTGAAATAAGTGATAACAGCCATGGGAGGTTGATTGGTTATGCATATGAGTCTCTGATAATGTCTTCTACACATCCCCTTGTTGGAGCAGGACCCCGCAGCTACAGAAGAAGCTGCTAATTTTGGCGGAGAGAGAGAAGTTTAGCGGAAAAAGGACAGGGCAGAGCTACGACGGCGTAGCACGTTTCCAGCTGGAGAGCAGAGCCGGAAACCAGGACTTTTGGGATAGAAAAGTCAAGGAGGCAACGGTACCAGAGCGGCCGAGAGAAGAAATCTCAACCACTGCATTGAAGGCAGCGGCGGAAGACAGGAGGGTTCAGCGACCCTCATAAAGAAGAAGGAGCAACGAGGCTCAAGCATTGAAGGCGAAGGACAGAAAGAGAAGTGGTGCATAGTACCCATGGTCAGTACCGGGAAGCATGGAAGACTGCAGAGAGCTGCAGTGTGACGGGAAGCGGCTACCTCAAGGACAGAGAGGACCGACTGTCACTGTTTAGGGTATGGGTATACTGTTGGGACAGGCCCACAGTGTTGTAATGGCACGACCTTCGGGCTGCCTATAAAAGCTTGCATTTCTGAATCTACAAGACTATCAACTTGATCGACTATCTACTGATTGATTAGCTACCCAACCAACCCTTGATTACATGGGCAGACCCGGGTTTACTATAATTAATCAACACCCCTACTTCAATTTCAGAATTCGAGTGGGTTTCTACACATTTGGGAAGCCATTTCTACCACTTACCCAGGGGGGATTTGAGCCCAAAATTGCCAATAAAATCCTCTATCTTGTTCAGAATTTAGTACAAACTTGCCTAAGTGTTTGGAGGGCCATAATACATCCCTGAACATAATAATTAAGTTATTATATCATTCATACACCTTCTTTGAATATTTGGGAGCAATTGGGCTGATGTGGAGACCAAGACACTAAAACTAGTCAAGAGCCAAAATTATGAAAAAAATGGAAAATTGGGCATTTTGGTAAAAAAATTTAAAAAGAGACATTACATTATTATGAATATGAATTTAACTAACCATTAATATATATATTAGATATTGCTTGAAGAACTTGTCTTTTACAAGTGAATTGGGAGAGCCCTGGAAGCTTTGAAGGAGACTAAAAGAGGAGAAGACCAAGCTTGGATCAGCCGTCATAAACCGGGTAAGTCAAGCCTTCTTCCTATTCCTATTTCATTTTCTAGATAAGCTGATTGTATGCAAGTGTCTTAGTAAGTTGATAACCCTAGAGACCCTAGGTTACAATGGTGCATTGTCCTGAACATCAGAACTGGAGACTCTGCTAGGGAGTCCAGCCTGGTGTGGGTCCACTCTTTAGGTCCCCTTACCAGCCTTTGCTTCTTTTTTATTCTAAGTGTGTTCAGTCTGTTTTTGGCTTTTTATTTATAGTTTGGCTCGTTTAGAGATTGGTTGCTAGTCTTTTTTCTTTGAAAAAATTTTAGTATCACGCGCGGGTTGTCTACCTAGACAGTCATGTGTTTCATTGTGTATAAGCGGGTTTCCTCTTGGACAGTCACGTGTCGTACGTGGGTTGTTTGTATAGACAGTCACATGTTTCCTGTAGCAGTCTTTTGGTATGTTAGGGTTTTCTTGTCCCTGCTTTTTGGCTTTTTGATTGCTTTTGAGACTCTGTTTATGACATGACTCTGTGAATCTAAGGTCTGTATGTCACATCGTATGCTTGATTTCGTCAAGTCCTTGAGCTTTTGTGTTTGATTTTCTTGCATTAGTGAGTGTAGGTGGTCCTCCTGTTTGGTTTGTAAGTTAAGGTGCTTGTGTTCTGGGTCAGTGATCAAGTCCTTGAATGCTTTATACTCTGTACTGCTTTTTTGTAGTCTCAGTTTGTCACTTTTCTCTTTGTGGATCTAGTAAACTTTTAAGTTTGTTAGTTTCTCCAATTCAGGGCTTGTTCTAGTCTTCTTCCTCTTGGTTGAAGTAGGTCACTTTGGGATCCTTTTGTCTCATTCCACTTTTATATGCTTAGATTAGTCAAATTGCTCAAGTGTTGCATTTATTTGCATTGTAGTTTTTCAAGTTGTTTGAAAAGAAAAGACAAAAATATTTTGCATTAGGTTGCATGTAGCATTTCTTTTCGTTATTTTTCAATGAAAATTTCAAAAATTCTTAAAAAGTCTTGTAGTTTCTCATACTTAGTCTTAAGTTCATTAACTTGCATTTACAAAAGAAAAGAAACGTTGGCTTTGTAGTTGCAATTTGCTTTGAAAATTTACTTTTATGCATCATTTTTTGCTTTCTTTTATCGAGTCTATAACATCACATAAGTTTCACGCCATTTTCCTCTGACTAAAAACATCATATTAAAAAGAACGATATAATTTAAAAATTATTAGTAAGTTTTATTTTTTAGGCTCTTACACCAACTAGCTTAGGCTATGTGGATTAGGGAGTTTTAACTCTCCACAAGTATTTGATTTCAGACGTAGTTGGCCAATCACTGGGTAAAACCTCCTCTATATTGATTGTATCTGGGAATCTCCTCTCAAACAGGAGCTAAGCACAAGGCCGCGTAAGGACCTGGACTAAGGAGATAACCCTCTGATTCCTTGTTCAAGTGTAGACCAAGATTTTTATGCATCTGGGGACTTCTGTCAATATCACCTCTTGGGCCCCGTGCACTGCCGGTGTTGACAGGGTTTCAGGCTTTGCTACCCTGACCATGTGTACGAATCAGGCTTGTGACTGTCCCCTCAAACTTTCAGTATAGTTGCGGTAGCCTTTAGTCTCTTTGACATCTAGGGTTCATACAAAGGTATATTGGAAGGCTATTTCTGGTCTACCTTGGATGGGCTTGGAAGGTAACCCCGGTAGAAGGTGTGGGAGGGTGGTTGGGTGATTCCTCCATTTGTGCCTAAGAACATCTACAGGGACGCCAAGTAACCATCTATCGTCTTTCTTCTAAAAGGAACATCTTATACCTGCTTGTCTATCTAGCTTTAGGATATTTTTTAGTGAGTGTTGTGTGGTTTGTTTGTATTTAGTTGGCCTTAGGGTGTGTGAAGAGTCATTTTTTAGTCGTGGAGGACCAACATCTCAGAAGGTCAAGAAGGTTGCAAAATATTCCTCCATCTTTCACAGTGGAGCCTCCACCACCCCCTCAAAGGCGGAGATTAGATACTAACAGTTCTTTCGAACCGATATGAGTAAGCGAAGTTCCAGGTGAACCGGAACTTAGGACAAATCATGTTGATACAACCGCAGTAAAGATTGAGAACTTGCAGGCTGACGAGTTTGCAAGAAACTTTAACCCCGCTCTTACTGACTTAAACGATCCTGTGTTTGGCCAAGTTCTTCCATTCACTTCACCTGCGATTGGTGTTCCTATGAGCAGCATTATGGAAAGCTCTGCGGAGGGTATGTCTACCCCCACTTCAGTCGTGTTGGCTGGAGGAGTGCCACCTCCCCTGGTTGGTACTCCTATACCAAGTACATCTACTACACTTTTATCACCAAGTAGTCGGTTGGTTCAACCACTGACTTCCTCGAATGTAGTAGCTCCTTCTAGTGGGGTTGTCACTGGGATTCCTAGTGCACCTTTTGCTTCGCCCTCTTTTATGCACACTGCTCAGAGTGGTCCAATTGGATCCTCTTCATTTGTCCAGGGATTCCCATGGAATGGGGGTCACATTCCCCCATCTACGCCTTATGTAGGTTCTACACCTGCATATGTGGGGATGCAGTTTGGAAATACAAACACTTATGGTCAAGGTTTCCCAACTCCAGTTTCAGCTCCGTTTACGAGCTCTCATTTCTCTCTTTTTACTTTCTACATGAAAGAGGAGATCCCTCGAAATGCTGAGGCAAAGCTTTCCAAAAGCTTCATCGATTCAATTGAAGTACTTAGCTTTCTCTACTGTAGAGTTGGATTTGAATTCAGTCCCCTTGGTGACTCTATACAGGCCTTTCAACCTCAGTTGGATCACCATTTTGGACTTCCATTCAAAATAGTTGAATGGTGTAAGCAATAGTGGAGTCTGTTCCATCATGCTTGCGCAACCTGTGAAAAAAACGGTGTAGAACCTTCAATGCAAACACTCAGATTTTTTAGAAATATGCCATAAACAGCAACTCGAACCTCTCTAGATTTGTTTGTAGGTCCAACTAGCTCTAATACCATGTGAGAATTGCTTCTCATTGAGATCTAGGAGCTAGAGCAATATTCACAATCAAAGTATTTGACAAAATATGCAAGAGAACAACAAAAGAGACTGAAATAGCACATGTGAATGGTGCTAGTAACTGATCATTATATTACAGTACATCGTGTAGATGTGTATAGTACATATTTATAATACATTAGGGAAAATTCGTGAACCCTTGGAGTCCATGTGAATGCATACAAGTGTCAAGCTAGGATTTGACCCCTAAACCCCCCTAAGTTGACCAATAGGCTCCCAAATCTAGCCAAACAGTCACAAATCCATGTGTGAACATGTGTAAACATGTAAGGAGCATGCATGGGTCAATGAGGGAAGGCTAGGCATGGGAGAGCACATGGGTGAGTTGGAGAGTCTCTAGGAGCCAATAAATGCCCAAAAAGACCACAAAACATTCACACACTAACGCCCCTAGTCAAAGATGGAAGTGGTTTGCAATTAATGCAAGTGCCTAGATGACAAAATTTTCAAAGTGGAGCGCCTCAACTGTCAATTAATGAGCCAAAAATCACCTATTAGACCAATATTGACCAGTATAGCCTAAGTTAGACCATACAACATAAGCACAAGGCAAATGAAAATGTCTCGTAGGTAGATGACCATGGTACTAAGGTAGATTAATGCTCTAACAATAAGTATCACTAGCCACACAAACAATTAGAGTTTGTAGATGACATGAATTGACCACGCACTATGCAATCTCCTAATCCACCATCTCTCTATGTATCATGTAAGAAGAAATCAGTTGAGTTCATGCCACTAATGAAGAAGAGAGTACAACCTCTAAGAATCATATTGGACCAAGGGGCACTTGAAGCTCCACTATGAATCATGACAAAAGGGAGTATGTCTATATCATTTTTAACAAGTAATCCTATGAAATAAGACCAGCAATCTCTATAACACTATGCCAATCTACAAAGACAGGTAATACTCACTAGCGATGGATCACCAATCCTTCCAAGAGCAAGCATTGGCATTCTACAAATCCCTCCAATAAAAAATATTCTTCTTATTTAGTCATCGCCTTTGAAAATTATCTCTTTGCAACATATGTGCCTTAAACCTTCCAACTCCAAATTGATTTTTCAACTAAATCTTATCCCAATTCTAACATTTTTTAGCAACAATCCGTGAATTTAAGTGTTGACTTACACATACCATGTAGGTGGAGCAAGAGCACTAGATACTTCCATATTCACCTACCATGAAGGTGGGTTGAAAATGACTCTATTTTAATTTCTCAGGTTTGTAACATATGTACCTTACACCTTCCAACTCCAAATTGATCTTCTAATTAAATCCTCTCCCAAGTCCAACAATTTTTAACAACCAGTGATAAATTTAGATGTCAACTTACATAGACCCTCTAGATGAATAAAGACTCAAGTATACTAAATACTTCCACGTTCACATACCATGAAGGTCGAATAAAAATGACTCTGAAAATGACTCTAATCTAACTTTTCATTAAGCATGTATTGTATATACTATAATATAGAACTAACATAGTTAATTGTGTACAACAACAACAAAAAAGACATGAACCTAAGAGGCACTTAATCATTATAATTTTTCATAACTTATGCTATAGTCCTTCTTCCTTTTGATTTCGAAAGGCAAAGAAGGCAGAAAGTATACTTGTTTCATAATCCTTCTTCCTTTTGATTTCGAAAGGCAAAGAACGCAGAAAATATACCTGATTTCTACAAATTTGTAAGTATTCTTATGTGTGAATATTGTTTGGAGGATTGTCAATTAGTCATCCCCATTGTGACACATTGACAAAAGATAAGCCACCCTTTCTTATGTGTTGGTTTCGTTTATAACTAGTTTAGGAATGGATGGAACTTGGAAGCGTGAAAAGTAAGATTTTCATTTACAATTAGTTTATGAATGGATGGCACTTGGAAGTATGAAAAAAAAAAATTAAATTTTCTTATGTGGTGGTTTCATTTATAACTAGTTTAGGAATGGATGGAACTTGGAAGCGTGAAAAGTTAGATTTTCATTTACAATTAGTTTATGAATGGATGGTACTTGGAAGTATGGAAAAAAAAAAAAGTTAGATTTCAGATTTCTAAGTTATATTTATTGTTTTGAAATAGGTATTTATTAATTTTTTTCTAAATATAATTATTTGATAGGTGTTTTTATTTGAACTTTGGGGTAGACTATTATTCAGATTGATTTTATGGTATTAGTTCAAAATTAAAAATAAATAATTATAAAATATATATAAAATAACTGGTAGCTGATAAATGGATAACTGGTAGTAATGCATATAGATAACTCATAGCTGATGAATGGATAACCAAGAGTTCATGGCAGATAACTAAAAGAATCTGAGATAATAAAAATACATATATATTAAATAACTGATAGTTGATAAATAGATAACATGAAGAATGCCAGTGATAGCATGTAGCTAGGCATAGATAAATCAGAGAAGGGGTTTAACTAAAAAAATATGAGGAATAAAAAAAATCCAAACTACCTTTCATTCCATGGCTATCTCTCCACCATTTGATTCCTATCGACATGATCCAACCACAAACTATATAGATATGCTAGTATATATAAATTTACAAATCCTCAAGATTAATTCAATCAGTTTAAATGAACTCTTTCACAGTGGAGTATACTGTAACGTCTCCAATTCTTGTCCTGTTAAGATTTTAGTCCAGTCAAATCCCACTGAATTACCAATTGTTATTAGCCATTTAACTGCCCTCCATCCAGATAAATCCCGCTGAATCACCAATTGCTATATTAGCAATTGAACTGCCCTCCATCCAGATACTATAGACAAAGAGAAGAATCCCACAAGGTTTCCTGAGGAAAAAATATGCGTAAACATACAACTTCCTATTAAGGTTTTGAGTTGAAAGTAATGCCACAAGCATATGACCACAGCGTTGAAAGGGTTTGAGTGGATGAATTAAGTGCAGATTTTTAGCCCTGGAATCTGACCCAACAATTAAATATAATTACAATAAAGTGCATCCTCATTTTTATCCAATTGCCTTTGAACTAGAAAAACCTGAGACTCGTCTGTTAATGTTATTCTGTTGAAGCTCATATGCTACTTTGGTTCTGTGCATAAATCATTGCGCAACCCTCTGTAACTAATGAATACTAACTCTGAGATTTTTGCCATTGATTAAGATATGTAGACGTTGTTAATATGATGTCTTTGTACTACAAGTATACATTTCTTATTGTTAAAAATCAAATGCTTTGTCCACATATGCTCTTATTCTATTTCCATGCCCGATTTCTGATTTAATCTATCTCAGTATAAAAAATTGGTTTGGGCTGACAGTGACAAGTACAGACTTCAGAGGAAGATAAGAATGGAAACAAATGCAAGAAAAACCAACTGCTTCATGTGTCTTATCATCAGCATTGCCACAGCATAGATTGTGATTTGAGAGCATGCTCTGCCATTTTTCTGAACAATTCACCAACTTCCAGGATGACCGTCCTCAATGCCTTGTTGTTGTCCAGGAAGTATATATGCAAAACTCATGTTGTTAAGGAGAGAAGGCCTAATGAACCATATGAATCTGGCTTTATTGGACCGATCGTAATAAATTCAAATCTCG
>LPNX010472371.1:94249-134450 GCA_001517045.1 Pseudotsuga menziesii | reverse complement strand
TCCTCGAAAAATTTCCTCTTGCTTAAGCATTGTCTGCTTAAGCATTTCTTTGTTATGCTGCACCCCATATCTTTCCATCCTTCCTTTTTTTAAGTCACTGTAATTCTGGTCCCTACAGCAGGCTTGATTGTCTATTGATGGTATCACTTCAGGAAACTGTGGCCAAGGATCTACAAACTTAAATTTTACTCGTGTTTCTTTGAATGCATTCTTGTTTGAGAAAGTTCCGTGCAAGTTTGTTTCACAGTGCACTTTTGCTGCCATACCTGCAAGAACTGGACATCCAATGCAAGTAACACAATAAGAAATGTGCATTAAAGAAATAACTTCTGCACAAATGAACCTTTGAAGTAGACAGTAAAGTAATGATTAAATTTACATTTGCAATATCGATGAGTAACAAAAACAATTCATGGAGTTATCCATCTTATTTGATTCAAACTTTCAGTCATAACAGATTAGTTATTAAATAATCAGGCCATAATCACTCAATTCATCTCTTGGTTGGGATTTTAGAACTTAGTCATTTACTAATGGTCCCATAGATTTCCAGCTCTGTTGTTCGCACAGTCTTGGAGCTACTTTTAAGATATGAATCATGTCTCAGATTATAAATTTAAGAGATACAAATGAAACTAATGTATTTTGTCATTCTTTGTGTCATTGTGTCCGTTAATGTAAGTTCTATGTAATCTAAGTGTTGCTTTTAATACATTTATCAGAAAGAAAGAAATGTAAACAATTATAACTAGCATAGATCCATTTTAAACATGGATCTATCAAGCACCGAGAAGCATCCAATTTTTTGAGGTGTTATTCTTTTAATGATATTTTATTTGGATTTACATTTTTGTTTTATGAGCAAATATAGATTTTTTTAATTATTTTTTATTTGGTTTTTTATGAGTCACAAAAAAAATTAATTACTTTGTATTTTTGGTACATAACGTGAGTTAGTTACATGTAACGTTACACATCTCCCTCATACTGGGTTGTAAGCACCCCACTACTCTCGCTGCACATAACGTTAGTTCGTTACGTGTAACATTACACATCTCCCCATACTGAGCTGTAAAGCACCTCACTACTCTTAATACAATAATACATGTAACACCAAATGCAATTGCAAATCCACTGATTGATAAACAAAAATAAACATACTTCTCCTCCCAACCAACAGCAGATGCATTGCATTTCCTGAGGTGGCCAGATTATTGAATAGGCAGGAATCTTAATGCCATGACTTCAACTTGAAAATCAAACAAGTCCATCAATCAGGATTCTTCCCTCTTCAGTGAACCTAACTTTAATCAAATCCATTCTTAAATTATATTTATGATGACCTTTCTACTTCCCTTGTGAAAAATGAAAGGTTCCCTAATTATAAAAGCTTTTTGAAATAAATACTCATTTACAACGATGGTTGATGCAGTGAAGTACATTGTACGGCCCCTTTCTAACTATAGTTATTACGGAAAACCTCACTTAACAATCCCCTTAGTTCATGTGTCTAGCCATCCTACAACTTCTTGCTGGTTTGTTTATCCCCCCTGCAGGTTGCACGCCCAATCTCCAGTATGAGTAAACCTGGAGGCTGGCTTACATAACTGGCCATGGAATATGTAGAATATAAATAAAGATCCTCCAATATCTCAGCTTCCCTGTATGAGTAAACCTGGAGGCTGGCTTACATAACTGGCCATGGAATATGTAGAATATAAATAAAGATCCTCCAATATCTCAGCTTCCCTGGTCTATATGAGGTATTCATACAATCATATATTCGTCTCCCATTACTAGTCCTAATTTGTATAAACCAAGCTTAACAACATGCACCTAGTGATGTCCAAGATGTTAGCATGCAAAGATATCAATTGTAGTTTTTGCTTAGAGAACCCATCACTGGGGATCTCTAGTAAAACCTATAGTTTAACTAGTTATGCCACATCCTCTTATTGCAATTGATCTCTCCACACTTGAGACAGAGCACATTGATGCATACTTACTCGAGTCCCAATAGGTGTGTGACGATCAATTCATGCATAGTCTACCTAGTGAACAGTTCCCGCGCCATTAGACAAAGTAATATGGCCAACTCAAACCAGTGGAATCTCTCATCCAAATGATAGAACATTATCATATAGCACATTCCATACGATGAGATTACTCCCATGTGCTCACATTGGGCACATGATAACTAAGTGCCTCATGGCCCATTACCACACATACAACATTAAGAAAGAAGGGTTGTCACACAAGGTATGACCCGTTTCTCAACCTGTGTTCTTTAGCCTTGAAACTTCAAAAAACACAGGATATACAGAGGTTGAGATGCAATAAACCAGAATTTATAGAGCAGAATAAGAAATATTAGATAATAGAAAGATAAATATGGTAGGAAATAAGCTTTATATTATGAGGAAAACTTCGGAAAGCAATGTTCACATGCCTCTTGAGGTTGGGTGACCTTTTCACTTGAACAAAGCTCCGTTACAATAATTCTCAACACAACCCTTTATAGCCTCGTAGCTGTTTAAATAGACTTCCCAAATCCAAAACCCTAACTACATGACATGATCAAATATTTAACAAGTACCAACTTCCCAATGGGTCTTAATTAATAAAGAGGTCCTTTTTACATTGATTGATGAACACTGACTTACTTAGACTTATTTAGAGATGGCCTTATACAGTGTATGACTAACTCGTAAACTAAGGCAAGTCAGGGTAAGGCCCTAACAACCTAGCCAGAATTTGTTTTTTGTATTACCCTGAAATATGGTAATGTGGATAATTATGTAAGTATTAGCCATAACTCTAGGTCGGTGTGTAGTCAGTCGTGATGAATGGTAGATGCATATAAACTCAGTGGCTACCAATTTCCACCGACTGGTTGTCCATATCACAGACATGGACTCGTGAAGATTGTCCATCTTCACATTGCATTCCAACTAAATGCATCCATAAATTCAACTCTAGGCAATGATGATAAACATATATGAAATAATCATAACAACAATATCTATACTCATGGATCAAAAAACAAATTCCAAATGTACTATTATCATAGTCACAACCACAAATAAGGACATAAAAAATGGACCAGAAATGTAACATAGATGGTATGCCAATTTGCAATAGGTCTCTTGGCAGAAGAAGCCGTACTAACCCTTGCTGGGAAAGGAAACTATTAAAATGCAATCATACTCGGCAATACTTGTCATTTCCGTAAAACGGAGGTTCCTCTCCTCATCAGGTCAAATTTCTTCCATACGTCAGCAATAGTCTCCAAAGATGTCAATTCTTTGTTTAATTATCCAGCAATGGAGATGCATATCTTTCTTGTACCCCTTCCCAAAGGTTAGGACCCAATAATTTAACAGTATACAGCAATCCATCATTATCTATTCCAATCATCATGATTATTAATAATATAATGTAGTGTTTGGCTCTTATCATGTATATTACAAGCAACCCCATTATGATATCATTAGCAGGATATAATAAAATTTAAAAACTATATGGATTCTGTCAATGTCTTGAATGAAGAATAATTAAGGATTTGCTATTTGATTCTCAAGCATAACCGTAGTATAATAATAATAATAATTTATTTTTAAGGTCACAGCCAAGCCAGACACAAAATTGATGTATGAGACTCCCTTGATTGTATAACAAGGAACTCTTCTGCATAGAGTTTTGACTTTTGACTACTTTAGTCTATGAAGTTGTACATACCCTAACCCCTCTGGATTTGAACCTGATACATTGTATGATTGCAAAATACTGTTTATTGTTAAATTATTATGTGTAAATATTGCCATGGTAAGAAACATCAGTTTCTAATTGGATAACGATAATGAAAAGCCCTTGACATTCTGATTGAGGATTTTGGCCATGGAAGGCATATTTTAGTTTATTTGACAATACAACTGTTTGCCATAATTTTTTGTGAGATTCTTGAATGGTTTATTGAGGAAAGAACAAGTGTTTTTTTGTTGGAGCAAAATCTCCCATTCATGAATTTTGTTTGATGCACTGTTTGTATGCGAAGAAAGTCCATTGTGGTCTCTTGGTAATGTCTTATAAGTGACCTTTTTGACTCCTTTCATCATCATAATTATTTTCGTCTTCTCCACCTTAACTTTCTTTATTTCTTCTTTTCTAAGAATATTAGATCCCTCTTCGTGCAATAATGATTTTCTTAATTAATGATTTCCATGCATTTAATTTGATATTGTATATGTCCCCATATGCGATGGTTTTCAAGAATTAAATTTGATTTCCATACCTGATATATCCCGAATTAACAAGTCCAGGACCTGCAACTAGAGTCTAGGAGGGACTAATGTCGATCGTTGGCATATATGTTAGGCATTCCCAAGCCACCTCCGACGCCCAAGAAAACTTTTGTGAACATGAGCGCACCACTAGATTTTTCCCCACTTTTAAGATTTTGTCGACCTTGGATGTTAGGAAAGGATTTCACTACTTAACCGACCATTTGCACCAATTGGACGACCTGGTTTGCGTGAGCGGTCACATCTGACGTTGCTGATCGTCCGATCGGTACAAATAATCGGGTAAGTAGGTTACTCGGTTTAGAAAACTTCTATATGGAGCCTCCCTTAGCCCAATTGGCTCCTGTTAGTCTGAACCACTCTCCATATGACATTATCGAGCTCAATATCAGCGAATTCGCTGTGACTGATGGGGAATATAAAATGCCCCTCTGGTTTGAGCACTAGCTTACCACCAGCTTGTTACTGGCTTTCAGGCATGTCACTAATTTCTGTTGTGGCATAACTTGCTCTCTTTGCCTTCCTTTCCTGGGCTGTACTTTACTTCGTCATTAATTGTCTATCCATCTGGGTTCAACCCCACTTTTATCAGCTACTCTGTCATTTTGATTATTGTGGGGAAGAGATGCCCTAGGAACTCTTTTTTTTGCTATTATTGCTTGTTGTACATTCAAGTCCGGTTGACCTGATTTGGTTGTTTGTGAACATTGATATAATTTCAATTATCAATTTTCTGTTTCAACCGGAAGACAAACAATCAAGTTGACATCTGTCAATTAGGAAAATGACAGTTATTGGTAAATGCTTCTCCTATATAAATAGACCTCAGAACTGAAATTTAAGGGTTCAAAAGAAAAGACATGAGCAACTGTCTTGGAGGCTTAGAAATCAGCCACGGGGAAGAACTTAGATTCATGCTCTATAAGTCTGGTAGTACTAGTGCCTTTCAAAAGTCACTTTCCATGGCTGAGGGTATGGAAGCTTTGTAATCTGTAATGCGAATTGTATTAGCGTAAATTTGCAGTCTTTGTTTTTCTACAAATGCTATTTGTGAAACTTTGATGATAGATGTGAATGGTGGATCTGTATTGGAACACATATACAAACTCCCTAGATAAAAACCCGATTCATCTGCCAGTAGGTGGATCACTTGGGTCCTGAAAGTAGTGGAAATCTTCAGATTTTGTCCATATGTCAGGGCACTGTTGCAATAACCAACATTACATATTTTTGTAGATTCATGAACAACATGATCTTGAGAATTCAAACCTTCCCATGAAAAGAGGAAATTAGTATTCTTCAGCAACATAAACTTAAACTACATTTTACATTTTCGAGTATAGAAAGCAATGTTATAATTAAAGAATAAGAGGCAGATGAGATCTTTTACATTTTCAATTGCAAAAATAAGCATTATTCCATTAAGACATTTTAGTGAGAGATATTGCAAAACAGACTGCTTTGGATATTTAAAGACATTCTATAGTAATCATCACCAGAAGTATTGACGATTTTCAAGCCCGAGAAGATAGATGCAAATCAAGCTTGTCAAACATCAACTTAGGAATGACTTGGCAAGACAGCCACTTGGGAGTGGCTTGGAAACTTGAAAAACTCAGCACCAGATTCTGGATTAACTTGGCCAATAACTTGGACTAACTCGGCAGTCAACTGTGTCACTGTCAAATTCAGTGGGTCAACCGACTCAGGACCGGACTTGGCGGGTCAGCCAACTCGTGAGTCAATCATGCTTAAGATGGTCCTGGAAATAAACAATTTTAGTTACACACAACTCCATTTTCATGATATGGTACCTCCAGTTGTATGGAAGAAGTCAGAGGAATGAATTTTAACATACTAACCTAACCATTTTAGAAGCATGGAATTCACAAACGACAATCAAGAAAGACCAATGTAACTCCTAGCAGGAGAATGAACTTATCCATTGAGGTTCCCTGACAAATACTTCCCAGAGTCAATAACAAAGTGGAAAGCAAGTAGTGAAAGAAGAGGCTGGAGCCTGTCAATTGAAACATGTAAATGCCACTTCTTACCAACATATTCTGTAACCTGTCATGATAAATTGTATCTTTTCTCTAATTCACACACACACTCAAGATTTCATGTAAGATTTCATGTAATTGGATTTTGTAATTGCCAAATTGTATACAACACATCAAAAGCTCTATGTATTCACCTATAAAGTTATATTGTCATATGCAATAACAAGCTCTATGTGTTCAACTTACGATGTTATTTTGTCATATGCAATAGCGAGAAATAGCATTGAAGAGAATATTAAATCCCCCATTTTACAAAGTTAAACTTCAAATATCTAAAAACAGCAACATCCATGTCTATGTAATTTGGCATGTCTAGATCCAGTTTCTGTCATGGTCCATGACTCCAGTAGACTAATAGATCATAATCTCAAGCTAATCCCAAAATTGCGAACCCTTATCCAGTATCCTAAATGGTGCTCGTTAAGCAGTTTACAGGTGCAGATTCCTTTTATAAAAAATGGACTAATTGCGAACCCTTATCCAGTATCCTAAATGGTGCTCGTTAAGCAGTTTACAGGTGCAGATTCCTTTTATAAAAAATGGACTAAAAACAAAGAGCTTCAGTCTCGCAGTAGATTGGATAGGCCAACCAAACAAGAGGTTGATTAGTCTAATTACATAATCCTTGCCACTCTTCTATTGATCTTCTACTTTGACATTTGTTTCACCTTACATGACAAGAATTTGCCTCTGCAACAATTCAGGCCATCTTTACACATCAATTTTAGATTCTATCATTCTAAACACTTTTGCTGTTAAATGGATGACTGTAAAAGAACTGGGAAAGACAATCTGGCAGGTTGAAAAACCATATGACATAATGCCACTTTTACCAAGAGATAGGAGAATGCCAGCTTAAGATTTATGCAAGCTAATTAGAGAATCCTATCAAACAACTTAGTAAAGATAGGCCTTTCTGAGTCAAAAGGTTATTCTCCTTCTTCAAAGTTAAGGCTGCTTCCCAAATTATTTTAAGAAACACTGCACAAGAATACAAATTTGCTATACCGGACTACCAGTATGAGATTTCCTTAAAATGCTATTAGAAATCTAGAATGCTCCTAATATGAGATATCTGCAGGCTACGACCTCTTCTTAGAGACAACAAAAATCACTAGCATAGAATCTTTTGAGCCATTGTTATGATTAAACACATACAATCTCACCACTTGTGCTTGTCTGGCACTCGTTGAAATTACTTCCAGAACTGACAGGAGTTAAATATAGAATACTTCTTGCCCATCTAGGGGAATTGCCCTTCTACAAAAACGCTACATATATGTTTCTTTCTAAAGGAAAAGACCGGCAAAAATGTGTGCACTCGAATGCATAGAAGATTAGGTTTGTCAGTCTGTATTTCATACAAGAAATAGATTTTGGTTGTTTACAACTTTACATTATGAATTCTACGCCGCTATACTCTTCTCATGTTATGTCAAGTATGCTTGTCAAATGCAATCCATGATGGCTACCCTGGAAACCTTCTTTGCTTTCAGCTGCATTCAAGTTACACTTACTGTCTTTTAAGTGAAAGAGCTGTCAAAGAGGGTATTTCCATCGGTGAATTTCCCTCAAACAGATGATATTAAGATATAGAACAACTCCCTCTCTATTTCCTTTTCAGGCAAGCCAAATGATTCAGGTATAGACAAACAAATGATATAACAAAGACAATTATATGCTATGTCTCTATACACAAAATAAACAAAAAAATGCAATTGACCGTACCTCTACATCCAAAGTTTCATACAGTTACACCACCGATTGGTAACTCATGGATAAAAGGGGCCATTTGACCTGGTTTGGCTGATCTTAAACAGAATATTAAAATTATGGATGCAGGAAGCTAACTTTCACTACCCTAATCTGTTGGCTCACAGTTAGCTTAAGTAGTCTATAAGTTATAACTGTAAAATGGCATAGAAATTGGAGAGATTTTTATGAGACGACAAAGACACTTTAAGTAAATATAGGAATTACTGTATAAAAGCATTCAAATCTCCATTTTACAAATCTTCCTTGACTCAAAGCTTGCTCATACCAGTAACCAAGCTGTGCATAGTTACATCTTGGTGCAGCTAAGAGGTTGGTCATATCAGAAGGTTAAGTGGGAGGTGGGGAGAAAAACTATGAACATTCAGATAGGGAAGGTCAACTGAGTCAAGAATCATTGATCACTTGAGACAGTTTAGAGATTTTCTCCCAAAACCTTTGAAGAGGCCCTAACCCTGCCTGATGAGGAAATGCAAAAATTAAATCTGCTGAAGACGATTTTCTCTACAGTTTTGGGATTTTGTTTCTAGCGACTATTCTTTTCTGTAAATTATGGGCAGAGTCTCTCTTTACTGGTGCATCGGAAATATTATAGCTCTAGTATCTTGCAAGAACATAGATGAACCCCTGCGCTTTGGTCAAGTTGCAAGAACAATCTTAGCAGCGAGGGTTAAGAGAAAATAGAAACTGACTTCCAATGTTACTTTGGCTGGATTCTGTTGAAATCCCATCTCAGCGACCTCTGAGAACACGGGCATTGATGTATTGATTTGTATACTGTTTTACACAAATTTTGATCGCCTTTAAAATTACGCATAAAAGGTTCTGATAATGGGTTGAACTAGAAAATTATAGAAGACAGAGTTACCATTTTCAAATCCGTGTAACGGAGATAAACATGGCGTTTTTGTTGTCACTAAAAATGTTTACCACCAGCTGCAGCCTTCTAATATTTTACTTGATTCCATTGCTGAGAAACTATCTTATAACTGGTATTGACAGATGGTATTAGGGCTCTATTAGAATTCAGTGAAGATAACTTATAGGTACATTTGAATTTGGAAGTCATCATTTTAAAGCTCTGTATGGGTGGCCTATATGGAAACCAAAGCTATTTTTGACAAAGGAAACAAGAAAGCGGAGATATACGAGCCAAGCAAAACCTATACGCCGCTGATTTAATTCATAGGCATGACTCTGGAATCCAGTCTAGATGAATAAAATATTATGCTTTCTGTAGCTGAAGCTTGTATCATATTACAATCACGGTCACTAAATCTTCCTCAATAACAGGAGAGATTAGTTTCTTGAATTCCTATTTAGTATTACGAGCTGTCTGATATAATGAATTCCAGGTTGGTTAGTGAGCCTAGTGAGAAAAGATTACCCAGCTGGTTTATGAGGAGACTACCCATCTCGGTTCAGAGAGCACTTGTTGACTATGAATGATTCCGGAAGAGCAGGACAGTAAGAGATTTCTTCACTGCACAATGTTATGGCCTAAATGCACTACTGACCCTACTTGCCAGAATGGGTAATCACTCTAGAGTTTCCATGGACCGTATGTATACCTCCATAGGTAACCTTAGCATGGGAACCTACCTCTGACCCCCAAATCATTTTAGATAAATGGAGTAAGAGAAAGCCAAAAGACCACCCTAGCTGGGTTGTAACTTTTACATCAGTCAAGAGGACTGAGATATGCCCTCTTTTTAATTGAACATCTGCATCCATTAAAACCATGGTGCTTAAATCTTTCTACCAAAGACAGGAGAATCGCCCCCATGAATATACTAGAATTCACAGCAACCATTTTCATGCCCATTGAGGCAACACAACTGTGAAACCAATACCACTGAAGGTAAATGATATAGAGCAATTTACCACAGCGCACAGGAAAGCCTTTAAGCCTTTGAAAACATCATGTACACTGGGAAAAAAAAGAACAGGACTTGAAATTCCATCAATAGGACTTTCTTAGCCATAACAAATAGGTAAGAAAGTAGCCTTGAAACAGTACTCTGCTGCTGCAAGAGATGTTCTATGAGCCGACTTCTGAGAAGGGTTGTGGTGACCAAATCTTGCAAGAAAGATTCAAGCAACTTTCTCAGGTATTTAAGCATCTGAAAGATCATGAGCATCGCAGGATGTGCTTGACAAATTATAAACAATCAGTGGGCAGTCCCAAAGTTCAAAACTCTGCAACTCAGGAAACCACGCAATCCTAATGCTTATACAAGAGCATTTTCTCAAAGGAACATTGTGGTTGAATTTTATAAAGGTTTGGTTATAGAACTTCACCTGGTAATCCCTGTAATGCTTTTGTCACTTGAAACGTTTCCTTTGATGTTCATGAAGCTCAATAGTAGTACAAGTGCATCAGATGAACTGCAACAATTCAATGCGTGCATGGAATTCACAAGCATTCCCGTATCCATAACACATCTTAGTCTCTATCAACACCTATACAAATCCAATCGGATGTAATCTGTTTCTTGCTCTCGCTCAACTGCAAACCAAGATAATATCCAAACCCAATTAAATCTGACAGGTTGCCAGGAAGCGAACAGGAAAGTTGGAATACAAAATGGTATCTTTGCTCAGATCTAACTGTTATACACTGAGCCCACAAACAATACAATAATAACAATAACCAGGATGGTTTGGGTAAGAGCAGAAGATACTGAAGCAATCAATCATGAATCACCGGTATCAGAAGGATTGATGATGCCTGTACTATGGAGGAGATGATGTAGAAAACAAAATCTCACTTAGAATACCATGTAAGCTTATGTAAGCATGTGGAGATATTCCAGACAGCACTGCAGAAATAAGATACTCCAAGCACAGATAAGATGAGTAGTGGGTATTTGTCAGCCAGGTTTAAAATATATCATTTTTGAGATGTAGATATGGATGAATGAATATGTTTCTGTTGGCTTTGCCTGTACAGTATATACTGAGAGGTATATATATAATATATGAACCAATGAGGTGAAAAGTTCTCTACAGTATCTATTGCTGTGTTTATCATTCACATGCAACATCTGGGTTGTAGATTTTACTTTCAATTTTTTTAATTCAACATAAAATATACTCCATGGGTTGTTTTGGCAGGTGCACATTAAGGTCAGTATTGAATTTATGGTAATGGAAGGGTATGACTGATTTGTCCATGTATTTAAGTTCACTCATGTTTAATATTTTAAAATGTATTGACTAGGAGCGTCGAGTGTGAAACGAATAAATTATTTAAACTTTGAATTTATCTGGGTTGAGAGGGATTAATTTTTAAGGGTTAAATCTTTTTTATATATTATAATAATATAAAAAATTTATTTTTGATGGAGATAGGATGTACTGTTTCTTGTATTTATTAATTATTTTGAAGGTGATAAAACTTATCATAATTTACTTGTGAAATTGGTTATGAGGACACTTATTATTGGGTGTTATTTGTTAAAGTGACTTGATTCATCATTGTTGTTTTAAAAAAACATGTTTCTAGTGATTTTTTAGCCTAACAAAAGCAATTTTAAATCTTATTCTAAAATCAAAGTGATAGTTTCAACTTAGGGAGTGTTCTCTATTCTCTGTCATCACAAATACTAGGCAAAAGTCGTATGGTATCAAATATTAGCCAGAACTTAATTTTAACAAAGCAAAAGCAATTTTAAATCTTATTTTAAGATCAAAGTGATAGTTTCAACCTTAGGAGTGTTTCCTATTCTTCATCATCACAAAAAAACTAGACAAAGGTATAATATCAAATATTAGCCAAAACATAACTTCAAACATAAAACCAAAATACTATATTTCATTAACTTATTCGCTAATTAAATTTAAAATATATTTCTTTTATATATAAAATTAATATAACATTGCAATTCTAAAATAAATAATTAAAAATATATATTAAAAACTTATTAAAATTACACTCAATCATTCATTCATGACAATCTCTCATATGCAAGAATGTGCAATGCAACTTTGGAGGTAATAATGAGAAGTTATGACTCATATTATAGATTTATGTTTATTTTAATATTTTTAGATGTAAGTTTTAAATAAATTTGAATATATAGAATGGAATTACAATTTAAATTCATTTATTTTTAATTTATAAATTTTCAATATTCTCTACAACAATATAAATATCGTGTTTATGTATAAGGGTCATCATCTTTTATTATTATTATTATTAGGTGGTCTTCTTTAATCATTAATTGATAGTTTAGGTTGGGAATAATTATCTATCCTTTATTATTTTTTTATTATTTTGAAAGCATATCAATTTTTAAAAATTATGAGCATTATCATAAACCATAAATATTGTTGAGCAAATCTTTGGTGCGCAAGAAGAAAACACTAAATACATTGAAGATAATGTACAGTTGTATGTATTAAATGTGGAATGTTGACATTATGAAACATAACAAAAGTAAGATGATAACTACTTATCACTGTTCATGATACATATAGAAATTAACCTTCCTACAAAACAAGATAGCATGACATTGACATCTAATCATGTCTATCATCAATACTTAAAAAATTGTCATTCAATAACCTACAAATGAGCAAGAAAAAAGTATGAATACTTATATTAAAACTCATTTTATTCTCTCACCGCTCTCTTGGCCTTTTGGTAAGACCATTCACATACAAAATTTGGCAAAGTTTGACTTTCAATCTTTTTTGGGGGTCTCGGGTTAGGAGCTAGTGGTGGGGCCTCTTGGCTAACCCAATGGAGACCTGGGTACCAACCCTGTAGTTGGACAATTTGACCCTACAAATCCTTGAGTTCCTTCATAGTGACAGTTTTACTCACCACTGGAAAGATCGTTCTTATAACCAATAGTGAGGTTGGCTCAATACATAGTTTTCACCTCAATAACTAGTTAAATAAAATGATTCCCAAGTAAAGCACTCATCTATAATTAAGATTTCCAAAGTTGTAAAATAAATAAATAGACTTTCAATCTTTTTTACCTCCAAAATGAGGTTTGTCATTTATCTGGTCTATCTTACATATAAAACAATACATTTATTTCTTAAAATTTTAAACTCTTACTTTACTATTGTATCTATTTATTTTTTTAATATAAAATATATATAACTCTTAACTACTCTTTCATTTTGAATATATATATATACTTTCTGGTTTAATTGGTTTGTAGAAAGTAGTTACAGTAACCTAGAACACTATCCAAACTATTAAATTCAAAACAAAATCAAAAAGTGGGTTTACCTTTATGTAATTTTGAAATGAGTATTGTTGACATCCAATTGGTAGAATTTTTAGTATAATGCATTTTGATATACTATGAATATGAAATTTTGGGATGTTTTAGTATATGTTCAGCTATCTTTTTAGATGAGACGATCAATTGAATCTAGTTATGGTGTATGGTTTTGTTAGTCTCTTTTTGGAAAGGGGATTATTGGTTTTTTAGTTTGGATATGCTATAAATGATATTGATTGTTTATGTATTATTTGATGCTTGTGAATAGTAAAAGTTATGTTTTTTTCTTTTTAAATTAGTAAAAATTATGGATTTTTTTTTAAATGAAATGAGTGATGATTTTTTATAGGTTTTATTGGTTATAAAGTATTCTAACAATGAAATAAAAAATAAGGCAGGAAAAACTTTATAAAATGTTGAGGTATTTTTATTAAACTGGTAAGTTATTTTTATTATTTATCTTTATTAATGAGAAATTTTTATTATTTATCTTTATGAGAAACATTAAGTCACAACTAAATTTTAAGTTTTTTTTAATTAATGAAGAAGTATTAAATTGTTAAAAGAAAATACCTTGTTATATTAAAACTTTGCATGGTTTTCAAAGAGTAAATATTTTGTTTTATGGTTTGTAATGTATAATGTGATGGTTGGTTTAGGTATATTAATGAAGTTTTGAACCACTCAAAGTCAATATTTCATTTTCTTATAAAGTAAGGCATTAATAAGGGGTAAATTCAACATTTTTTTGGTTTTTTAAGCAAAATAAAGTTTCATCTTGATTAGTTTTTTTTATTTTTCATTTTTTTTGGGTAATTTACATTCTTTTAAAATGTGTTGAACTTTATAAGGGTAAAACTACATCACCATGGTTCTCATCAATCAAGTGGAACTATAGATTTCAATAAAATTCCTCAAAGTTTTTGAAGATTTCCATTAAAAATAGAGAATGAGTTTGTTCACTTATTAACTTGCTCATTTTAAAAATAATTATCAAAACAAAGTAATATTTACTTAACAAAGAAGTATTAATCTAACTATATATGTGTTGATGCATTGAATAATAATTTGATCATATTTCAAACATCATAAGTTTGACAAAGCCCATTTAAAGATGTTCAAATTAATTTGTAAGATCTACAACAAGTATTTTTTTTATGATGATGATGATGATGATTAATGTCCACTCAGACCAACTTTGGTCTATCGGACCTTAAGAAGGATAATACTTGGTTTACTTTAAAATCTTGTTCATGTGCTCAAAAAGCTTGCCAATAAGTTTTCCAAGCTCACTATAGTTTTGGCAAGTTAGGAGGTTATAAAGCTTTGTATTGTAGCAAATACTATGAAACTCGGATCTAATGTGGGTGTGAGCAAGGCACTCTAAGAGAAAGTGATTTTCATCATCGACGCTCATAAACTCACACAGATGGCAAACCCTTTCCGTCCATGGAGTTTTAGGAATAGACCAACGCCATGTTTCGCTATGGAGTTCATGAGAGTTCATTATAATCTTAGATATATTAATTTTCTTCTGTGAGCTAGTTACTACTGAGAGATACTTCTAATCTTCTAAGTTAGGATTAATGACCTCCTTATAGTATCTTAAGTTTCTCTAAACAGCTAAATTTTGCTCACACTAGAATTTCTCTTTAAACTTAGAAGTAATAATATTTTTGACATTATCAATGTTTTGCAAAATGTCGTTTTCATTAATGCCCCAATGGTTTAACCAAGCCATGGTATCTTTACACCAACACCGCTTGAGGCGTAGTTGGTTTTGACTTGAGTTTAAAGCAATTTTAGGAAGTCTCTCGTTTCCCATGTTATTTCTTATGCTTGTACATCATGTACCTAGTCAAAGCCATGCTCTCGTTTCCCGTGTTATTTCGTACGCTTGTACATCAGGTACCTAGTCATAGCCATGCTCTCGATGGGGGAAAGACCCACTTATATGAGGAGAATAGGATAAGGCGTATTGCTTTTAATTTTGAGGTTATAAGTTATAAACCGCTTCTAGATTTGCTCAATCTTCCTCCAAGATTCTCTAGATATGTTGCACTCCATACTTCACAACCATACAAGATAACAGGGATGACAAGAGTTTCAAAGAGGAACTTCTTTTTATCCCACATAACCAGATTGCCTGATTTACAGTTATTTTCAAGACCAAAATAAGCTTTCCACCCTCCATTAATATGTTTCTCAATACTATAGTTCCACTTGAGCTACAGTTAGACGTGTCTTGTATTCTAATATAGAAAAAATACACTTCCAAATATGAAAATCTAATAAATAAAATAAAATCTCTTAACAACATTCAATTACTCAAATTTATTTCGAAAAATAAAAAATAAAAACATATATTCTATTAAAATTATCTAAAACAGGAAACTAATCATAACTACTTTTCTAACCCTTCTGAAAACACAAACACCAATACTAATACATATATATCTTTGAAAATACTTAATTCTTAATTAAAAATTATATCAATATCCAACTTTGGCTAGTCATCATTAACGTCCCAAGAACTTCCTTTAACAATATTGTTTAATAATTATATAAACTTTTTAATGAAACACTCAAAGCATATATTAACTTGTGAAGTATTGAAAGCCTCTACTTTGTTGTGGTCTCTTCAAACCTTTGCACTTAATGCTTCATTGGATATCTATTTAAGGGGGTGATGGAATCTAACAATGGTAGAGTGTTATATTGTCAGATTTGTTGGTTTTCTACTAATTTACATTAATTGGCAAATGCATTGTCCTTTGGAGATTGTACTTTTAATATTCCCTCAAATTGTAAGTATGTGCATTGTTATTATTATTATTAGCAATAGTTAAAGAATGGGAAGGTGCTATGAACGTGGGTTGATATCTTTCTTGGGCATTGTTATCCTTTTCTAAGTGATCAAATGCTTAGGCACATGTCTGTCTATGTTTGAACGTAAAAGGAAACTAAATCTGGGTTATGATTGAGTGAGCAGTATTGTTTACTAATTTGGTGATGCCATGAAATTATTCATTTCAAGCATCAACCATGACCATTATTATAAGGAGTTGTGGAGTAGTACAAGATCGTTAGCATGTGGCCCATGTGAATAATGGACCACATTACATAATTATTGCTATTTTAGAGTTCCCTTTCCATCAAAGCAATGGAAGAAAGAAAGGTGTATTTTCGAAATGAATGAATAATGGGGTATTGCAAAAGTGATTAAGTCAACTTAATAGTAGTTTTATTTTTTAATTATATAATTAGTTAAATTTTAAAATATTTATTTTCATTTTAATGAAAAAAATTACATATTTAATTTGATTTTGTTATTAATCATGTATGAAAGTTTGATGTTGATTTATGAAGTTGTAAATAATATAATATGTAAATATGATCAAGAAAAAATTAAAGCACATTTTTAAAAAGAAAATAATTTAAAAAAAATGCTAGTTGAATGAGATGGAGAATAAAGAAGAAGCTCAAGGAAAAAAAAAAGGTTCTTTCATTTAAAAAAAATATTATTTTAAACAAACACTTATGCAAAAAATATTAAAAATATTTTCAATTTTTTTAATATAAACATTTATTGTATCATATATCAATTATTTAGGTTAGATTTGTCATATATTATAGATCAAAAGTAATTAATAATCTTTGTTTTAAATAATTTATTCGAATGTGGGTGTTATATGTCCAGCTAATTGCATTAAGTGTCTCGAGCTACGGGACGACCACGTGGCACCCTACATGTTGGGCCCTTGTTATCCTCCCAAGTGAAAATTAATACGCATTCACTGCACAAAGGCCGTCACTCTGGCTGACGATGAAGGAAGGGTTCAACAGTTAATTCCTTTGTCCGACAATGTGCATTCGGTCTTTTCGAGGGATGGAAGAGCCATTTCACAGTTGTGTCGGGCATTGGAAGAGCCATCCTTTCTTTAACTCCCCTTCAATGGCCTCTGACCTTACTCGTGTCGTCGGCAGGCGTAAGGTTCTTGAATGGGAAGCCCCTTGGCTCATTGTTCTCCTCCTGTGCTTTGTTGAAAACAATTCCTCCCAGCTCAGCTTTGGCCTACCCAACTGGTTTTATCAGAATCCCATTCTTTACCTGCATCAACATCCTAGACCTTAAGCTATAGATATCAACAGAGATTTTTCCCAGCTCGTTTATGCTTTGTCCACCTAGTTTTCTTTGAAGCCAAGTTTTCACCTGCACCAACAATCAAGACAGAGGTTGTTGGTTAGTAAAGGCTCAAAGGAGAAGTTGCAACATTGGCTCACCATGTCTCGTCAACGTGGTACCCCTCGTCGTGGTAGCAGTGGTCGACAAAGTGGCACCCTACATGTTGGGCCCTCGTTACCTCCCCAAGTGAAAATTAATACACATTCACTGCACGAAGGCCATCACTCTAGCTCGCGATGAAGGAAGGGTTCAACGGTTACCTGTGCCGTCGATGTGCATTCGGTCTTTTCGAGGGATGGAAGAGCCATTTTACAGTTGTGTCAGGCATCGAAAGAGCCATCCTTGCTTTAACTCCCCTTCAATGGCCTTTGAGCTTACTCGTGTCGTCGGTAGGCTTAAGGTTCTTGAACGAGAAGCCCCTTGGCTTAGTCTTCTGCTCATGTGTTTCATTTGCAATGATTCCTCCCATCTCAGCTCTGGTATGCCCAACTAGTTTTATTAGAATCCTAGTCTTTACCTGCATCAACATCCTAGACCTTAGGCTCTGGATATCAGCAGAGATTCTTCCTAGCTCGTTTTTGGTTTGTCCACCTGGTTTTCTTTGAAGCCAAGTTTTTACCTGCACCAACAATCAAGACATAGGGCGTTGGTTAGTAAAGGCTCAAATGAGAAGTTGCAACATTTGCTCACCATGTCTCGTCAACGTGGTACCCCTCGTCGTGATAGCAGTGGTTGTGAGTTTGCACAACACGGCATGAGTTCGAGCTTGGAAGACGATTATGAGACAAGTGTCTACATGCCTGTGCAAACTCTGATTGATGAATGGGAAGCATGTTTGGTCATCGAGCATTTGGCTAGAGGCATAGGGGGCAGCCATATTAACCATTACTAGCTTATCAAAAACATGATGGGCTCTTTAATGGAAGAAATGGTCAGCAAATGGAATTATACATGCAAATCGGTGCTCCCTGCGAAGGCTAAACTGATTGAGCTAGACACCCAACTCAAAAGGATAGATGTGACTTTCGCTTGGAAACACTTAGCCATGGGGCTCTACACAACAGGAAATGTTGAAGGAGGAAGCGACAGTGTTACGAGGGCATCGTCAGCATCTCGGGATTCAGATCTCGGTTCTAGTGATGGCCACAACAATGAATGCACCATTTCATGTGCCTTCCACCATCACGTCGTTGAGCAACAAGCATGTTCGCAAATCTGAGGTACTCGTCTGTAAATCTTCTCCTCTTCCTATTAAGAAGTTGGACAATAAGATTGATGATGATTTCTAGGGGGATGGCCCATCATAGAGGAGAATTATGCCCCTTAGCTTGTTGTTAATGTAGACCCAAAAGCTGGCTTGGCCCACCACTGTTTCCACCTGCTATGTTCAATTTCTATGTTTTAATTTGCTTTTTAGACTAATATATAATTTGTCTTTGAACAATATCAGTATGAATTTTGAGTCTAGTGTTTGGCCCCCATCATCTAATGGGTTTTTGTGCCATATTTTTGAAAGACATGTTCATAGTATCGACTGGTTGGGGTGGTGGATCCTCTGTTTCAGACCACCCCAAAACTATGTCAGTGATGTAATTTTGGATGTAACCTTTGTTTCAGTAGTTTAATACAATGCAGACTTACAAAAAAAATCTTTGATTTGAACCATTTAATTTTTTTTATATATTGCGTGAACTAGAATAAAATTTAAATATTTAAACCCCAGATCCAGTTGGGAACAAATAAACATGTCACTTGTCCTCTCCACCTTACAGATAGGTGTTAGAAAAACTGGATTGTAGGGCAATAATAATAAACAATAAACAAGATGCAAATATTGAAACACATTACAAGAGAGACAAGATATAACACGGTTCACCCAAGATGACCTACGTCCACACAGAAATTGCCAATCCTTTATTATTATATTGTCCAACAAAATGAAGGGATACAACTTGCAACAACCCCATTGCACATCCTCTTAACTCTCTCACAATCTCTCTCACACAATCATAGAGATTGGTTTACAATGCTACAATACAATACATAAATGTATTACAAGGAATTCCCTTTATAAAGGGAATACCATGGGAAAATACCATGGGCCCGTAAATAACCCATTATTGACCAAGTCATGACTCTGAAATTACAACATTTTACAAGGCATGTTTTCCTAAATTTTCTCTATGGGGGCACTGCCCCCGGATCCCCTCCAAGAGAGGGGGGGGGATCCCAAACCAGTCCTTGCCCCCCCTAGACCCCCCTGATGACTATAGTGGGGGGGGGGATCCCCCACACACCCCCCGTCAGGTGTTGGGATCCAAACACGGCTGAAAATAACATCTCTGAATCAAGAAGATCAGGATCCACAACCAACAACAGGATCTGGCAGGGAAGACGAGTCAGGCGACATAAGGCATGAAGATGGGGTTGGTCAATCTAAGTGAGAGAACATTAAAGTGGGTAGCTTAACAGTGGCGAGGTTAGTGGAGTGTGGAAGTGGAAAATAAGTGTTGTTATTGGTTATGGCGTTCAAGAGAAAGCAATGATGAAGATAAGTGTTATGATGAGGATGATTGGGGGTCGGATTATGATTGGTGACTGTGCCATCGATGTCACATTTTCTCTAGTGTTATGGGATCATTTAGATGTTTACCAACTTGCTTCATCATGCGATAAGGAGGTTTCCTCAAGGGTGTCGGGTTTGTTAGTGCGCCTACTCAAGAACGTAGAAGGAAAAGTCACAGCTTGCCTTCATGAGTTGGATCTCAAGGGGAAAAAGGGGGGCTTGAGGATCTTGCTCAAAACCATGGTGAACATGAGGAAGATGACCAAGGGGACCACTGGGAAGGGTCACTCCCACATGCTAAGAATTCAACGAGAGGCTACTTCTATGCAAGAGATTTAACACAAGGTGATTTTGCCATAGGCTCACATAGCCATTGTGGAGGTTGAAGCTTGGGTCAAGCAAGAACAAGAGGTGAGGACATGCATAAAGATATGGTGAATCGGGTGCAAGATGTGGGCTCCACCAGGTCCCATGAAATAAAATTAGCCAAGAATGTCATTCTCTACTAGCAAATGAAAAATTTGCTTATCAAGGTGCTTATGGATGGTTGCAAGGAAAGGAAAACAATTCAACTTCAACTCGATGAAACCTAGAAGTATATTATTTGGGAGGTAAATAACAAGATCTATCTAGTGGGCAATGCAATGAATGGGCTTAGAGCCAGAATAAATTTGCTAGCAAAATCCACCACAGGCATGGTTTTCAAAGTGAAGACTCCAACTGAACAAACAAGCAAAGCTACATCGGAGCCATAGGTGTCGATTGTGTCTATCCTTAATGAAGATTAAGCTTTGTTTATATTTTATGTTAGTTTACTCATGTTTAGCAATATTTATGTTAGTTTAATCAAACTTTTTGCTTGCTTTAAAGGTTTTTCTTATGTCATTAAGAAATTTGAATAATGGTTGCTCAGGCTTCTCACAGCCTCTTTTTGGAACTCTTTAGGCATGTTATTTTTCTATGGTTGATTGGTTTCCCTAGTGGCAAACCAACATAAAAAAATCTATAAATTTTGACTTTTTGTAACATAATGATAGTAGCTTAAAAATACTATGATATTTAAATAATTGAAAATGTTGTTAATTTGTGTGAAGAGTATGGAGCATGAATATATTTTGTTTATAAGTATGTTGATAATTTGAAAGCTAAATTTTTTAATGGTTTAGGTTTAATTATATTAGTAAATATGTCAGAATATTTATGTTGGAGTTAGGAAATATTTAAATATTTATACTTTAATATTTAAATATATATGAAATATGTCAGAATATTTAAATACTTGAAAATGTTGTTAATTTGTATGAAGAGTATGGAGCATGAATATATTGTGTTTATAAGTATGGTGATAATTTGAAAGCTAAATTTTTTAATGGTATAGGTTGAATTATATTAGTTAATATGTTAGAATATTTATGTTGAAGTTAAGAACTATTTGTTAACCATTTCCAGTTCGTTATGTTTCAGACTAAATCAACAACATTTTGGACCTTCAATATGTAGTCCATCATTAGGATCTCAAAGAGAACTCTCTGAGATCCTAATGATGGATTACATATTGAGGATCCAAAGCATTGATGATTTACTCTGGACCATAGTGAAACCAGATTTGATTAGCAAACCAACACATTGTGGAAGCCTAAAAGAACATGTTATGAAATATTATTTTCCAGATTAGTTGTGTATTCAAATTCATTCATGTATGATAATTTCTTATGAGTGCTATTAAATGATGACCGATTTATCATGAGTTTGAATAGTTCACTTAGCACTCAGTTGCATTAGGTGATGTTCACAAGGGTGAATAAGTGAGAATGAATCACATAGTGCCAATCATAACCAACAAGCCTTATTCCTAGTAACCAAGACTTCCTGAGAACATCACCCATTCTAAGACTCCTCTTGTGTAAGTGCACTTAACCATGGATTGTTTCTCTATAGTCAATCCCATTTAGATTGATACCCCATTTTAAAACCTCAACAAGTATTTTGCTTTGAGAACTATTCAATTAGATATACATACTTTTTATTTAATAATAAAGAGGGCTTTTGCAACCCAACATTAAGAAATATCATTTTTTTGGGTTCATTATGTATTCAAAGTCAAACATCTATGACCATTTCCCATGCACGCCATTAACTAATGATCAATGTCTCATGAGTTTGAATAGTCATCTTAGCACTCATTGCATCATGTGATTCTCGCAGGGGTGAAGAAGAAAGGTTGAAACTAATGAAAGAAGTCGACAATGTAAACCATTAATTCTAGAAAGTTGCATTAATCTTTATTATAGTTGGCATGTAGTGAGAATAACCCCCTTGTAATATCATAATATCACATCAAAAGGTTCCTTTTGTAATAGAATAACACAACAAAAGGTTACCTTTGTAATATCATACTAGCATATTGAAAATCTGTCATGTGGTATCAATATCTAAATAGAAAGCTTACATCTAGTGCAATAAAGTCGACATCATCAATACACATTCCAATTAAGGATTTTACCATCAAAATTCAATAGAGAAAACCAGTCTCTCTCTCTCTCTCTCTCTCTCTCTCTCTCTCTCCCTAGAATTTGATTCAATAAGGCACTCAAACTTTTCAATCACTCCTTACAGACTTAATTGGGATACTAGGTTGACAACCATGGTAGATTTTTCTCTTAGTTTTACCTCTATATGGAGCACTCCCTTTTCATCCAATGCTTTTGCATTTATCTCCTCTCATTGTAATTGTCTACATCATCACTTGTCCTTGCATATTATGTGCTAGCTGTATAGAGAGAATAAGGAAGTTCACGACGTGTCTGCTAAAGGTTCTAGCTGTAATTCCTGAATCAATAGGCTTGGAGCGATCCAACGATTCCACAACTGAGCAATCTAAATAGAGCAAAGATGTTAGGTGGTGGGTAGCTAGAATCAGAGACAAAAAGTCAAGGTTCTAAGGTCTCTTCATATTCAGTCTTCAATGAATCCTATGACTAGTCCTCTTCTCGTCTCTTTCTTGTAACCACTCACCTGCTACTCATTATTAGTCTATCTACTCTTGAAAATCTCACATTTTTACTTCTCTTAGCTTAATCCTTTCTTTACTAAGCATACATGGAAACTCTTATTTTTCTATGTTATTGCTTGGGGCAAGGTCACACCCCCTTTCTTTACCCTTGGTCATGATTATCTTTCAGCACAAATGTAGGGGCACCAATATATGTCACCCATGTAAACTTATGGTAGGCATGCCCCCCAGTTAATTATCATATATCCTTAGTCATATCACTATGGATGTTGAAGATGGAAAGAGTGTTTGTCTTACATTCCCTTCGAAAGTCTGCCTCAACCTTTGCCTAACCTCATTAAGGATGCCTAAGGCAAGATGTAAAGTAGTAAGCTCTTCTACCTCATCATTTTCTCTACCACAACTAAACTAAACTAAACCTAAACCTAAACCTAAACCTAAACCTCTAGCTTTCACCCCTGTAGTGGACTTTAACACATATTCACCTATTCTTATCATGATAATCTTTCATCACTTAAATCCACCACGTCACCGAGGTCATTTTCCTCGTGTCACAACAACCTGCATCACAGGCATGTCATGTATCTTTTTCTTTGAACTTTTTATGTGTGCATCCTCGTTGTTGTCAACCTTCAGTTTCAACCATCCCAACACTTTTCAAGATCATTAAGGAGTCACTTCTTTTCGTCAATATACTTTTATATAAAAAACAACATTTTAAACTTTTTTTCAAAATTGAATGTAATTTTGTTATTGTAATGAAACTACAATTTTTTTTTTTAATTTTTTTTTTTTCTTTATGACCACAATGAGTGGCTCAATTGGCTAAATGTGGAAAAGAAAAGGGTATAATGCCCCCACAAGTCAAGGTGTCCATTCCTGTCAAGGGGTCAAATCTGCGATGCAGAGGCAAATTTTCAGTTGAAAAAAAAAAGAAACTACAATTTTTTTCCATTGGCAAAAACAAAAACAAAAGCATATCATAAACCTAAATTTTGTTTAGTGATTATATAATCGCAATTCTAATATTGGTAGTAAATTAGTGAAAAAGTTATGTAATGTGACGATATAAAATCTAATAAATATTTGTTTTTAAATAAAATCCTTTTTATTTCTGGAAAACTATAATTACTATGTAAGAGTGAATACAATTTTTGAAAACCATAATTACTTTATAAGAATGAATAGCTGGAAATTGCTTAAATTATAAATAAAGTGAGTTAGAAAGTGAATAAACTCAATTTTTTACCTTCGTTTATATTTTTCGGTAAGACAATGTTTATTTTTGTTTTTTTTTCAAGTTAAATGTGATTTGTGTTTAAAAACAAATTAATAGTGAAAATTCTTATTAATCATTTTTAAAGCTAAATAATAAATCCTCTGTTAATTAAGAAATTACATATAGTATAAAACATTACAATTGGCCACCACTTAGGAAACTAATTTAATTAGCAGAAGCTAATTGGTATACCTTAAGCCCACTATTTAACATCTAAATAAAAATAACTAAGAACCTTCCCTTGAGAGGGAAACGTGGTATGTATTAAGTTTATCAAAATGCTTAAAAACATCAAAGGAGATAGATGAAAAAATCTCAGAACCTGCCTTAGAGAGTGAAAATAGCTCTGAGTTAAGACTACCAAAAGTCTCAAGACGATGGAAGTAAATCTAATAGTAAACTAACATCAAACTAAAAGCAAGCAAAACAAGGAACTACCAACATTACACCGATTCATTCTCATTTGAAGAAATTGTGATGTGGTCATCCCATGGGCTCTTTCCTCCATTTGTTGCCATCTAGAACATGGTATTAGTTTCCTCAGCGAGATCATCTAGTTGTCTTTGCATTCTTTCTAGGTCACCCTGAATCCAGTTGATAGTTACGAGAGTCTCAACTTGGAAGAATTCCTTTTCCATTATATGCTTGCTAGAATATTCTTAATAGTCCAATATGGATCAATGCCTTCCTGCAATTCTGGGTCTTACTCCTGCTCCTCTAAAGATAGATCCTACATGGCATTCCCTATGTGATAAGGTACCTCCTTTCTAAAGGACTGATGCAGATATTCCTCTACAGTCACAGGTTGTGTCCCTCCCCCTCGACTTGTTGACACCTAACTCTCTACCTAGGAGCCATGGTGCATAGAATCTAGTATATCTGGAGTACTACCAATGCGTCTCCACTAGATTCATTCAATGTTAAACGTAAATCCTAGAGCCTACTCACTTTGAAAACCCAAGAGTTTCCTCTATGGGATCCCATGATTCCTTCAACTAACAAATTATTCCTTTTTGTTTTGGTTTCAGGTTCGCATGCCCTCAAGGTCTCTTCAGACTATTCATTGTTGATGATAATGTCGTTCTTCAAATCTGTCTCCTTGATTTCTTCTTCCCAAAAAGCGTGCCCAAAAATATTCACACGAATGGCATAACAATCGATCTTTAAATTTCCAGGTGCCTACACACTAGCCCCAACTTCACATGTGCAGGATCATTCATCCCAACTAGCCCCAACTAGCCTCTACACACCTGGCCCATCACCTCGACCAACTATCCTACTAATGGGACTCATGCGCAGATGGGGAAGGTGCTCTCTAGGTTGTTTCCACCCACATCCAAGTAAAGTTATCATCAATCAATTAGGTAGAAATATAGCTTTCAAAAAAAATCCTACCAAATTTAAGAGAGAATTTAAACACAAAAATAAATGAATTTATCCAATTTTTAACTTACTCCCAGTAAAATTATCCACCAATTAACAACAACAAAAAATTAAAAACTTTTAAATTATAACTTTTTGTTAAAAATATTTTATCCTACAAAATCAAAATGAACTAATAAATTATGTAATTAAGTTATTGAACCACCTGCCACGAGGGGTAGCTCAATTGGTTGGAGTTTCCGAGTCCAAGACCGTAGTTGTCGAGGTCGGAGGTTTAATTCTCTCGAATCCAATTCTCTGGGTCCTTCGGTGTTAAGCTCCCAAAACTGGAGCCGATAGGGTGAGGCCCCTTTAGGTGGGCCCTTGTAGAATTATTACTGTGGATGTAGCGAGTCCCAACCACTAAATGTCGAGGCTATGAACCACGCAAAAAAAGTTATCAAACCACGTAAATGTAAAAATTGGCATTTCTTAATCAAAATGACCTTTCTTCATCAAAATTTTGATAAATTATTTAAATTTGCTAAAATTTATTTTTAAGTTTAATTTCCACATCACTTCTTAAAAGATGTTTTAAGAACCAAACTTCTCTTAGAACAAATTTAAAAGTAAATAAACTAATTACAAAATGTAGAACCATATATAGGAAGCACATCACATGAATGAATGTTGGCTTAGTGCACTTGTTGGGCACACCTTTTGGTTGCACTCAAGCACAAGAAAACTGGGAGTCATGTCCCCACCCTTCTACTAGAGAGAGGACACGACTATGCTGCTATCAGTCCAGGCAATCTAGCCCCATGAACATAAAATAAAAATGCATTGACATAGAAGATACATATGCACATGTATAAATCATTAACATACAACGGAAGCAAAACACATTCCATTCAAGCATTCATCATGTTCATACTAATTTATAAAACAAATACAATTGCAAGGATTTAAACACAAGAAATATTTATCTTGAAAGAAGTTTGTCCCGCAACCAGCTACGTTGCTACAACGTTCCACTCAACCATAGGCCAGTGTGCTCATCAATCTCTCAACAACATTGCCACCCCCAAGATGGGCATGATTCCCACAAGGAATAAGGGAACACTAGCAGACTCACACATAGCCAAGGAGGTGGAATGGTTGAATTGCTAAGCTAGTGAGCTCAACAACAGAGCTATGGACACCTACACAAGATCTAGCTTGGATTTCCCAACACCTACACGCCCAACACAAGGAAGCATCCCCTTCTTTGCTACACAGTCCCTTAGGCTATGCCTTCCATTCCAGTGCTATTCAAGGTGTGCAAAGAAGAAAATCAAGCTCCTATTGATCTGTCTGTGAGGTTCCTTTCCCCATTAGGTTTATCAAGCTAATTCTTCCCCCAATTCCACTCCAAACCGGTTCAAACCAAAACCAGGGGTGCACACATAGCAAAATGCAAGATCTGGGTTTGAGGAAAAATGTTTTCAACCAAAAACGTAAACGACAAATGGGTAAAACAACCCCTGATAGAAATTCAATTTCCAAAATCGTTCTATGGCTTCACGTGGGAAAAAATGGCTCCCTCGGTCCCTAAGTTCGTGGCTCTGTTCCCCAATGGATGTGCAACACTAAAAACACGAAATTCCCCAACCGTGGAGATGTGGAAACAACACAAAAACATCCAGGAGTGATCCTAGCCCACTGAACATTTACAAAAACACTTCACATCCATGGGAAAAATGAAGAACACTGTAAAAACCGTGAATGGAGAATGGTAGGAGCTCCAAAAACGTGAGGAAGACAACAACGTGAATGCATGAGGGAATGGGCAGCATTTTTGGGCAATAAATTGCCCCATAAGTCAAAAATTGTTTTCCCAAAAATGGGTGCCTCCCCAAATTCGAATTGTTGACCCCCATACCTTGCCCATTCTCATGCAATAACTAACCCAACCAATTTCTGGCAGAATTAAATGATTGGGCACAAAAGACAAAATGGGTAGTTGACAGTTTGATGGGTTCTCCCTTTGACATTTGGCTTTTCCCCATTGGCCCGAAGGTTTGAATACCCCCCACCCCCCCCTTATCCTTAGGAAATCATGCCCTGTCTCTTTTAATGTTGCGTTGACATAGCTGGTTGTGGGTATTTAATTAAATTGCATATTTACATGATGTCCAAAAATTATAATGTGCATGGCTAGTAGGAAATACCATCGGCACCGATTTCAATAACCGAAACATAAAACGCTAAATCGATGGAGGGGCTTTTTCCTATAGCTCCACACCATGAATAATTACAACATATACGTCATATACATTTTTAATGAAAACGGGATCAAAACCGGGGTGTTACACTGGGTGCACTTGGAGGCACCTTGTTAGATGTAGTTCATGGGCACAACTTGCCATATGCACTTTATACACACTTGTCAATGCACTTGTGATGTGTGCATTCAGGTGCAGTTTCCAAGAACTTGCAATGGGCAATTACATTTGTGGGCACATGAGCATCAAATGTACTTGTTATCACATGACACAACAAGCACAACACCAATAGAGATGGGCATCAATAGAAAATTCATATAGGCATAATTGAGTTGGTGATGTAGGCATTTGGGTCTGCTTAGACTTGGGGGGTTTATAGGTGTAAGATAAGTCTCATATATATTGTGGAAGCCTCAAAGTGTCTAAGGAATCATCATTTGTCAAATTTATTCATTCACACAAGTTCAAAGTGACATCTATGGTTGTGCTAATTCCTAGGTTTGGGATAAAAGGGAAATTTTCCCTAGTTGAGGGAGCAAGGTAGAGCTGAAAAGGACTTATATGAGGCAGGCCTATGATTTCTCTAGGGGTTGATTTGTACAAGATTGTCGGGCATTGCCGAGAGGTTATCGTGTCTTAGACACATTGTACTTCTGCAAAAGAATTGCAGGTAGCAGGTCACCCTCCCTTAATGTATACTGTAAACATTATTCTTATAAATAAATTTTAAGGCGTCATCCTTAGGTAGCACCTATACATTTGCATGTGTGTTGTAGCTTGTTTATTTGGATGAATGTCTTTCTATTTCCTATAATGCTTTATGTTGGACAATTTTTTACATTAGCTAAGTGTTAAAGCTTGTTAAGTACAAGTATTGGGATGTTTTAAAGTCTACAGTTGGATGCATGGCTAACTATTGAATGAACTTGGTTGAGTAGGACTTAATTGCATTTGGCATATTGTTGTATTAGAAAAAGTTGTAAATAGATCTTAGGAAAAGAGGCACAGTGGTTGTGGTAGGCATAGAATGGCCATGCCCCTACAGCCAGGGCAAGGTAGTTTCACCTAAACTCATGTATTGAAATGAAGAAAAAAGTTTAGATAGACTATAGATCCATGATATTTCTTTCTTGAATGTAAGGAAACATAACAATAACCCAAAATTCAAAAACATTCGATAAAGTGGAAACCTACTCGCTTATGCATCACCAATAAATCATTTAAATAATTGATATCATTATACATCCTATTCTTAAAATTATATCCTATTCTTAAAATTATATCAACAAATGAGAATCTAATGACCATAACCTTATAAACACTTTTCCACTTTAAAAGTAAAGTGTAAATGTTTTCGAAAAGAGAATTTTTTACAACAAAGATGCTAAGGTAATCCAGGCATTTATTTTAGAGGGGATTGAGAGCAAGGGTCGCTTTGGGCAACCTATAAGACCTTTTTGACCCGTTATGACCCACTTTTGCTAGGTCAAATCACTTGACACACCCTTGGCAAAATGGTCGAACTTACATGTACCATGATCAAAAGTGGGGCCCCGCCCTTTTTGAGGCGTAAGAGTCAAAGATCCTTGCATTATTTTTAAGGTTTTTTTCGGTTGCTAAAATATGATACAAGAAATGTATTATTTAAATTTATATACAAGTGATAAACGTTGATTTTTTTATGTTATATATATACATTTTTTGTGATATATATATATATATATATATATATATATAAGTTTTTCATTATTAAGTATATTAATCATTATGTTTAAAAACATATTTTGATGTAATAAAATTTAATTCATCAAAAAAATATTATAAGTAGAATTTAAATTTAAATATAATTAGTATATGTATTATTGACTTTATAAATATGGTATAGTGATCAATTCATAAAGAATGTATGTTATATTTATAGGTGAATTTAAACTTAGAAAAATGGTACCAACTATTTTTTTTAGTATTATACCTAATTAACATGCTATCATTAACTTTGTAGATATGACTAATTCATTGTTGTTCATCTTAAATGAATTTTGTAATAAACATTTTTTTTTGTCATTTCTTTGATAAATTTAATGAGACTATGACAGAAATTTCAAGAATGAGCAAAATCATACAATATAAAATTATTATTATTTAATTATTATATTTTGACAATTAAATGTTTGTTACGAGAGTAAATGGCTTCTTATCTTCTTTTCCATATATGAAAATATGGTTACTAACTAAATATGAGTCTAATCAATTATAAAATAAATTAATAATATTATAAACTATAAATAATATTATAGAATAAATTAATATCATATTGTAAATGATTTTTTTTAAATCTTAATATAAAAATAAAACATTATATCAATAAAAAATAAAAATTTATTATAATTGTAAATAATATTTCTGTATTGATTTTTTTAACTTATTAGAATTTTTTTATTCCTATTCAATTTTCTTAAATATTAAAAATGTTATTTTTCACCTATCTTTTTTTTAAAATAATTATAAAAAAATTGATATTATTATGTTTCACATTCACATATAAATACATATAATTATATAATAAAATCTCATTTGAATTTCTTACCTCACTCAATTAATATAAACATTTAAATATTATTTGTATTTAATAAAAATACATAAAAATATTTATAAAATATTTATCATCACATATCTTAGTTCATATAAATATTTACAAGTACAAAATATACAATTTATAAGTACAAAAGATACGACACTTTTCCAATGAAGAAAAACCAGTTTTCATCGACCATAGAACGCAATCCAAGCGACTTGGAGACAAACTACGCATGCAAGCATGCTTGAAAATTTTTAAATAATAATTTGTTTGGTTTATTGTTTATGTGGTTACTTAAGCAATCGATAACAAATAAATTATATAAATTAATAAAGGATAAGATAAAAATGATTAAATATTAATAAATAACGTGGAGACAAAGTGACTTGGTAAAAGTTATGGATTTTCTTTTGTAATATTTTTTCAAACTTTAAACAATAGAATAAAGCAAATGCAAGTTTGTACTTATTAATGTAGTGGAAATATTAACCACCACTTTTAACTTGTTTAAATATGTTATTCTTCATGTCTTGTTATAAGAGAAAGTCAACTTCGTATCTTACAAAAGAAAGTATAGGAATATATATATAGGTATTCCGTGGGTAAAGAAGAAGATAAGAATAGTAGTACGTAGGTGGTAGTTGTAAATGAGGTTTTATTATTATGAAATAAATAGAATTTATGAATTTGGCAAGGAGTTGTATATTATCTAAATTCATCATATTTTTATGTGCGAGTTTTGAATGAATATATATATATATATATATATATATATATACCCAACAAAAAGGCAACAAAAACCACTAGAAACACATTCAAGAAAAAACCAAATAGATTTTATAGATACATTACGAAGAGAGTATTAGAACAAAAAAGGTCAAACTAGCTACAAGACTAAGACTAAGAAAGTAACATGCCACCAAGAGCCAGAAACACTCAACAAGAATAAATGCTACAAAAAATACTCAAAGAGTCCCAAATATGCAAGGATCTATATCACCAAAATTCAAAGAAAATGAGCCCCTCCAACTCGCCAAAATCTTTGCATGAGAGCTTGTTCGCCTCACGATTTTTTAATTATAATCAGTAATATGGAATCTTTTTTGGGTGATACGAGGTTAAAAAAGGAAAGGAGAAAAAGATCAGATTGACAATTATTTTCCAATTTTTAATTGTTGATTTCTAAAATGTCATGGATATTTCATTGGAATAGTTCTTCACAACATATTTTACAATATTCTCAAAATCCACATGTACCCCAGAAAACTCCATATAAGAAAAACCCAATTAGAAGGTAAGGCCTATGTTCTTGCTCTTTTCTTCTTATTTGTGAAATGCGAGTACAAAGAAATTTCACTCATTATGGAGTTGCCATGGACATGGTGACCGAATGGTTGCTATAGGATAGCTTCAATATCCCACTCTTAGATGCTCTACTCCATTATACAATAATAAACAATAAAATCAAACTGAGACCCCTACATTTCCTAATGACCCAATATTTAACATTGTTTGATAGATGTCTAGGCCTAGGATTAGGATTTTTGTATGCCTCCACATCAATTAGTGTTTGAGTTTGGACCATTTAGAATCTTCTTGAAAGTTCACACATGACTAGCTCTATATGTGAGAAATGGAAGATAACTTAGCATTTGTTTGTTACCATGATGGTCAATAAGGTAGGTCAAGTTGCGGAGGCATAAATTCTGTATACAAACTTCAATTGAAGTGAATTTTGAGTCCTTAGAAAGTTCTTGATGTGTAGAACAATGTTATGTTGAAAGCTAAGTCTGCAAAGCTTTGACAAAAAAACAACTACTCAAAGGCCTCAAATAAATTCAGAATGTTTTAAACCCCATAAAATATAACATACAAACCATTATTTCTAAATTTTCCATCAAAAAATACCAAATTTGATGAAAAATTATATAATTATCCCATAAAAAATGTAATTTTTATTAATCTCTACATAAAAATAACTTTAAAAACAAGTAGATAACAAATAAATAATCCAAAGTTTTAAGTTTTTGAAATTTTCACATTGAGAAATTTATAAAATAGGTAAAAATAATAAAATATAATATAATTTTATTTAAAATGTTTTGTTAAAAATATTAAACCTAATTTTCTAAAATAAATTTAATAAATAATTAACTTAAAAAAGTTTAAAACATAGTAAACTTCATTTCCAAATTATTTAACCAAACAAAACAACATAAATTACTTTAACTTTATAATTCCAATTTTATAATTCCATTCACGTAAATATATTCTATTTTGTAAACCAAATATATTAACAATCTCATTCTCAAGTGACAAAATGTAATGAGAAATTAGGCAACTCCTTGAAGTTAGGAGACCTTTATACTAAATGAAAATGAAGCCATGAAGCCAAATGGTAAAAAAATTCCACAAATCAATTTTTTTAACTTCATTAAGGGTTATTAACTTCATTAAGGATTATTAATTATTTCCACATTGCCAAATTGAATAGCATTTTCTAGATGAAAGATTATTAATTATTATCACATTTACATATTATCTAAGGGTGTAGTTTAAATATGTTTTCAATTTTTTTATTTTTTTTTCTGTTTTGTTTTGTTTTGTTAAGAGTATCATTGAAAATTTGTAAAAACCCTTAAAATTACATATATTAGTTATGGAAATTGCATAATTTAGTTGTTATAGGGGTATTTGAAAATGTTGAATCTAATAGACTTCTATGTATTTAAGTAATATGTTTTTATAGCATTTCTTATATATATTTAGAGATGGTGATTTTTCGTATTAACATCTTGGAGGGAATCATCTAACATCTTGGAGGGAATCATCTTCCACTATTTCTTAATGGTTTAACTAAGAAATTTCATTTATAGTTTGATAATTGTTTAACATTGAGTAGAATTTTTAATGTTTGAAGTAGTGACCATAAGTCTCTCATTCTTCATGTTAATCAGTTTATGCATATACATTAAGTATTAGATCATAGTCTCGCTCTCAATGGGTGGATTCTCAACTTCTAAAAGTATGGTATAATGTATCTGCATGGAAGAGCAAGACGAAGAAAATATTTGCACAAACTCTCCATAGTTAGGTTATTTACCTTATCCAACACATTTATTATAGAGAAATTGTAGTCGTTAGGATCTATCCCACCAAGCTCGAGAACCCTAATTTTCCCTTAAATATTTGACAGTGACCTTACTCAATCAACAAGAATGGCCATACAAATAGGTTCATGAAGAAGGAAATGCCCCTCGTGACTTTCCCTATCTAGATCCCCAAACCTTGATGGATATCAAACATCCTCACAAAATGAGCTTTGATAGGTAAACTCATTGGTATGTGGCCTCTCCCTATTGTAGTAGATAAATGGTTCTCGATCTTGGTTCTTTAAGTTATAAGGACATCTCTCCCTTTTTAGACTTGGCGTATAGGCCTTTTTGTATTTTTATCTAAATAAGATTAGGGTTTAATCTTCCACTCAAGCCAATATTTCATGGGTTCATGGGGATTGTATCTTAACTATTGCTCTATTGGTTTCAACTCAATGGTGGAAATTTCTATAGTCTTGGTGTGGATCCTGATCACCATTGATTTTGTGGCCCAATTCTACTCTACAAGATATAAGGGATAGCTTAGGAAAGTTCCTTGAAGCAACATACCCAAAATGATTCTAGTATTCTTGTGCTTTTATTTGTACTAAATTAGAGCTATATAAAGGTCTCTTGGAGACCATACTTGTTCAACTATATGGGTGGAATTTCCTTCAAGAACTAATTTAATTATGAATTGCATTTAAAGTGCAATATTTGTTATTCATATGGTCATTTTTCTAAGGACTAGAAACATGGAGCTCCTCCTTTGGATCCAAACCCTTAGGTGCCTAAAGGGAACCCAAAGAAGAGCAATGCAAAGGATCACTACCAATTTAAGCTAGCAACGAACAACAAGAAAAAACAAAGTACATAATGAAAGGATCATATAGCACCCAAGAATTATCCATCTAGCTTTAATCATGTGCACACCCTAGAAGTCATATAGGCCTTCATGATGGTTAAGGAAGGAGGGAAGACCCAACTGTTGGAGTCATTTACCCAACATGCACACTTATTTGGTCAATTTTGGCCTATTTACCCATTATCCTAAGTTTAATTGACTTACTTGGCATCAAATGAGCACACTATGACATCACCATGAGCACACCCACACCCTCCTTCAGTCAAGGAGGCCAACTAAGCCTTCTCCTTCATTTGGGGAGGCTAACTGGGCTTCCTCCTTCAAACAGGGAGCATTTCTGGGGTAATCCGAGTGTCATAAATGCACCTAATTGCTAATTGATTGTTGTTTCACCTAACAATCAGTTAAGTTGAGTTGTGAAGGTGCCTCCATTCATTATTTGATTATTTTTGGTCATTATTTATGAACTGGAGCTAACACTGGCACCTACAACCACTTATGATGACATGTGTCACTTCAGTTAACTCCATCGGAGCTACTTGGAGCTATGGATGCACTACCTCCTTCAGTTGGACATGTAGTTACATGTGATGAGTCACTTTCAGTTAGACTCAGTCATCTATTGCACTCCGATTCAGTTAGGACTTAGTGTGAGAGTCAGTTATTGATTAGTTTAGTGGTTAACTAAGTGTGTTGATTGTGGCTGACATTCAGTTAAGCTACACCCATTCATTCAATTCAAATGACCTTCTTGGGAATTCGAATTGTCTTGGCATTCAGGCACTTTGCATGACCATTGTATTGTACTATCATTCTTTTATTGATTATACAGAGCTGCAACATTCTATTGCAGCACCATTATTCCATTTTCATGCTTAATTGTTTGAAATCTCTTATGAGACTGTGTTTTAGTCCATAGATTACTGTGACAGAATTAATATGGTATCAGAGCTCACAGCAGGACAAAGATCATTCTCTTCAAAAACATGGTTTTTTACGGATCTTGCATGAAAAATTGAGCAAAAGCTCAAATTCTAGCACTGCACCAAAAGCTAAAGGTTTACCACTTAATACCCCAAGTAAAGGAATTGTTGATCAAGCTTGCTTGATCAATTATGCTGGGTGTGATGAAAACCTGAAATGTGCAGGTTGTTCGACCTTACGATGACTTTATTGTTTTGATTTGCAAGTTTTACAGGCTCACTACAACAGTTTGATATGGATTCTTCCGTAGATCTTTTGACTCCGTTCAATTTCCATCAATGGAAAGGAGACATGGAGATCCAGCTACGTGCCAGAGGACTCTACTGGGTCTCTATGGACACAAAAGAAGAGCCTACCCATGTTACAGACAAGGCTAGATTTTTTAATAAGAAATATGCAACATTCGGGTTCTTGTGTCTCTCTATCTCCAAGGATCTTCTATTCCACCTCTCGGGATTGAAGACTCTGAAAGAGATTTGGGACCACCTTGCCTCCTTGTATGGAAAACATGATGATTTGAGGGTTTATTAGCTTGAAAACAAGTTGATGTCCCTTCAACCTGGCAATTTCGAGACCCTTAATGACTTTTTCACAAAATTCAAGCATATAGTCCTTCTACTGAAGCAGTGTGAGGTGAAGAAGGAGGATGATCAGCTCATCCTCGCCATTCTCTCAAAACATGGAGTTGACTATTCGTTGTTTGTTTCTACATTTCGTGCAAGGAAGTTCACAACCCCTAGATGGAAGATGCCTTCACTCAATGCCTTCATTGAGTCCCTAACAAGCGAGCATGATAAGCTTGTCCAGATGGGGATCATCAGATCCTCCTGTGATCAAGCCCTCTTTGCTTCGAGACCCAAGGATTTGAAGGGGAAAAGAAAGCAACAAAAGAACCCAAAAAGCAAATTCAAAGCTCCTAAGCCTAAAGTTCAAAACCAGCAGCAAGAAGAGCCTTCTGGATCGAAGAAGAATAAAAACAAAGGCCACCATGGGAAGGAAAAAGTCAAGTGTTCATACTGTGGGAAGGGTTTCCACCCTGAACATGCCTGCATGAAAAAGAAGATTGATGAAGCTACTTCTCTCCTTGAGAGAAATAACATAAATCTTTCGGAAAGCTTTCAGAGGAAAGAAAATCAAGATCGAGAATACCAGCATGAAAGAGGTCATGCTCTCATGGCAAGCGCTTCGAAGTCCAAGGCTTTACTCATAGATTCTAGAGCTTCAAACCACATGATGGCCAGCAAAGACTCTTTCTCTTCTCTCGAAACCAGCAAGAGCATTCCCATCCACATGGGAGATGACTCTACCATCATCTCAAAAGGACAAGGTACAATAAATCTTGAGCATGGTTATTTTTTAAATGTTCTGTATGTACCATCTCTTGCATAAAACCTCCTGAGTGTCTATCAAATGACCCATACTGGAGTGCCTAAGAGAATATCCTTCAGCCCAGATGATGTAGAAATTACTGAACTTGCATATGGGAAACTTGTCGCAAAAGGATCTATAAATCATCATGCAAAAGCCTATGAGTTTTCCCATTTTGTGGCTAATGCAAAGCCCACTGCTCTGATGACTCATGGAAACGAGGTCAGTAGGCTCTAGCATGAGAGGTTTGTCCATCTAAACTTCAAGTACTTGCAACAATTACATAAAAATTCCAAGGTTGAAGGCCTCCTGGTCATCAAAGCTACCACAGGAATTTGTGAAGGTTGTATTTTGGGCAATCATCCTAAGCATAAGTTTGATCGAGGGAAGTCAAGCCGAGCATCAGAAATATTGGGGCTGATTCATTCTGATATCAGCGGACCAATGCCCACCACATCCTTGAATGTATCTCGGTATGTTCTCACTTTTATAGATGATTTTTCTAGATATACATGGGCCTTCTTCATCAAGAAAAAGTCAGAAGTCTTAGAAAAATTAATTGAATTAAAAGCACTGATTGAGAATGCATCTGGGAAAAAGATCAAAACCTTAAGATCTGATAATGGTGGGGAATATATCAGTAATGAGTTGTTGCATATATGTTTCGAAAGTGGTATTCAGATCCAACATTCAGTTCCCTACACTCCCCAACAGAACGGTGTAGTGGAGAGAAAGAATTAGTCTCTCAAGGAGATGACCACTTGCATGCTGGAAGCCAAGAAGTTGGCTGCAAATTTATGGATTGAGGCCATGAATGATGCTGTGTACATTCATAACAGAGTTCCTCACTCATCCGTGAAAGGGAAGACCCATTTTGAATCCTACTTCGGACACAAGCCGGATGTGTCGAATCTCAGGGTGTTTGGGTCCACTGCATGGGCCGGAATTCTGCATGATAAGAGGAAAGCTTTGCAACCGCAAAGTATTGATTGTTTGTTTATTAGATATCCTGAAGAATATAAAATTTTCAAGCCACTGGATAACAAAACAGAACAAATCATCATTGAAAGAAGTGTCCGGTTTGATGAGCCTCTTCAAGAGATAGAACTAGTGAAGGATAAAACTGTTGAATTTCCTTCCTATTCTGCTGCATATTTGGATGATGAAATTGGGGGTGATGAATATGATTTGGAACCTCTGATATATGATATCAGTGACCAACAAGCATCAATTTCAAGTTCAAAACCTGAAGTGCAAACACATCTCCCAACTTGGGCCAGATAGACACTTTCTTCCGCTGGTGACAACATTGGAAATCCTGATGATCCAAGAAGAACCCGGTCCGATTTCCAAAGAGAAGGTATTGCTCTCTCTTTTCATGACTCTTTGCTGTCCGAAACTTGTTATTTAATGATAAGTTCATATCCTAACTCTTACTACCATGCTCGAAAAGATCCGAGACGGCAAGCTGCCATGGACGAAGAGATGAATTCTCTTCGAAAAAATGCTACTTGGGAGCTAGTTTCTCTTCCTTCGGGGAGGAAATTAGTTCAATGCAAGTGGGTGTTTTGGACAAAGGTTGCTACTGATGGAAAAACCTGAAAATATAAGGCAATGCTAGTAGCAAAAGGGTTCTCCCAAGTCCAAGGTGTGGACTATCATGAGACCTTTGCAACGGTTGCAAAAATGGACTCCATCTACCTAGTTTTGGTAATTGCGGCATCCAAGCACTGGGAGGTGCATCATATGGATGTTAAGTATACCTTTCTACATGGAGATATTCATGAGGAGATATACACGAAGCAGATCGAGGGCTACATTTCAGATTCATCTTTGGTTTGCAAATTAAATAAGTCATTATACGGGTTAAAACAGGCCCCAAGAGAGTGGTATTCCAAGATGGATGCCTTCCTTCTCTCACAGAACTTCCAAAGGTGTAAATCAGATCCGAATGTGTATATACAATAGTATGATGGTCATTTTCTCATAATTTTTTTATATGTTGATGATCTCTTGATTACTGGTAGCACTGGTGCTTCCATTTCAATCATAAAAATTGCCCTCCATGATGCATTTGAGATGAGCGATTTGGGGCTCTTGAAGCAATTTATGGGGCCTGAAATTGCCCAAAATTTTGATGGGATCATGGTCACTCAGTATAAATACATATAGGACATATTAATTAAGTTTAACATGGCTGAATGTAAGGCTGCTCCATTCCCATTCCTTTCAGGAATCAGCCTTGAAGAAGGAAAAAGCACACCTCCCATGGACTGCACTATCTACCACCAGCTGATTGGTAGCTTGCTTTACTTGACTCATTCTCGACCTGATATATGTTATTCCATGAATTTTGTATCAAGATACATGCAGCAACCTCGTGATATTCATTGGAAGTCAGCCAAGAGGATCCTCCAGTATATTCAGGGCACCAGGACCTACGACATTCATTATGTTGTAGACTCTGAGCTAGAGTTGGTTAGTTACACAGATTCAGATTGGGTAGGAGATTCTATTGATCGGAAGTCTACTTCCAGATATGTATTCATGTTTGGTGGTGGCCCCATTTTTTGGTCTAGCAAAAAGCAGGCCGTCATTGCATTGTCTTCAGCAGAGGCCGAGTACCGAGGAGCGGTGAATGCTTGCATTCAAGTTGTTTGGTTGCAAGGCATTCTTTCAGAGTTTGATTTTGGTAGTACTTTGTCCACTGTCCTATTTTGTGACAATCAAAGTGCTATTAAGATCCCCACATATCCAGTTACTAGGAAAAGGACCAACCATGTAGAGATACATGTTGATGTATATGTAACTTCGGAATGTATTCTTCCATGTATATTGTAACCCGATGTTTATTCTGGGATGTTTCTATTATATATCTGAGTCATGTTGTCATGCCCCGATGTTCCGATCGGGAATATTAATAATGTAAACAAGTCATATCAAGTCATTAGGTAAGTCCCCACAGTTTCGGGGCACTTGAGTTATTATACACTAATTAAGGTGTAGGCTCGGGTAAGTAATATTAGGTCGAGCCTACGTGTGAAAATGTAATTCAAGTGAACGGATGAATATAAATAGAGAGTGAGAGTCTCTCAATTTATCACTTGTGAAATACATCACTTGCTCTCTCAAGTGTGGCGCACTTTTGGAGAAGGAAATACTGGGGCTAGACAGAAGAAGAAGACTACTGCTTTTGGGAGTGCATCTTACTGTTTTGGGGTTTCACATCTTGTGGTGATACTATCTTAGAGGAATTTG
>LPNX010472371.1:82733-94179 GCA_001517045.1 Pseudotsuga menziesii | reverse complement strand
TTCATGCATTTTATTTTTACTCCTCCCGAGTATAGCTTAAGGGGGGGTGTTGGAGTCATTTACCCAACATGCACACTTATTTGGTCAATTTTGGCCTATGTACCCACTATCCTAAGTTGAATGGACTTACTTGGCATCATATGAGCACACTATGACATCAACATGAGAACACCCACGCCCTCCTTCAATTAAGGAGGCCAACTAAGCCTTCTCCTTCATTCAGGGAGGCTAACAGGGATTCCTCCTTCAAACAGGGAGCATTTCTGGGGTGATCTAAGTTTCATAAATGCACCTAATTGCTAACTGATTGTTGTTTCACCTAAGAATCAATTAAGCTGAGTTGTGAAGGCGCCTCCATTCATTATTTGATTTTTTTTGTCATTATTTATGAACTGGAGCTAACACTGGTGCCTACAACCACTTCTTATGACATGTATCACTTCAGTTAACTCCATTGGAGCTACTTGGAGTTATGGATGTGCTACCTCCTTTAGTTGGACATGCAGTTACAGGTTATGAGTTACTTTTAGTTAGACTCAGTCATGTATTGCACTCCGATTCAGTTAGGACTTAGTGTGAGAGTCATTGTTATTGATTAGTTTAGTGGTTAACTAAGTGTGTCGATTGTGGCTGACATTCAGTTAAGCTACACCCATTCATTCAATTCGAATGAACTCCTTGAGAATTCGAATTGTCTTGGCATTCATCCACTTTGCATGACCATTGTATTGTACTATCATTCTTTTATTGATTATACAAAGCTGCAACATTCTATTGCAACACCATTATGCCATTTTCATGCTTAATTGTCTGAAATCTCTTATGAGACTGTGTTTTAGTCCCTAGATTACTGTGATAGAATTAATACCAACCTCAATAGGACTTGTCCCTAGACACAACGATCTCTAAAGTAGTGGCAAACTTCAAGCCATACATCAACCCCATCTGATAACTAAGGAAGATCATCACACCTAATCACCCAATGTTGAACATCAAGATATCTAGACTATCCAAATCAAATTAGAATATGATCAACAGATCATCTACGATAAACCAACAATAGGTATATAAAAGGAGGCATAAGAATGGGAAGGAAATGAAAAAGAGCCAATCCTCAAGGTCAAATTTAAAACATTGCCCCCTCACTTCTTCCCTATGCTCACCCTGAGAAGGAAATCCAACTAAAAATGAGGATTAAATAAGGGACATTGCCTCAAGTATCTAAAGATCACTCTTCAACTACAAGGAATTTATAAAATAGAGGCACAAATTATGTATCTTGGATGCAAAGCAATACATTAAAAAAGCTAAATTCTAGTATGTATGGTTTTTGTTGAATCTTGAGTAAGCAATTTGTTTGAATCTATCCCATCATTTAAATAATTGAGAGAAATCTAAGAAACAAAAGGATGCTCTCTACTGGGTCACTCCCAAAATTATTCTATGGAGGGGAACCACCTATACAAATAGAGACCCTTTATTAGTTTGAATTCCATTGTTGTACAAGAAAAGGCATAGCTTTTTAATGCCAAAATTTAATTGTTTCAATTTCTAAAAGGAGGATAGGGTAATGTTTAATTTTGCACTTAATTAAAATATTATAAAATGCTTATGGTTTTTCTAAAAAAAATTCCAACTTTCTCTAGAAATGTTAGAATCCCAAATCCCACTACCATATAGAATCATTGGAGTAACAAGAATGGTGAAGAGGACTTTAATGTTTTTTTTTCAAACCCAAAATTCCACAAATTTACAATAATTATGAAGGTCAAAATAAGCTTTTCAACCTCAATTGATTTTTTCTCAACACTATGAGAGAAACCTCCGGCAATAAATAATGAAAATGCACGATATACCAGAAATAACAGAACACAAAATGAATTTAGTGATCACAGGCCACTTCGAGGGGGAAACCTTCTTTGAGGAAGCTCAATACAAATAACTCATGGATGCCTTCATTGGGCTCAACACGTACATATATACTAAGTCTAATCTAAACAACTATTAATCCCCATGAATGTGGGATAATACAATATACTCACAAGACGACTTACAAACCATATGCGTCCAACAACAATATACTAACAAAGTAAAGAGAAGGGTTGACATGGGTTCTTAACATCCCCTCCCTCGTAGAAAAGATTTGTCCTCAAAGCTTGAGATGTGGAAATTGTTTTTGAATCTGACGGAGTGGTTCCCAGGTAGCATCCTTTGGTTGCATGTCGTGCCACTAAATTAATAACTCTATGATGGATCGAGAGCAAAGCCAATGAGTGTGCCCATTAAGGATGGCCTCTAGCTCCAAAATGATGGATCCTTCATTATTCAGTTCTGGTAAAATGGTTTGTGCTTTGATGTTGGTGGCAATAACTTTCATAAGATAAGAGACATGAAATACTTTGTGAATGCAAGAAGAAGGAGGATGTTCCAATTTATAAGCAACAACCCCAATCTTCTGAAGAACCTTATATGGCTCATTGAACTTTGGAGCCAGCTTATGATGCCCATTGAGTTTCAGGGAGGATTACTTGTAAGGATGTAGATGAAGAACAAGCATATCACCAACTTGAAAAGTGCACTCAGAATAGTGTTGATCGGCATATTGTTTCATTCGGTTTCTTTCCATGTGAAGATTGTCATGCAAAATGTGAAGAATCTGATCTCAATTTTAGAGAATCGTGTTAATTTCCTGAACTGATGAACTGTTGGGGGTGTATGGAAGGAGAATTGACAATTCCCGACCATAGACTGCTTCATATGGAGTCATTTTAGATGCAGTGTGGTAGGAGGTATTGTACCGCCATTCAACGAGAGGGAGCCGCTTTTCCCACTAATGTTGTTGTTCATAGGTGAAGCAATGAAGATTAGTTTCCAAACATTTGTTGATAACTTCAGTCTGACCATCTATTTGTGGGTGATACCCTGAACTCATCTTCAGTTTGGTGCAAGTGTGATGAAATGGTTTTGTACAAAAATGACTTGTGAAAGTTGCATCGTGATATGAGATAATGGAAGAAGGGATTCCATGAAAACGGGAGATCTGGTCCATGAAAATTTGTGTGAATGAGGAGGTGGTATATAGATGGTTGAGGGCACAAAAATGACTATATTTGGAGAAGCGATCAACCACAACCAAGATCATTGTATTCCCTCAGATTTAGGGATCCATTCAATGAAATCCATCGAAATATCTGTCCAAATCCATGTAGGGATGATCATTATTAATGCAAAATGATTCCCTAATAGGTATGGTCACCACTTCTATACTGCATGCAAAATAACCATCATTTCCTTCTCATATGTAGAGGCGGATAAATTCTTATCGGAAAGGGATTTGCTGGTGAACACAATGGAATGTTCATTTTGAAGGAGAACAATACCAAGGCTATTGTCGTAAGCATCACTCTCAATAGTGAAGGGCTTGGAAAAATAGAGCATAGCTAGAAAAGTTCCGGTACACATAGCTTGTTTCAGTTTGTCAAATGCACACTCAGCATCATGTGTCTAGGTAAAATCATCATTTTTCAATAGAGTTGTTAATAGAGCTGCAATCTTCCCGTAATCCTTGACAAACTTTCTATAGTTTCCAGTTAGTCCCAAAAAACCATGAAGGCTCTTGAGTGTCTTAGGATACGGGGAATTTTTATGGCATCCATTTTGGCAGGATCCATGAGAACCCCTTGTCCTGAAACAATATGCTCGAGATATTCTACTTCCTCCTGCCCAAAAAAACATTTAGACTCTTTGGAATTGAGATGATGATCACAAAAAGTTGCAGTACAAGATCAAGACGATGGAGATGCTCAGCCCATGTTTTACTATAAATGAGGATATCATCAAAGAAGACTGAAATGAAGTTCCACAAGTAGGGCCAAATTGTTTTATTCATCAATGCCTGGAATGTGGAAGGCACATTAGTGAGGCCAAAGGGCATGACCAAAAACTCATAATGGCCATCATGTGTGCGGAAAGATGTTTTAGGGATATCATCCTCATGAACCTGAATTTGGTAATACCTAGAACGAAGATCCAACTTGGAGAAAAAATGAGCACCATGAAGCTCATCAACAATAGGAATTGGAAACTTATCCTTGATTGTGATGTGATTAAGTGATCAAAATTCAATGTAGAGGCACCATGACCCATATTTTTTTTACAAGAAGAACTAGTAAAGAAAAGGAACTTGTACTAGGGTGAATATACCTTGCTTCAGTAAGTCCCAAACAAGCATATCGATATCTATCTTTTGGTGAAACGAGTAGAGATAGGGCCTGATGTTGGGAGGGACACTTCCAGGAAGGAGCAAAATACGATGATCCTCTGGTATTGAAGGTGGAAATCCCATTGGTTCAACAAAGACACATGCATATCGATCCAAAATTTGTTGTAGATACAAGGGAGTAGTGGAGACCATTGATGGTTGCATCTGAATGGAAAGGAGATGAGCGATGACACCATGTGAATTCTTATTAAGGATATTTTCCATGTGATGTGAACTAATGATGCTAAGAGACCCTGGTTGTAATCCCTTCAATGTGTGTTTTTTCCCATTGACTAAAAACTGCATCTAAAGTTTAGCAAAATCCAATAAGATGGGTGTAAGTGTGCGCAACCATTGAGCAACCAAAACCACATCACATCTGCCTAAGGGCAAGGAAAACATGTCGGAGTGCAAGTTATAATCTCCAATAGACATATGCACATTGCTACACTTCCCCTTGCAAGGTAAGGTGCCCCTATTGGTAATCATGACTTCAAAGATGGATTAAGGATGAACAAAACAATCATCCTGTTTGGTGATTCGAGGGTCAATGAAGTTATCAGTGCTACTAGAATCATTGAGTATTGTAAGGGGGGTCCTCTTGAAGAAACCCTTGACCCATAGGGTTTGTGGGGTGGTGACTTCGACTAATGCATGGAGAGATATATTTGGGTTATCATCCTGAGAAGGAGGGTCAACAGGTGTCTACTGAATGTCAACCTGATCATCTACTGGATCATGAGCATCTTCATAAATTTTAGGTGCAGGTGGAGAATCCGCATCCAAGAGATAGAGCTTTTTCTCAACACATCGATGTCCCCGGGTGAATTTCTCATCACAATTATAACAAAGCCCTCTTTTTCTCTACGTTCCCCCATCTCAACTTCAGACAAATGCTTGATATGAGTGGTTCTAGGAGCTGGCGTGATTGGAGGTCTTTGGGAAACCATATTTCTGAAAGGAACAAAATCGGATTTGGAGAGTAGTTGAGCTATGATCTTGTCCTCCACCAACTTAGCCAACCATAGGACTTCTATCATTGTGTTGGGAAATAACATTTTAAACTTATATTGAATTTCATCCTTCAAAGCACTGATAAAACAACTCTTATAGAATGCATTAGAAAATCCTTCTGTGTGATTGGTCAGTTTCTCAAATTTTGTCTGATACTCTCTCACAATGCCACTTTGGTGAAGTTTAGTGAGTGCTCCTATGAAGTCATCAAAAGCACTAGGGCCAAATCGTTACAAAAGGAGTTGGAAAAAATCTGTCCATTTTGGCACTTTATGAGCCTTGATGTACCAATGAAACCATTGAAGGGCTTCATGTTTCAAATGAAAGGATGCAAGTGGGACTTTGTTGAAATCAAAACTGTTATGCAGACTAAAATATTATTCTGCCCTATATATCCATTCAATCGAATCATCACCATTGAAGTGAGGAAAATGAAGCTTCGACCCATGAAAATTGCTGGAAGAAGAGAACCTAGTTTCCGCATAAGACTTTGGATGTCGTCTATTGTTCATGGCTGAATGTTGAAGATGAAGGTCGAGAATTTTTTCATCCAGATCTTGGAGTTTGGTCTGGAGGGTGGCAAGTTCATCTTCCATTTGTTTATTTTCTCCTATGCAGGTGACAACCATAACTAGGAGTTTTTTTGGGGGAATGGGTAGAAAAACAAAAACAATTTTTTTTAGAAAGCGAAAATTTGGAGATGGGAAAAAATATGATGGGTAATTGGGGTTTGACTAGGTTTTGGACACTCTCTGAGAGACAGTGAAGCAGAAAATGAGGATTTCATAAGCGGGGTGGAAGAATGGGAAAATTTGTCCAAGAGGGACAAGGAAGCATAAATAGGAAATAAACACTGTTGTAAAATTTGAAGGCAATTGGGTGAGAATCGAAGAAGTTATAGCAAACCCTAAAAATAGACAAATGTGGGATTTTTGGCTTCGAAAAGTGGAATTTGGGATAGGGTCCTCAAGGAAGGAAATATGCAGAATGGAATTGCATGGATTCCAGTGAATTTTCAAGGGAAGAGGAGCAAAAAAACAGAAATTTATACTCTTTTTTCGGTGGAATTGATCTGTGACGGATTTGGACAGATTCAATTTGTTATTTATCAATTGGCAATAGATATGGACCCCAGGTATGTTCAAATTCCTAAAGGTTCATAGGATTCACTTGGACACCAATGTTTCTAACATCTTGCGTATTGGAGCAATACCCCTCACTCCACACCTGAGATAAAACTGATAACCACTTTGCCACAAATGACAACTCTTGGTTTACCTCACGGGTGGGAACTAGTAAAGCATGTAGGGGTTGTTGCCATTTTCGATGGCAGGTCCTCTCAATGGCTAGCTACTTTGGGGTTCTCGTGGTACTCCTCACAATGAGTTTTAGGGCTATGCCCAAGTACTTCCAACAGTTAAGCGGATATGGGTTATTCCTTGATCCGAAGTTGCAAGTGAAATGAATAATGCAGATGCAAAGAAGAAGAACTATTGCAATAATCACAATGCTACGAAGCCACTGCGAAAAACAATTTGGTAGAAATCCCACCCAGGGAGCCCAAGAAAGTGCCCTGATACCATATGGGAGAAACCTCCTGCAATAAATAATGAAAATGCACGATATAACAAAAATAACAGAACACAGAAGGAATTTATTGATCGCAGTACACTTCGAGGGGGAAACCTCCTTTGAGAAAACTCAATACAAATAACTCGTGGGTGCCTTCATTGGACTCAACACGTACTTATATACTAAGTCTAATATAAACAACTATTATTCCCCGTGAATGTGGAATAATACAATATACTTACGTGATGACTTACAAAGCATATGCATCCAACAACAATATACTAACAAGGTAAAGAGAAGGGTTGGCACGGGTTCCTAACACACTATATTTTTGTTGAAATTCAATTTCAAGACGTTTAAATAGAAATGGACTTTTTGAAGTTGGTATTACTGTAAACAAAATAAAAACTATTTATATATTGGATTTTTTTGTGTATTTCATTGCCAATTAGTAAATCAAAATTAAGAAACATGATAATATGGATCTATTTGTAGGTGTGTGTAGAGTGGGGGGCATGGCGATTTGGGGCACTTCCCATCATCTTGAGGACGATACCTAGGGTAAACCCTATATTCTTCAAGCACAAAGCTAGGTCATTAACTCATGAATAGATCATATATAGCTCATCAACAATTGACTCGCTAAGAGAAAACAAGTCATAAATTGAAATTTGAAGGTGGGTCGGAAGAGTTACAAATTGTTCTCACAGATACTGAAGCTACACCCAATGGACCTGGAATATGTTATATATTAACATGAAGTTTGAAATATTAAAATTGTCCAAGTTAATGACATGACTTAGTAGAATCTTGGTAATTTTTAGTCTAATTGGGATCAACCTCCTTAGTCCTACACTGCATGTATTTCAAATAGAATTTGTTTTCCAAGGACCCCTGCACACCCTCTTCCTCCAAATACCTAGATGAAGAGTGTCTTAACTGCCAGTGACATGAGTGGTTAGTAACCTTATGTCCAAAAAAATGAACTCGTAACCAATCAAAAACAATTTTAAATCTTATTCTAAAACTACATAGCTAATATTCCTATAAATATATACAGTAGAAATATAGCTTTTCTCAAATTTGGTACGAAATTTAAAGCACCCCAATTTGGATAAATAAAACTAAATAAATACAGTAGACATATAGCTTTTTTCAAATTTGGTACGAAATTTAAAGGACCCCAATTTGGATAAATAAAACTAGGTACAAAATGACTTTTCGAATAGATACACACAAGATTTTAACAAATACATATACATCATTTTCCACCAATTAAAAAAATACAAAAAGATATCAAACCAAATATACCGAGGTTGGACCACGTAGACCGGTTGCAGGGGTCCCGCCTCGGGGCCCACACAAATTCTTGGCCGACAGGTCAAATCACAGCCCTTTTAAAAATTCACTTTGAACTTAAGTGAAAGCATCTCATCCGCATCTAACGCGCGGGCCATCACTGTCGTACGTCAGCTGTCAATCTCATCAGAAGCGATTGTGTCGAGTTCTGATTGGTTGGATCTCTTTGGCCAAATCATCCGTCTAAGAGTTCCTAGCCGTCGATTCCGGATCTGAAATTCTGGAATCTTTTTGGATCACGTGTGACGTGTCCCACCAAGAATCGGTTTGCGAGAATTATTATTATTATTTCTTAATTCATTTGGCACGTTAACTTTTCGAGCTTTAAAAATTCATCATTAAGTGAATTTAATAGTATTTAAGACACGATGTGAAGCTAAAATTCGATATTAGGATAGTGAAATTAATTGGTGTTTTTTATTAGGGAATTAATCCCCATGTTCCTACCATGTGAGGACATGCTAAGGTTCAATACACCATGCAATTTTATAATAGTGTGCTTGTAGTTGCCCCACACAATCTTCCTTTCTCTTTCTATAGTCCTAGGGAAGGGTTGGTGCTTGATTCCTAAGGGTTGGTGTTTGATTCCTGTTTCTTTGATGGATGAAAGGGTGTATCTAGTGTGGTGTCTGTGCTAATCATAAATGTTTGTAATGTTGATCTTTAGAATCTTCCCCATGTAATTAAGTCATTGCAGGTTCTCTGGCCATGATGTTTTTAACTTGAAAGATACGCATTGACCTTGTAGCTAAGCATGTGCCAAACTTAAAATGCAATCAATAAAATCTAGTTATATTAAACATGGTAGACCCACATTTACCCTACCATCCCAGGTGGTTAGCACTTTTAAAGACAGACCATAAGCATTATGTGAAGTTAGTGGAGAAACAATTGAATACAACTGTAGATCCAACCCATAAATGGACCTCCAAGGACCATAAAGTGCAACCCCCTGCCATGCATGTGAGAATATCTTGAAAACCCAAACTCATAATTATAGAAAGGCATGCTTTTCCATGTAATTTCAAGAGCCAATAGTAGAAAGGCATGCTTTTTCATGCCCCTTATATTGGGCTTCAAAATAGCTATAATAATATTTAAAATTGATGTAATAATGATGTCCAAAATTTGCCTAAAAATATAGACTATAAGTTAGTTCAATATTTTTTTAACAAGTTAGACTTATTATATATATATGAAAATCAAATAGAGTGAGTTATAAAGTAAGAGATTTTGATGAAATAAAGTTATATATAATTTTGATAATTTGGGTTTTTTTTAAATAATAAAATTTAAAAGAAAAGTTTTCATAAAATAATAAAATTTAAAAGAAAAGTTTTCATAAATGAGGTAAAACTTTATCTTTGGATGAAATTAATAATTAAATTTGTTCACTTTTTAACTTCGTTCAATTAAATTAAGTGGTTGTAAAAAATATTTATTTAAATGTGTTAATATTGAGATGTTTGTATACAATTTGAATCATTTAAAATGTTGAATACAATAATTATTTCCACTATACAATCCTTTTGAAATGACTAAAACATTTAGACTTAAGATAATGCATTCTATTTAGAGTTGATTTATCACAAGCACTTTGTATATCATATATTATTGTATAACTCACAACATGTTTTAAATCAAGTGCTAGTTATGGTAACTTAGAACATTGCAATCTTGATGCAAGGCAAGGATTATGCACACATGAGATATTGAACATGATGAGTTTTGATATATGCTAAGTTTATGCAATTGAACTTGAGATAAACTTGATCAGAGTAATTTCGAGATCTTCTACTTGCTCAATGTTTTTTTTAACAGATCTCAATTGAAACTAAATGTAAGACACTATAAGTTTGGATTTTGTTTTTTTAATGTCAGTTTGAATTTTGATTTTTGATTTTTGTGAGGGGTCATAAAAATTGGTTTTTTGAAACTTGTTTATGAATACATTGTTTAGTGATGTTTTTGAGTGGCTACGACTTTTATGTACAATGTGGTTCACGCTAATCAATATAATGCGATTTTTCTTTTGTGGAAATAAAGTTGAGATAAACCAAACATATAAAGAAAACACAGAAATGTACATATCTAAAATCTCCCATTAAATTATGCTTCATAGCATTATTGATAAGTGTATATCCATCTTAACTATGTATATATTAAGCACTGATAAAGATACATCTTTTTTTTTGAAGAAATGATGGTTCCCTTTGCGTTATTGACCAACATAATTCCATCTTAACTATATATCTATTAAGCACTAATATGAATATACAAAATAATCAAGATGTTGATTTCTCGATGCTTAAAAGATCCTAAGTTAAGATGAATTTATGCTGATAAATATCATGAAACTCACTATCAATACTATAGGTTGATAACAAACAACCATAAATGATGCCAAACAAAACTCTTCTTTTTTTTGTTTTTTATAAGACACTGTAAGTTTGGATATTCTTTTTTTATCTAAGTTTGGATTTTGATTTTTTGATTTTTGTGAGGGTTCATAAAAATTGCTTCGATGGTTTTTTTTGAAACTTGTTTATGGGTACATTGTTTAGTAATGTTTTTGACTGGCTACGATCTCTATGTACAATGTGGTTCATGCTAATCAATGTAGTGCGATTTTTTTTTTCGTGAAAATAAAGTTGAGATAAACCAAACATATGAAGAAAACACACAAATGCACATATCTTAAATCTCCCATTAAATTATGCTTCATAGCATTATTGATAAGTGCATATCCATCTTAACTATGTATATATTAAGCACTGATAATGATACATCTATTTTTTTTTGAAAAAATGATGGTTCCTTTTGCATTATTGACCTACATAAATCCATCTTAACTATATATCTATTAAGCACTAATATGAATATACAAAATAATCAAGATGTTGATTTCTCGATGCTTAAAAAATCCCAAGTTAAGATGAATTTATGCTGATAAATGTCATGAAACTCACTATCAATACTATAGGTTGATAACAAACAACCATAAATGATGCCAAACAAAACTCTTTTTTTGTTTGTTTGTTTGTTAAGAAATGCCCGTCACTCAGGGCCAGTGCATTTCCACCATTGGCTGACAGGCCGCTACCCAGGGGCATCTGAGCCGTCAAAATCACCTATAGATTGCACCCAACCTGGGTCACACCAACCCTTAAATCTCCCATTAAATTATGCTTCATAGCATTATTGATAAGTGCATATCCATATTAACTATGTATATATTAG
>LPNX010472371.1:0-82495 GCA_001517045.1 Pseudotsuga menziesii | reverse complement strand
TCTTTTTTTGTTTGTTTGTTTGTTAAGAAATGCCCGTCACTCAGGGCCAGTGCATTTCCACCATTGGCTGACAGGCCGCTACCCAGGGGCATCTGAGCCATCAAAATCACCTATAGGTTGCACCCAACCTGGGTCACACCAACCCTTAAATCTCCCATTAAATTTTGCTTCATAGCATTATTGATAAGTGCATATCCATCTTAACTATGTATATATTGAGCACTGATAATGATACATCTATTTTTTTTTGAAAAAATGATGGTTCCTTTTGCATTATTGACCTACATAAATCCATCTTAACTATATATCTATTAAGCACTAATATGAATATACAAAATAATCAAGATGTTGATTTCTCGATGCTTAAAAAATCCTAAGTTAAGATGAATTTATGCTGATAAATGTCATGAAACTCACTATCAATACTATAGGTTGATAACAAACAACCATAAATGATTCCAAACAAAACTCTTTTGTTTGTTTGTTTGTTTGTTAAGAAATGCCCGTCACTCAGGGCCAGTGCATTTCCACCATTGGCTGACAGGCCGCTACCCAGGGGCATCTGAGCCGTCAAAATCACCTATAGATTACACCCAACCTGGGTCACACCAACCCTTAACATGGCTGGATTTTTGGGTGTCTTCTCCCAACTAGCTCACCCCTAAGGGATTTGAACCTGGGTCGCCTTGCTAACGATACCCACTCCTTAACCAAATGAGCTAGCGAGATTTGACAAACAAAACTCCTCTTTTAAAAGTTAATAAAATTTTATTTTATAGTATTATTTTATTTATATAAAAATTAGTGAAGAATTATTATTTAGTTTACATTAAATGTTTTTTTTTTTGTTGGCAAAGTGGTGGAACCCCCTTGACTAGCAGGTTTGCCATTGGCCAAGTTACCACAAACCAGGGGCATCTAAGCCGTCAAAATCCCCCGGGGATCGCACTCGACCTGGACTGTGACTCTTAACATGGTTGGATTTTTTTGGTATCCGCGGGATTAGAACCGACGACCTTTCCGCTTAGGGGGCGTCTTAACCATACCCCACCACCAACTGTTCTACATCTCACGGATAGTTTACATTAAATGTATCAATATTAATTTTATTATTATTATATTTTAGTTTTGTATAACATATTAAGTTGAGTTTACTTATGTACAAATAAATATTATAATTTCTTCAATAAAAGACATTTTTTTTAAAGTAACGAAAAAAACTATATTTAAATATATTTACATAAGTTTTATTATTATTATTTTTTTACACAGAGAAAAACTTGTAACCTGTTATTCAAAGTGAATCAAAATTACAATTTTTATCGACTATCAACTAATGGTGTCAAGAATAAACCAAATACCTATCATAATATACTTAAAAAACTTAATATACTTAATTTTTTTTTAAAATATCCAATTATGGACCCCAAAATTCTTAATCAAGAGATCATCACCAACCCATCCAAAACCATCCATATTTCCATATGTCATGTAACTCTACATCTAAATAATCTATCAAAATTATATAAATCCATTATAACAATCTACTTACCAAAAATGTAATATAACCTTTACTTGACGATTTCGACAATTGCATAAAGTTCCCACTTATTAATTAATAACATTATTAAAAATTTGGACATGGCTAGGTGTCCATGATAAAAAGGGATCCACATATCAAAAGGCTAGACTATTGTAAATAAAAATAAGTCATTTCATGGGTGTATATCATAGTCTTTGTTTAAGTTATTTAAAGGCTCTCTAGTACGTTGTGTCCCATTATAACATAATCTTTTTGACATCTTATCTGGTAGAGAATGAAAAGGGTGTATGAAGTGAGAGATCCCCAACAATATAACATAGAAGTTCGTTAATACATTTTTAACTTTTAATAAAGTCAACCTAAAACCCACATCAAGATAATAAACAATGATGTTTTATATAAGAGCATACCCTAATGTGGCCATCAATTTGTTATTTATGATGCTCACGTTGCAAATGAGATGATGTAGAAACAAAATATCATGCAATAATTTATGTAAGCTTGATACTTAAAAAACACTGGAAAAGGAATATACTCATCCCAAAAGGAATATACTCATCCCAAATGTGGATATGTAGATATGTTTGAGTTAAAGTATGTTTTAGTGGAGATGTAGATATGGATGAATGAATATGTTTATGTTACCTTTATATGGTGAATATATAAATAAAATGAAATTTGATTTGAAAGTTACATAGAATGTTTGTTTTTCCCCTTATCATTCACATGAAATTACATTTGAGGTTGTGCATTATGTTTTATATTTTTTTATTTACATAAAGCATATGTTATGGGTAATGGGTGGGTTTGGTAAGCCCACTCAAAAGTAAGGGTTTATAAAATCAAATCAAATGCATTTTCATGCATCTTTAAGGCTTTTCATTGGGATGTGGTTTTGTAGTAAGTCGATAAAAGTAAATTTAATTAATGTAAGCTGGATTTTATTAAATCTATACTTGAGAATTTTTAAATTTTATATAATTTGTTTTTTCATATATATTGAAAGTAGGATTATAATTAGGTATAATAAATATAAGATTGTTTATATATATATATAAGTGGTTTGAGAGTTAGCAAGGCTAGGATAAGAAGAACATTATATTATAATAAATTATAGGATATAAAAATAGTTTTTTTATAACATAGAAAAAATATTATTGTATTTAATTTTTTAAGAGAAAATAAGTTATAATAAAAGAAAATTAAAATATCGTAAAAAAGTTATTAACTTTAATTTAGAAGGTAAAGAGTATCTTTAGATTATATTTATTTTGAAATAGAATATCAATATTAATATATAAGAATTAAAAAAAACATCAATATTAATAACATAAGAATGAATTCTCATAAGCTTTATAGTGAAATAAGGGTTTGGATAATTCTTAAAACCTTATGGCATGAAAGAATTCAACATCTTTGTGATATTAAGAAGGTGGATGATGAAAGTCACTTTCCCTTTAATGTATTCAAGTATACCCACATTAAATCTCAATCTCAAATGCCCAAAGAGGTTGGATCCATTGGTGAAGAGCGATGAGTTTTTTCACCAGTGGGCAAGGTTCAATTCCAATGAGGGCCTTACCTGGAGCCATGGGGGCACCTCGAGGTAGTTGTTGAACATGTGGTTCCACCCAGAGAGATTTTTTAAATGATCTTGTGACATGTGGACACATAAGTGGATCAAATCCCACCCATGTCCTCCTAACAAAGAATCATGCACGAATGTGGCTCATTGGCGATTCGCTTGATATGAAGTCACATGTTGTAAAGGAGACCACGAGTTCAAATCACACCCGGGCTTACCCATATCCCATGCTTGCGGATGATTGTGTGGCATCTAGGGGTATAGTGGTAGCAGGAATGGATCCTTGGACCCCGTATCACGCGAGTACCAGGTTAATCCCCAATTGTCGATTCCCCTAATAACAAAAAAATAAAATCTCAATCTCAAATATATGTAACACTTTTGATCTTCCTAACATGTCAACTCATTGAGGATTAATAAATCATATCTCCACTCTTATTAAACATAAAAATAAACCAGCGTAGATCCAAATCCTAGGCTCTATCAAGCGCCGAGATGGATCAAATCTCTCGAGGTGCAAACCTCTTCTTAGGTATCCATTGATTTGATTCAACCAAAAGACACATCTTTTTATTTAAGGTCCACATATAATTTTATTATTATTAATATTTAATATTATTTATGGCCGACATATAATATTTTTTATTTTGTTAGGAACGAACATTGCATCATTTCCCCACACATGGTTTTAAAACCATATGCAAGGCCCTCCTACAATCATGGGTTGTTTAGGAGGCCTTACACATGGTCTTAAAACCATGTGCAAGGCCCTCCTAAACCATGTACAATAAAACCATTGGTTGTTTAGGAGACCTTGCACATGGTTTTAAAACCATGTGCAAAGCCTCCTAAACCATGTACAATAAAACCATGGGTTGTTTAGAATGCCTTGCACATGGCTTTAAAACCATGTGCAAGGCCAACATTTTTTTGAGGATAATTCAATTTTGTGTTTTTTTCTTGACCCACATATTTTTTTACGGATAATTAAATTTTTACTTTTTTATTGTTTTGTTAGGTAGGAAGATTACAACATCTCCCCCATATTAGATTGTTTTTGTGGCCGACATTTATTTTGGCCTATTAGAAAATTTAGTTTTTATTAATAAAAATAACGTTATGAAAGTGATATTATTTTTTATTTTGTTTTACAAAATCTCTCCCATAATATTCACTATCACTATTATTTTTTGCCTACATGTTACAAACGTTACATCAAGTTACAAGATCTCTTCCATAATATTCACTATCACCATTATTTTTTGCCGACATGTTAGTAACGTTACATCACGTTACAAGATCTGCCCCATACTGGGCTGTAGAGCACCTCTCGGCACAAAAACTAAAATTTTCAAATTCTATCAATCAAAATTAATTTTATTAAATAATAATAATCATCATTATATTAAAAAACATGTAATTTTTCTACATATCAACATTTATTATTTATAATTTATAATGAAAATTATAAATATAATAAATTATATAGTAATGAAAATAATAATAATTATTGGGTAGCCTTTTTAACCATGATTCTCTAACTTGTATATGGAAATAATAATAATAATTTCCCATCAATGTTTTCATTTTGTTGCTCTTCCACAAGGCTGCGATTGCCCCAATTAAAAACTTGTCATTCATTAAGGTTTGAGATTGTGAGTGTCATCATGAAAAGCTTGTATTTCACTCACTTAGAAATGATATTGCGTGGCTAACGATATTACCATACATGGTGCTTCCTCACAACTCTTTTCGCCTAAGTGATAAGTTCATTCATATGCAAATTTGTCAAATATCAACATAATTTGGAGTCTCAAATCCCCTGGCTTTCAATTTCTTGTGTTTACTTGTGTTATCTATTTTCAATTTCTTGTGTTTAATATATATTTTTAATTATATAGATATAATAAATATATAGAAAATAAGTTTCATAAATGTAAATTCTTTTTTAAAATTCATAAAATAAACATATTTAATTACTATATATATAAAGTTTCACAACGGAGAAGGGAAACAATGATTACGGTCTAAAGTTTGCCATTTTTTAGGATGGTCTTAATAACTTAAGAGACTATACAAATCACCTTTTCTAGATAAATCCAATAAGATAACTCAAATGACAAACTTACCTCTACATGACTTGCTGAGAGTGTTAACCTTACCTATATAAGCATTATCTCGTTAATCAATAACATGATCATATTAGGAGGGCTCTTTTAGTTACCGACAATATCAATTACTATTATTATTTTCCCTAGATTAGTTGCTACATAGAGCATTTAATACTGGATTGATTAATTATGACTAATTTTCCATGAGCATAATTGAATAATGGCCAATTTCTCAACATATTGAATAGTCTATATGACACTCATTGTATTAGGTAATTCTCATAGGACTGAAGAGGTGGGATTAAAACTAGCCAACATAATTACATAGTGTTAATTGTCATGTTTAAGATTTGTACCTAATAACTAGGACTTCATTGGAAGGTTACCCATCCTTGTATGACTTTATCTCAAGCACACTTAAGGACATAGTTTTTATCCATAGTTAATTCTCTTTAGATCACTACCCCATTTGCAAAACCCTAGTGAGTATAGTTCATTTTAAACCATTCATTGAGAACTCCCTTCTATAATTTATTCATGTAGAAGAGCTTTCATGATTCAACATTATGAAATATCATTCTTCAATGTTCATTAATCATATCGAGTATTTAACGTTTGACTCATTCACTATGACACATCTCTCTAAGTGTCATTAACTTGAATGACTAATTTCTCATAAACTTGAATAATCAAAACTGAAATCCATTGCATTCAAGGATACTCATAAAGATGAAAACATATAATTGAAACTAAAATAATGAATTGCAAAGTTTCAATAAATACCTTCATAACGTACACATACTAACTAAAAATCAATGAAAAAATCACCCATCTTAGTAAAATTTGAAATAAAACACACTTATTTATAAAAAAAATCCAAATAATTAAACTTGGACCTAACTTATTACCCAATTTATATTCATATTATTTTTTACATTATAAATTTAATTATTACCAAAAAAATTATATAAACTTATAAATAATGAGACTCTAAAGTCTCAATAGCTTTTTTTTTAAAAGCAAGAAATAAGAGCTTGAACCAAATATACTTTGTGGAAGGCTTTGAATTTAATGGATATGAAATAAGAGCTTGAACCAAATCTACTTTGTGGAAGGCTTTGAATTTAATGGATATATTGGACTTATGGGTACTAAGGTGGGGTTATGTGATCTCTATTGGTACTATCTTCTTGTATGTAGATTGTACCTTTCACATTCCTTAAATTAAATTGTATGTGCATTGTTATCCTCGTTTATAAACCAGCAAAGTTCTTAGGAATGTGGGCCAATATCTTTTCTAGTGCATTGTTTATTTTCTAGAAAAGGAGCTTTTAATTACTTAATCACATGTTTGTATGGTGTTTTATTAAATAATTAAATATGGGCTTATGATTGAGTGAATATTAACTTGGTGGTAAATTCATTGGAAACATAATTCACAACCATTATTATAAAATTGTGTGGAACATTATATGTCGACCATGTGAGCATGCACCATACTACATAATCAAAGCTATTTTGGAATTTTCTTGAAGTTCATCGAAATTGATTCAAACAAATTAAAAGGGAAGTACTTGTTATTCAACTTAGAGTGAATCATTGAGGTCTTTAGTCCACCCAAAATGATTAAGTCAACCCAAATCCACTCTCTTGCTTTTGATTTAGTTTTTATAATGTATACATGTACCTTGCTTTAAATAAATCCCAAATATGTAAGTGATCGAAAAAAACTATCTATATTTATATAACTTAATATATTCAATCATATGTATCCTTCTATTTTGTGTTTTTCATTTATTACTCATAACATTGTACCTTACATATTTCAGTTCTCATTTCACTTATAACATTGTACCTTACATATTCCATGTTCTCATTTCACTTATAACATTGTACCTTACATATTCGATGTTCTCATTTCTCTCATATTTCAATTAATTTTCGAAGTATAAATCCTTAGACTATGATCTTTGTAGTCCTACAAGATGAGCTATGCAATCCAATAAAGGTATGAAAGGCCACATATAAGTTAAGTATTTGAATGCATTTTATTTTGACTTATTTGGATGGTGTTTTGCCACCTTTAATAAATGGATTGTATAATTTATAATATAAAAGTTTCCAGTCCCTTGTACTTAGTGATGGACACTTTGTTCTTTTTATTTTTCCTTTTTCTTTTATGCTTACGTTCTATGATCCTTTGGTTATTCCACCTTTGCTTCTTTATTGGTGTTTCTTATCTTCTTTTTGTTGGGCACTTTTTTATTGTTTTTTTATATTTTTGATTTTTTAATTTTTTTTTCTATGGTTTAGTTGAATCTTTAATTTTGATGTAGATGCCTCATCATGAGCAAATTTTAAGTTATTAAGGTTACTAATTGTTAGAACAATATTCCTATCGTATTTATGTCACGGACTTTCCTGTTGTTCTACTTAGTGTTATTTGGCTTCTTAGTGCCTAGTTTAGTGTTTTGGACCATAGTTGTTCACATTGAGACCACTTAGACTAGTGATATATCCATGAAAACTTGTTTGTCTACTTTTGGATTCATTTTCCTTCTTTTATGGAGTCAATGCACTCCTCTATGAGGTATTTATTGCATTTCCATGATTTAAGGAGCTAGAGTGCGTCCTCTTAATGATTCGATAAAACCTGTGTATTAATGGTCCACTACTTGCCAACTATTCACCCCATGCGCCTTCCTGATGGATGTGTTCACACCTATTTGACTATCCTAACCTACTTTTGGTCACTATGATTCATTGAACCTCATTATGACACCACCTTTGGTCCCTCATGTTCATTGACCCTCATCGTTGCCCAATCTAGGGTTTACACTTGGCCTTATGTCATTAATGGGTGAATTGGTCCAATCAAAGCCTACCATTTTGTGAGCCAATCATATGGTTTGTTGGGCCCATGGTATTTTCCCAAGGTGTTGCATGTAACAATGCCTACATATTGTATTGGGTTTTTGCTCAATAAGCATAATGGAAATAATGCTCTAGAGAGGTTTCTCTAGTTTTGTCTCATATTTTTCTGCTGTCTCATGAAATATTCTAAGTCAGGATTGTTATTGAATCTAGATATAGGATTGGTTTTCACATGACTCAGAACTTCTGTTGTGATGTTGTGCAATCCAAATTTTACATGGTATTAGAGCTAGTATGTTTCAGAGCGATTTTCATATTCTTTCTTGAGTGTTTTCTGCAGGTTATTGTCATCATAAGAGTGCAAAGTATGGATCTAAATCAAGCCATGATTCTTACACCCTTCAACTACTTCGAATGGAAGGCCCACATGATCATCCGACTTCTAAGTAAGGGTCTTTACAGAGTCACCATGGGGCTTGAACTTAAGCCAAATGTTGTTGCCCAAAAAGTTAAGTGATTCAATAGGCTTGATGAAGCTTATGGTTTGCTTTGTGTCTATGTCTCTCGAGATATCCTATTCCATCTTGAAAATTCTTCTACACCAAATGAAGTATGGAGTAAATTTGAGTCGTTGTTTGGGAAGCATGATGATATGAGATGCCATCTATTGGAGAATGAGTTGATCTCATTGAGTCCAAGCAATTTCGAAACCCTGGAAGAGTTTATATCAAAGTTTAAGAGCATAGTGCTTCAACTCAAACAGTGTGGAATTGAGAAGAAAGAGGAGCAACTAATACTTTCCATTCTATCCAAACTGGGTCTTGAATACTCAGTATTTATGTCTACATTCCATGCTACAAAGCTTGATGTTCGAAATTGGAGGATGCCCTCCTTGGATGCATTCATAGATTCGCTCATCAAATAGTATTAATCTGTCACAGTAATATAGGGACTAAAACATAGCCTCATAAGAGATTTCAAATAATTAAGCATGAAAATGGCATAATGGTGCTGCAATAGAATGTTGCAGCTCTACATAATCAATAAAATAATTATAGTACAATACAATGGTCATGCAGAGTGCATGAATTCCAAGACAATTTGAATTCCCAAGGAGGTCATTTGAATTGAATGAATGGGTGTAGCTTAACTGAATGTCAGCCACAATCAACACACATAGTTAACCACATAACTAATCAATAACTGACTCTCACACTAAGTCCTAACTGAATCGGAGTGCAATAGATGACTGAGTCTAATTGAAAGTGACTCATCACATGTAACTGCATGTCCAACTAAAGGAGGTAGCGCATCCATTACTCCAACTAGCTCCGATGGAGTTAATTGAAGTGACACATGTTATTAGAAGTGGTTGTAGGCACATGTGTTAGCTCCAGTTCATAAATAATGACAAAAATTCAAATAATGAATGGAGGCACCTTCACAACTTAGCTTAACTGATTGTAACAATCAATTAGCAATTAGGTGCATTTATGACACTTAGATCACCCCAGAAATGCTCCCTGTTTGAAGGAGGAAGCCCAGTTAGCCTCCCCGAATGAAGGAGAAGGCTTAGTTGGCCTCCTTGATTGAAGGAGGGTGTGGGTGTGTTCATGCTGATGCCATAGTGTGCTCATCTGATGCCAAGTAAGTCAATTAAACTTAGGATAGTGGGTAAATAGGACAAAATTGACCAAATAAGTGTGCATATTTGGTAAATGACTCCAACAAAGAGCAATATAAGTTTTTGAAAATGGGGACTTTGAGTTCTTCAAAGGACCATGTTATTTCTTCTCATGGAGCTAGGAATTTCAGAAATGATAAAGCCAAAGGAAAGCAAATAATGAAGGAGAAGAAGCATTCGGATGAGAAAAACTCAAGTTCTACTAATGAGGATTCGAAAGGCAATAGGATGAAGAATAAGAGAGAGAAACCCACGTGTGGTTATTGCAAAGGTTCTCATTATGAGAAATGCTGTTTCGAAAAGAATATGGACATCATGACCAAATTGCTTGAAGAAAATAATATTGATGTTCGACATTTTGCAAGAAAAGAAGAAGGCAAGCTCTCTTTGGAACAAGAAGATGGTAAACGCTTGTATGCTTTGGGTAATAAAGCCAAGCCTATTTCTGATGTTTCTATTTCTGATTCACATTCTAATATATAATATTCTGAAACCTCCATCCCTTTCTTGGAAGAATATCCAAATAGTTCACCAAAGTTTCCTCCCAATACTAGTCATTTTTCACTAGTTTCTGACTTGTCTTATGAAAGATCTTTCCCACTCCATTCATATCCTTTCTATTATGATTTTTAAGGTAATATGTAGGATGATATGCAGGTTATGACAACCTTAAACTCATTTTCCAAACCTTTTGATTCCCAAAATACCCTACAACCCCCCATGTTCTCCAGTAGGAAAATCTCACAATTGCATTGTTTCCAATACCGTGTCACTTGTCTATGTTTCTTTTATGTCTTGCATATCATTCATTGGTTGGACATAAATGTAATTGGACCCCATGGGACTATTTTTCCACATGTATATAACTGATCTCACCACCTATGGTTCAAATGTCAAGTCTCTAGACCATCCAAATTCGCTCAACTATTAGTGTGATCTAGTTGTCCACTCTTTTCCTACTATGGACACATTTTCTCATGGAGACACTATACCTATGATATTTTCTGCTCTATATGACTCCAAATATGATATTTTAGACCCTCATGAGATTTTTTACAAATTTATGAAGGTGTTTCATCATTTTGGAAAGAAGATACATGATTTATTTCATCATATGGAAGCTACACAAGAAGCTGATTTTGTTGAGTCTTTTGATCCTCCTTCGGAAGGAGTTTGTAGAGATATATTTTCCATTATTGATTATGATTTCAGATTAGAGTATGTTTGCAACAAGAAGCATTCTTATGATTCTCCTCCATCATTATATGATAAGTTTCAAGGGGCCTATGCACATGTTCTTTGTCTACAACACATTGGTGCATTGATGCATGATCATGGCATCCACAACATCTTCACCAAGTCTCTCACCAAGAAGTTGTTCATTCAGATCATTCAAGTGAAGAAGAATACCTTTTGAATACATTTATATCTTCTCTGTGCCATTTCCATTATTGAGGGAGGATTTTCCCGATGAGGTTTTTCCTCTTTCCTTGTTTTTACATGGACAAATAAATTGTTGTCCATAAGCCTTGTTGCTTGGGCCCTATTTTTTTTGCTCACTACCATTTTTGGCTTAAGGGGGGAAGGGGGTGTTAGTGTTGGTATTATTATTAATCCTCCCTTTGACCACATAGTCTATTTGTCTATTTTCCTAGCTTGGGAGGTCTTCATCACTACACATGTGCATGGGGGACACCTAGGGAACACCTGCCACTTACTGCACCTGTCTGCATGAGTTTAGGAGCTCCAGGGACCAATCCCTATAATTTAGGAACCCACTCCGAGTGCCACCAATAATGTCCAACAATTGAACCTAGCCGGTGCTCAGTTATGTTTAGTTATGCTCTTATTCCCACCGATTAGATCTTTCTCAGTCACTCTAGCACTAGTTTGCATGATTTAAGGGAGCTAGGGAGAATTTGATCACCTGCCCACACCAATTAACTAGTTGTGAACTATTTTAGTGATCCAAAGTTGCATTAGTGAGCTCTAGTGGTGATTTTCCCACACTGCGTTAGATATTGAGTCAGTCCAGGTTGGTAGATTCGAATCCTATCTTAGGCATTCAAATTATCCTATATGTATAACAATTGTATTACATATTATTTACTAAATATGTGGATTAATAATGATTAATGGATTATGCTTAATTATTCCAATTATTGGTCTCATGAGTGTTTTTATTATTATCTTCCATGAAGTATTGACATGAGTTAATCAATTTATTCTCTCTTATACAATTCTCCATTTGAATCATGTAGTATTTATGATCCTATGCTTCATTGAATGTTACATGGTATCAGATTTGGTATGAATGCCAAAAACAAACCTCAGAAGCTTCCATTGATGCACCATAAGCTAATGGGTTCCACATAAATCCTGGAATTATTGCCTTGCTCCCTCTGGATTCTATCTAGAGAAGTCTATCAATGTGTGATGTACCCATAGAAAGTGCACATGTCAAAGCATAGAGTGTTTGGTCTAATTTGATTCAAATCTAATTGTTTTTGCAGTGTATTTTGCAAGTACAACTTCAATATGGATTTGAAATCAGTGCCTCCTCTATCACCATTCAATTATGCTGAGTGGAAATTGAAGATGATTGCATATCTTGAGAGCCATGATCTTCTTGATGTGCCTTTTTGAGCTAGTAAAGAATCTTATGAAGGGGAAAATGATTGGCTAAAGGATTGTGATAGAGCATACAGAAGTATGTGTATGTTAATGACTCCTAATATGCGTTATCTCATGGAATGTGTTGAGTATCCATTCGAGTCTGGAGAAATATAGATAGATATTTTGGTGTGCAGAAAGAAGTATATAATACCTGAAGTGAATCCAACACCTCCTCAAGTGTTCTTCCTTCAAGTTTCTCGGCCTTAATTCTCTCTGGTGAAGCTGTTCAAGATGAAGAGATAACAGAATCTTCAACTCATTCAATTTGAATGTTGAAAGTATCCTTGTAGTGACTCCTTCTCTTGTTTCTACAGAAGTTTACAATATCTATGATATCTCATATTCTCTTATAGTTTATCTAGAAGAAGAAATTTGAACCTCAATTATTGAAGAAAAAATCTCCTTTAATCCTTCTCAGTCATTCTCCAGCGATTCTTTTATTTTAAATTATGTGCAAAGTTTTCCAATATTGCTTTAGAAAATGAAGAGGAATTCAATTTCTCTTTCTCAAATTGTTGCTAGTGTGCATAAAAGTGATATTTTGGATGTTTTGGAGGACATATCATATTTTTGGAGTGATCCATTTTCTCCCATTGATCTAGTACTTCCAGTGAAATCCTGCTTGATTACTTGCACCAATTCTCAGCGTTTTGTTGAAACAGGAGAACATTGTGCATTTTCCATCTTAGTGGTGCACTTGGAACATTTGTTCCTCATTCTTGGACCTGATATCACCTTATTTGGTTCAAAATTCAAGTTTCAATACCTTTAAGTTATGCTTGGGACTATTCTCATCATTTTTGGTGTGAAAATTCAAGCACCTCAAGTCTCTATCAAATTTTCTACTAGGGATTCGATGTCAGTTTCTTCTCATGAGTTTGCTGATATGAACTATTGTGATTTGAAGGATATTTTGAAATCTAGAACAGATTATAGAGCTCACAGATTCTCTCTTCTGGGTCTCATGTCTTCTCTCCCTTCCTACTTGATCACATGCTCATCTCCTCATAGTGCTAGTAAAGATGGAGACCTGTTGCGTTCGATTGGAAACTTGCTCCTCACAAAGGGAGATGATTTTACCTCACAAGGTTCAATGTTCAAAGGTACAACATCTCAGTTGCTCTACATGGTTCCATAATCTATTATGCAATTGTCTATGTTCCTGATTCAATTGAGAAGATTCATGTTCTTCCAAAGAAGAAAATTCCTCCAGACATAATCATTTAGTTTAGAGAGGTTCACATGCACAGTCCTAGGATACTAGTGCATATAAGGACCATCACACTACATTACTGGTCCAACTAGATGTGGATTGCAGAAATATTTTCACAAGTTTTTACTCAAGAAGAAATTTTTTCTCTTAGTATGAAAGATTGATCCTGATTTTCCTGCTTATTTTGAGGGCGGGGGGGGGGGAGTGGTTTCCCATGAGGTTTTCCCCCATTTTCATTAGTTTGTTAAGTAGTTCCTTTTACATTTAGATTGTATGGGTGAACTTTGGTCTTATTTTCCAGGGCCTAGGTTTTCCAAAGTCAGGACTAAGGGGGGGTGTTGGGATTATTATTAATCCTCCCTTTGACCACATACTCTATTTTTCTATTTTCCTAGATTAGGATGTCTTCATCACTCCATTAGTACATGGGGGACACAAATAATAGACACCTACCACTTACTGCACCTATCTGCATGAGTTTAGGATCTCCAAGGACCAATCCCTATAAATTAGAAACCCACTATGAGTGCCACCCACAATGTCCAGCAGTTGACCCTAGTTGATGCTCAGTTATGATTTGATTCCCATAAATTAGATCAATCTCAGTAACTTTAGCACTAATTTGGATTATTTAAGGGAGGTAAGGTGAATTAGTGATCCGGAGTTGCATTAGTGAGCTATAGCAATGATTTTCCCACACCGAGTTAGCTCCCGATTCAGTCCAGGTTGGTAGATTCGAATCCTATCTTAGGAATTCAAATTATCCTATATGTATAACCATTTTATTGTAATGTACCAAATTTTACATTGGGTGACAATGGACAAATCACATTTTCCATATTCATGAAAGTTGTCAAAGGGATGCTAAAAGTCAAATAATTGCCAAGGTGGAAAATCACTAGTTTCCTAGCTTGGGGGTGGAAGCTTTGAGATTTGGAATAAGGGGGATAATAAATGATGTTTATACATTAGAAGGGGATAAATATTTAATAATGTATCTTATTAAATAAATACAATATAAAATGGAAGTGACAATGGAGAATGAAGAAACATGGAGAGTATGGGGCCCACACTAGCTAGAATTCCTATGTTAAATGGTATCTTTCTCTTGCAAATTTGAATATATGGGAAGTATAATGTTTTTGTATGGATTATAATGTTAATATACTTGTCCATATACTTCATAGGTCTAATTTTGGATGAATTGTAACTTACATGGGAGAGGAAGAGCCAAATGGGAGTTTCATGGACACTTGGCTAGATTCCCCTTACATTTATGACATCTATGACACCAATGATGGAGATTCTATGATAATTATGACACAAGTTAGATATGAAGGCTGAAATACTGACATACTAACATGTCATGACTGAATATAGCATCTTAGAGGTCGAATTTTGGAGTTGGAGAAGGCCAAGAGGCTCCTACTCAAATTTGGGAGAAGAGGGAAGGTAAAGAGAGAGGCCACATGGCATAGCATGAGCAACCACACCAATTCGACTTGGATTTATTTTATGGATGGATTTGGAACCTTATAATACTAATAATGTTTATAAAATATAGGGATCAGGAATGAGAACAAGCTTTTGCTCATTTGTGAAATTTTCATTTGTGAATTGTGAGAGCTAGTGGATAACTAGTTTTCTTGCTTAAGCCAATTTCGAGGGTGAAAGATTCCCATCCTAGTTGGTTTTTGGAAAGGCCACTTAGGTATTTCATGGAGATTCAATGGAGTCTTATTTGTAGGTGTAAGATACAAGAAATCATGTGGATTATTCTATTGCAGTACTCTCTCTCAACTATTTTCAGTTTTCACACCATATTCTTGCCAATGGAGGGATTGCGCTTTCGGTGAGATATTGATCTCTTTGGGGAATATTATAATGACAATTATATTATTTGATGATGTAAATTCTATATATTTCATGTTCATAAGACTCTCAGGTATAAATACCCAAAATAATTCATTTAAAAATGTTGAACAATGAAGAAATAGTGTCATTTCCCCACTATCTTGTTGTGAACCATTGTAATGCTGATGATTTCGAATTGGGAGAGAATTTCATTGTCAATTTATGATTTTAATCAGTTAAATATGATCTTTTATTTATTATCAGAAATTTTCAAGTCTAAATTCCCAAGAGTTGTATGTCAAGATGACTTTTAATGAGCAAACAATGACCATTTCCACTCCATTTTGATATATGCCATGGTAATGCTTATTATTTCGAATGGAGGAATGAATATCTGATAAATGTATGATGGATGGAATATAATTAATGTGTATTTCAAGTCTCATGTTCAGTACTTAAGCATTGGAATCCATTTTACTCATTTTTATTGCATTGGGAGAAGATTTGGTGCATTTTCCCCAAGGGTCGAAATTGTGACTTGGGAGTTGTTTTGGAAAGAGTCATAAAAGTCTGTATAAACTGAACCATGATGCATATGATACTTTTAAAATGTCCCTTACACATAACCATCCTCTTTTCATAAATTTAAGTGACTTTTGGATTGTTTGTGAAGCCATTTCCGGCAATTACCCAGGGGGAATTGGAGCCCCAATTTGCTAGTAAAGACTCCTACTTTGAGCAGAACATTAAATAAGTTTACAGAAGTAATTGGGAGGTCAAAAAACATATATGAACATCATATTTAATTTATATCATTATTAATGTTCCTTCAGAGAAAATTTGGAAGCATTTGGGTCAATTTGGAGGTCTAGACATCAAAACTAGTCAAGACCCAAAATTGTGAAAAAATTGAAAAATAGGGCATTTAAAAAAAAATCCAAAAAGGGGACATTACATTTATTACATATTATTTATCGAATATGTGGATTAAAACTAATTAATGGATTATGATTAATTATTCCAATTATTGGTCTCATGAGTGTTTTCTTTATCTTCCATTAATTATTGATCTAAGTTAATCATTTGCTTCTCTCTCTCTTCTACAATTCTCCATTTGAATCCTATAGGCTTGATGATACTATGCTTCATTGAATTTTATAGTTAGAACAATATTTCCATCATATATATGCCATGGACCTTCATGTTGTTCTACAAAGTGTTATTTGGCCCAATCTAAGCCTACCATTTTGTGATCTAATCATATGGTTTGTTAGGCCCATGGTATTGGTATCCCATGATATTTTCCCAAGGTATTGAATGTAATAATTCCTATATATAGTACTGGATTTTTTCTCAATAAGCACAATGGAAATAATGCTCTAGAGAGGTTTCTCTAGTTTTGTATCATATTCTTCTTCTCATATTTTTCTGCTATCTCATGAAATATTCTAACTGAGGATTGATATTGAATCTAGATCTAGGATTGGTTTGCACATGACTCAGAACTTTTGTTGTGATGTTGTGAAATCCAAATTTTACACTCATTCTAGAGTAGGAAACAAAGAATTAATGAACCTCTAATTCTATTTAACATTCATGCTTGGTTCAATGAATGCATAGAGAATGTAACACCTTGTTGAAGCCCTCAACTTGTAATGTAATGAAGCCCTCATGAAAATATATTTGTATAAAAACAAAACATCATATATCTTTTGGAAAGTAAAATTGGAATCATAGTTTAAGGTTAACCACTAGCAAAACTTGGGGAATATGTACTTTTAGTTTGAATTGATAAAGTTTTAGATTTCCATGTCTACTTGATCACCATTATAGGATTGCATATACTTATAGTTTTCCAACTTTAGTGACAAGATATTTAAGAATCTATGCATTAAGTTGTAATTAATCAATACACAACATTAATGGATCCTAGAGATTTAGGAGATCTATATTCAAGTTTGGATGAATGCTTGTGCAATCTAGTAGGTCCAACATTATCTCTTTCTCTCCAATATGTTTAGTCCTAAGCATGGAAGTGAGCTTTTTTCTTAAGGTCATGGGTTCAACACTGATGCTGAATTGAATCTTAAATCTTAACTTTTATGAAACAACTATAGACATTATCTACAATCACATCCAAACCCTGAATTTATAATGTGACATTAAGGAGTTTTTAAAGTTTTGATTCACCATCAAATTATTCCTCCCTTTACCGTCACAAATAACAAAGTGGGAACAAATCTTATTAAAAGAGATAGGATTGTAGCCAATCCTCCATGATATGGATAAATTTGTAAGAAAGGAATCACTTAATTATAAGCAAGGAAAGTAAGCTTATTTCATGATATCATGGGTTCAAATACCATGCCAAATTGATTCCTAACAAGTCATAAATTATCTTATTGGAGGCCATGTGTTTAGTCCATTTGGTTAATTGAATAACCCATCCTCTCATCATTTAGTAAACTTACATAACACATATATCATTCGTTCAAAAATATTTCCCAAAAGTAAAAATAATCTCTCTCTCTCTCTCTCTCTCTCTCACACACACACACACACACACTAAATGTTATAACTTGACGTCAAGAAAGCACTAGTGTAGTATGAAAGTTTTTGATGTAGATGCTGAAAATACTAGTAGGTGAAAATGTTTCCTTAAAATGGGAAAATAATCATGAGGTATTGCATACTCTAGATCTATCCCAATAATACTAGTATTGCACAATTGAATCTTAAACTTGCTAATATTTCTGCTATATAAATCTGAATTTTTAGCCACCATAAAATATTTAGAAACATATTTGTATAGGCCTAGAACATTCTCTCTTTTTTCTACTCAATAAATATAGAATTTAGAACCTTAAATTATACATTAGATATGTCCCTAACAACCTAATAATACATGATTAGTTGCATCATAATATATACCAAATGATCTATTAGATAACTTTGCATTTTCCATCCATAAGAAACTCATTAAAATAGATATGTATCAACATAAAATATCATATCTCTTTTGAAAAGTAAATATGGAAATCAATAAGGTCAACCACTCTTATAATTTGGGCATATTTTTGGGGTTTCCATGTCTAGTTAATCACCCATTGCATTATCAAACTGCATCTACTTATAGTTTTCCAACTTTAGTGAAAATATATTTAAGAATAAGTGCAATAGATTGTTCTTAATCACTATACAACATCAATGGATCCTAGAGATTTAGGATATCTATTTCAAATTTTTGATGATTCCCATGCAAGTTTGTAGGTCCAACTTTAACACTTTTTCTCCAATATATTTAGTCTTGAGCATGGGAGTGATATTTTATCTTGAGATCGTGGGATCACACTAATGCTGAATTGAGCCCTAAATACTAAATTTTACCAAACAAATACAAACCCTATTTGAAACCACATCTAGACCCCTACTTGATAAAGTGATAATATGGAGTTGTTAAAGTTTTGAGTCACCATCAAATTATTCCTCCCTTTACCCTCACAAATAAAAAAGTGGGAGTGGCTCGTATTGAGGAAGATGGGATTGTAACAATTCCTCCATGATATGGATAAATTTGTAACCAAATCACTTCATCATAAGCAAGGAAAGTAATCTTCTTTCTTAAGATCATGGGTTCAACTACCATGTCAAATTGACTCCTAATTATTTATGAATTCTCTTTTCAGAGGCCATGTGTTTAGGCCATTTTGGTCATTGAGTAACCCATTCTCTCTTCATTTAGTATACTTCTATAACACATAGGTCATTAGTTCATAACTCTTTTTCAAAAGTAAAAAAATGACTCAAAAAAATATCCTAAACATGATAACTTTACCTCAAGAAAGGATTCTAGTATTCTAAATGTTTTTGATGTATACGATGAAAACACTAGTAGTTGAAAGTGTTACCTTGAAAGGGGAAAATAATCATGAGGTATTGCATAAAAAATCCCTTAACTCAGTGTTGGCATGCCTTAGATAGAGGTTCCTTTCTTGCTTTAAAAAACATCAATAAACATAAAACATTGTCCTAATGAAAATGAATGCTCCAGTCTGTTCTTTTACATTTTATCTTTAATTTCATGATAACTTGTTTTGTTTCATGTATCTGGTTGATGGGTGCTTGAAACTGTTTCACTATGGTACTGGCTTCTCGATACCTTTGTTTTTTTGTCCTTTGAAATTGTGCTTGCTTCCATTATCATAATTTTGTTGGCATAATAGCTAAGAGAGATGTTCATTATCCTCGATTTTTGTTATTAATAATTCTCAACTATCCTAGCTAATATGATGGCCAATTTTTGAACATTTTATCAATGTGCTTAACCATGATTTTAATTTCAAAGAAGGTTGAAGCAAGATATTTTAAGAATTCAAATTGTTTTAAAATGCGGAAAATGTAGAAATTATATGTAGAAAATGCATGAATTATGTATGCATCAACTTTTATAATGAAAATTTTATGCAGGAAATGCAAATATCTAGGTAAAAAAATGCGGAAGAAAGCTGAATTCAAACTTTCTAAATTGAAATGATTATATTAGCACACAAAATAATACAAGTTTTCACTGTACCTATGGTAACTCCCCAACAACATTGCCAAAATGATAATATTTTTAATTACTTTCTAATTTCTTAGGAATGAAAATAAGATATTTGTTCATAAATTTATCAACCCAAGGTTCTACAATGACTTGAGAGTTACCCTGGCTAGTCACAACTTTTTAACACCAATTTTCCTACTATGAAGTTGTAGTTTTTAGAATCTTTACTCATGAGAAATGACAAAATAAGTGGACAAGTATCCTAGAAAGGATTTTATAACTAAGCTAGATAAATCAATCAACATATATGAAAATTGTAGAAATGTAAGTTTGTACTATGTTGGAAATCACACACTCAATACAGAAAGGGCATACTAAGATTAGGACCACTTTGTGCTTTTGAAAAAGAATTGTTGGAAATGAAATTCACACTTTGTTGGAAATGGAATTCACATTGTGCTGAAAATGAAATCCACACTGTGCTGGAAATGAAATTCACGATGTCTTGTAACTAAAAGTAACCGACAAAAAGTAATAGCTAAGGCTTGCCATTTACAAATAATTGTTTTCACTGTTATAAGCGGAAAACATTAAGTGCAATATCACAACTCCAATCTAAATATGAAATATCTGTAAATGAAATATCTATGAATGAAGTCTAAGTTTAAGAAAGTGATAAAGATGCAAATTACTAATTAGATAGGGTGCTAGAGGTATCCTACATCGCCTACATCAGTAAATAAGTTAACTCAAATGCACATGATAGAAACAACAACTAATTTCACATATCTAATTAAGTAAAAAGTATATTCTAGGGTCTTAGTATGTCTTCCTTCTAATTATTAGCTAGTTTCCTAATGTTGGGAATCTATCTTTATAACATCCAAGACAAATCTAAATTTATCAAATAGTTTGGAGAATCTTGAGAACCCATGGTTCTCAAGGTATCCTCATAATTACTAATAACAAGTTAAAACCAAAATTGGATTTTCCAAGTTCACGTATGGTCGGTTAAGTTGACCTACCAGCACATTTGTTATAAAGTAATTCTATTTTGACCCTTACAACCATAAATCAAATATGAATATTTGCAAAATACACATCGTAACAACTCTTTTCCTTGGAATTTTAGACTTCTTTATTTAGTTGGACATACTTTGTTCTAGCACATGGAAGCTTCGACATAACATTCTACAAGATTATTCTTGTAGAGTTTATGCAACTTTTGTAAATTTCTGTAGAATTTCTATAGTCTTTACATATTCCTGTAGGGTTTCTGTAGTATCTACAAATTCTTGTAAATTTTATGTAGTTTTTGCAAATTTCTTGTAGCGGGTTATGTGTATTCTGTAGGGATTCCACACCTTCTATAGATATTCTGGAGGGGTTATGGACCTTCTGTAGAGCTTCTATAGGGGTTCTGCACCTTTTGTAGAATGAGTACTTTTGCAGTCCTGCAATAAAAAATATAAAATGTTCCTACAAGATACCATGATTACATATATACTGATCCACCAAATAACCAACAAAATGCAACGAAATGTGAACCAATTATAGAGAATGACAAAAGTTTCCATTTAGGTATTAAGAGGATAAATAAAGGCTTCAAAAAGTGATTAAAATGGATGTGAATGGTATAAAAAAGGTTTGCTTAAGGATTCCATTATTGAGGCCTATCATCTCCCCTTGACTAAGGGTATTGCATCTCATCATGCATCCATCTCTTATTCTTCTTAGCTTGGAGAGGCAAGAGGTGCAAGATCAAAACATATAATAATCCAATTATAAGAGGGATGGCCCTCTTTCTCTACTCTATAGTATCCCATATGTTGAGTGACAATATTTTATAGTTCATCCTTCTCTCCCTCCCCTATTGCAAGACTCCAAAAAAGAGAAAAGTAGAATTTCAACCCAATCCAGTTAGAACCATGCACTTTGCGAAAATCTAGATACATCTGAAACCTTTCTAGTTCAATATCAAACCTGTCATAAGTAAATGGGTCTTTCTTCCTCATTTTTGGGTCTAGGCACTCAAAAATCCTCCTTAGGATCAAGAGGAACTCCAATATATGTAGGGTTACCCAATCCTTACAAAGAACAATAGTTGAGTTTTGTGCCTCCTTGAAGGACATTACAAATTCTTGATCCTTGATGACATTGGCTAATTTTGGAATAACTTGGTTGGTGGAGTAGATCCAATTACCCAAATATCATCATCCCATTATGTAAATTCCAATAAAGTAAGTGAATCACTCCATTTCAACTAATTCATCATACACAATACAAATGGACACAAATTTACATCTCCTACACAAGGGGTTCAGATCCAAGTAATCAAACCCAGTCATCACCAAATTTTGTAGATAAAATTCACATAATAAGTCATGGTCTTATACATTACTTATTGAAAAGGAATGTATGAACTGATCTTGGATTAGGATCTAGCCAATATTTCTTGTTGCAATAACTTTGATTCAAAAAGAGGCCAACTATTACTTTAAATATATATAATATAATGGTGAAGGAGTGCAATAGATATTATAATGTGATCCAAGTGGATTAGATATAATTTATCGTGCTTCAGTCGTTGAACCTCATTATTCAATATTTGTGTAGTCATTAGTGCCTCTTATTATTTTGATTTTTTGCTTTAATTTTAATGCCACACCTCTTTTTCTGATTGAGCACGGAAGCGATTTTTTCTCCCAGATCTCTTGTTTTCATATTCCATCTCCCAAAATTTATTTCTAGGATTTGAATATGGATTAAATCACTTAGGTGACTTTTAGGGTTTTTTTCTCTTTCTTCCTTAGAATATTGTCGATGATCCTAATCTTCTCGAGGTCCCTGTTTGCAGGTTCTTTAGTTACCATGTCAACATCTTTTGCAACAGTGTCTTATTGCCGTGGTTTCTAGTCATTTTATGTCTCAATAGCCTATACTAGAGCATATAGGTTTCATTGATCCTCATAATTTGAAAATTTTCCCTTGTGACAACCAACTCTTTAGATAGTGCTTGGTAGGATTGTTTCAATTCCTAATAAAATTTTGTTTTTTTCATATAGGCTTTCCTATATTTAGATAAGAGGAAAGGGTGATTTTTTTTATCGAGGTAACCTTACTATGTTTTCACTTGATAATCCTTGGACACTTTTTGTATTCCTATCCACTATCCACTACTTCTCTCCATGGGTCTTCTACCCCATATCCTAATTCACGTCCTACATTTTTTCCATTGAATTCCTCACCTCTTTATGATCCTCCCACATTTCCATGTTTCTCTCTTCATTATCCTCCTCCGAGATCCTGTTATGGTTTCCTACTTCAAGCACCTAAACCTCCCTTGAATCTTGGATGTCTATGATGTTAGATGAGACCCTTGGTTGAGTCTTGGGTTGTCTGGAAGACTCATTGGGGGCTTCCATATAGAAACTTCTTCTTTGGGACACATGGTTTCTTTAGTTATTGGAATGAATAATTTTCAAAATATGAGGGGGTAGTGGATCTCTTATAAATACATCCCAGGTATAGTTGATTTCCTGAAAGGTATCTTCTATTAAGAGCCTAATCAACCCATCGTGAACTAGTCTTGCTTTTATTTTTTTCGCTTATTTTACCATTCTTCTCATTAGTTCTAAAGAAATAAACATGACCATTGATATATTTTTGATGTATGATATGGTTTAAAATTTTAAAATGATATCCAAATAATAAGCTAGTTATAGCTAATTTTACCACACTTGGTATATCACATCTTTATGGCCTTCGACGTCCCTCTGCAGACTCCTTGGACCCCCCCATTGATCAAATTATACTTTGATGTCCCAATAATGTTCCCAAAAAACACCTATTTATGTGTATACACGAATTTTAAAGCAATATCTGCCTGTACACACAAATTTTGAGCAAAAACCCGCTTACAAAAGGAAATGTGCATGAAGACAAAAGTTTTTGGAGTTTTCGTCATAGAGTCCCGAATAAATTGAATCTTGGCCTTCCATATGCCTTGAGAACGCTCAGAATCGACCCTCCATTGCCCATTTGGAGGGATATATATTGAGCCTTTTGGATACATTGAAGGAGGAGAATTTGGAGAGTAAGGAAACTATAGTTCATTGTTGCCTCACTTGTTTGTGCTTGATTCTACATCCCTTTGTCCCTTTGGAGCACATAGTGTTTCTCTTCCCAATCTTGCATTTTCTTTGTAATCTTGCCATTGTGATGGAGGATTGAAGTGGTGGAGGCCCAGGTGGAGGACTCAGTTTCTTTGGTTCGAATAAGTGCCGACAAAGTTTGTCACTATTGTATCTCTGTTTTATTAATAGAAATATCCATTTCCTGTCCAATACATGTGCATAACTATGAATATTGTATTCATGGATGTAGTTATTATGATTATACATGATGGTTTATATATGCTAGAGTAGGTCTAACACTTTGACATATATCATGCTTGTCTTGTTTACTGTTGTTGAGAGCGAATCGTGAATACAAACATGTTGGAAAAGCTCAACGGGGATCTACATCAACCATCCGGAATAAGGTACAGCTCATATCCCTTTGTGTTAGATGTATTTATTTCTCTTACATATTGGAATGGATTGATTTATGGTGTCATTCAGTTTATTGTGGTACACCCCAAGCCATAGGAAGTTTCTCTCCATAAAGGAATTGGTGACTCCATTGGGGAGGTTCCTTGTTTTTTCTTTGGGGATTGGGTGCACAATGTGCTTGAATTTTTCTCTGTTCTCTGAGTTTCTATGTCGAGTCTAGAAGTAGGATTTCCATTTAGTATCCTATTGAAGTAATTTTGATCTTGGCTTATCATCCCCCCACCTATTTCTTCCTGTAGACGGGTTTTTTCTTCACAGTCTTGTATATACGCAGATTTATCCTAAATAGCCGTAGATACATGCAGGTTTTCTACGAAAAATCATGTATGCCTCTATTTTGAGTTTGATTTGGATGATTGAGAGGTGCTAGGTGAATTTTGAATTCTTCCGAGTCTTCTTGGGTACTGTTGGTGTCTGTATACTGCCTCTGTTTCTGACCAGAGACCCTTTTTGATTTGTTTTTAGTTAGATGTTGGTCTTGTCATCTTGTTTCCTTTTTGTTTTGAGATTAGCGCATTAGATTTATTTTATCTTGGTGCCTTGCTTGGCTGTTATCTGAGAGTTGCTGTAGGGTCTGAGAGTTGTAGAGTCTTTTGTTTATTTTACATCTCATTTATTTCGAAAATACAAAAATATTTTATTTTTGGCATGTTTATGCATTTTTGCATTTTGCATGTGCATGGTACTTGCATTAGGTTTTCTTACTGAAGTTATAGTTAGGATTTCATGTAGGAATGGTTGCATTATCATGTGAAGGAAAAATATGCATCTCATGTAGTGGCATACCCCATTTTCTCATTTAGACAAAATTGCACTTGGCATTGTTTGTCAGGTGTGCACATTTACTTTCACTGCTGAGTCATAACACCATTGGTTGCATGGTCATTTCCCTTTGAGTAATCACAACCACTAAAATCAACGCTTAATTTAATTACACATTTTTCTTTGATAGGGTACATCAACACATTAGGATTTGGAGTTTTGGAATAGTTCATTGTGAGTAAATTCTCCAAGGCTACTAAACAACACAAGTAGGTGTCTGTCCAGGTGAGAGAGTGAAATCCATGGTATAATTAGTGTTCTCAAGAGGATCCTCTTACATAGGAGTTAAGCGCAAGGAAATGTACAAGATTATGGTTGGGATATCCCTTGGCCACTTTCGGTGAGCACCATAGATATTTCTAGGATCTTATTCGTATATGGGGGATTTTGAGGTACCGATTGGTGCTTTCGAGCTTCGGTCTTTGCTACCCTACCCATACAGTAGATCTCACCTGCGACTGTCCACCTGAGCATTGGTTATATTGGGGTGAACTTAGTTTACTTACCTAGGTATCACAGGGGGTACTTCCAAAGGTTATTATGTGAGTGTCCTAGCTAGGTAGGGGTCGGACAACACAGTCACTTTACGCGTTGAATCTAAGGGACAATATAATTGGTTACACACCTCTACTTGTAGTGTATGGGAGTCTCAAGCCTCTCCTAGATGAGACATACCTGCTACATTCAGGAGCTCACTTATCCTCCCCTTGGTTTGCTTGCATTTTGGATGTATATTTTTTTAGTAGTGTGCTCTGTGTACGCTAGATTTCTTTAGGGTACGTAATTATTTTGAGTCTCTTTATTTTTTTTGAGTCATCGTGGATCCAGGAGCAGAATGCTACCATTCTCAACGCTTAGTAGGTCTTCTGCCTTCTACATCTCCTCCTCCTTTGCTGAAGATAACTAGATAGTCCGGGCAGACTGATACTCACTTTGATTCACACACCGATCTCACTATGAGTCATATATATGAGATCCCAGAGCATCCCCCTTCTCCACCCCTTGGGGTGGAGAACATACCTGACAGTTTATATGGAACTCTAGAAGAACCCGATCACTTTGAGGTTGGGATGTCACATAATGTACTATCACTGTTTCTAGACTATGTAAACATGGATCGACGATATTTTTCACATATGTTGAGCAATGAGACTCATCCGATACGCTCTAGGACTAGCCCATTTAAGTATGGCATGCCATAATTTCCAGAGACCGGTTCGTCACCCATTGTCAGATCCGATGTTGACCTTGGTACTACGCTTGGGGGCACTGCCATTCCTTTACATGCAAATAGTTTTGGTAGTAGTTGTTGTTTAGGAATAAACACCCTTATAACCTAGGGTCTGGGGTTACCAACTTACTTCTAAAACTTGCAGACAATTAGCTTTAGTCAAATGCAGAAAGGAAATAGGAAGAAATGTTGGACTCACCCGATTACCGACGGTTGATCCAAGCTTTATCTTCTTCCACTCTGCTTCTCTCCAAAGCTTTCAGGGATGAACCTCCTTCACCTGCAAAGAGAAAATTCTCCAAGTACAATCTTATACATGTATATATATCAGGTTAGATAAACAACATATATAGTGCTTAATCAAATATATTCATCAAACCCTAATACATGAAAGAGACTCAACACAATGCTAGAAGAAGAATTCTCTTTATTAACAATCAGTGAATGAGATAAGTGTACAACCCAACGCCTGAGACAATGACTCCTATGCAACCAAAGGACTCTGAGTTCTGCTACTCCAAGACTTCTAAAGATATACCACAGCATAACTTTGCTCTCCAAAATTCATTGATTAATGCCCTCCCTAAGGCCTCTATTTATACTTTAGGAAATAGAGCAGTTTCGAAGGTTGAGGAGGTTGAGACAGTTGATATTGTTAATGATTAGGGCTCAACTAATCTCCATTAATCATGATTTATATTTTTTAGTGTCGAATAGAGGTGTACGTGACTATTAATATAAGCGACTCGCGTATATGACACGCGAGTCGCTTAAAGGAAACCCGCGTACAGATTTGTACGCGGGTTGTAATGGAGATAGTCGCGTATAGTACGCAAGTTGTCAACGAGGATAGTCATGTATGTACACGAGTTTCAATGGATATAGTCACGTACGCCAATCCATACTTAGAAAAATAATGTAGCAAGCTGGTTGAAGGATAAATGCATCTCATGTCATTCCCATCTATAGTGTTTTAGCAAACTTCAATCCTGAAATGTCCTTTTGTGTACTAACATAATGAATGTCAGCACTCAAATGGAGAAGTGCCATTTGGGTTGATAACAGATGCCCCCTAATGTGTGAGGTCAGAGGGAAGCGATGGCCGAAATACATTATAATCATTATATTTGGAGAACTCAGAAGTCCAATGGAGCAGAGGTAGTACCTGAAACAAATACATAATAATGTCATATACAAAGTCATATCTAAGGATGCTATGTTCAATATACTGGAACACTAGCTCCTTTACAATATTTGAGTACATCATATAGTACGGGTACAAGACCACGTATATTACAAAGGTGGATAGAAGCCACAATATACAATAATGATGAGTCTTCAAAGATCTAGAAGCTGTGTAAGTAACCACAACATAATCTTGCACAACTTAGTCCATGAATGTGAAACCAAGGTCTTCATAAACAATCCCAAAGAACCAGTACAATCCAAGCCATGTGAATAGATTTTATTGAAGTCGAACATGGAGTGAACTCAACAGATTGTCGATCAATAAGTGATAATCAACAACTGAAGCAAAGGAATTCACCAATAATGAAAGTGAATCCTGAGGTACGATTGTCAAAATTCTAGGTCTTCGTCGTCAGGAAGTGCTGATGCGGAACAATACTATGATAAGGAAGGCAATAGGTCCTCCAACGGATCACAAGAGTGACTAGGAACTGGGTAAAGGAAGGGAGACACAAGTAGTAACATATACGACAATGATGGAATCAGGATATAGATCAGACACAAGGTTAAGTCCTTGAACAGTGAGCATGACACAGAGATGAACCAAGGCATATTTTCAACTTTACAGATAGATCAACTAAACTTATCTGTCATGTAGGAAACATGATTAGATTCCCCATGTAGAACTGACAAGAGGAGGAGTAAGAAACTCGAAGTAATAGCTGAACTGAAAGTGAACACTGAGACATGAGTATTGGTAAAAACAGAGAGTGCTTTGTTCAAGGATGACATGCGCCCACTAACTGAGAACCAAAAGAAAGCTTCTTTCTTACCTTCCCTGTTAAATTTTAACAAGTCCAGGAAAGTCAACTCAGATTTCTCTTCATTTTTTGACAAGCTTGAAGAGAAGAGGGAATAATGCTTGATAATGCCACTGATTCGTGGATTTTATGAGCCTGAAATAGTACATGGTCACTCGGTATTTTCATATTTAGAGAGTCTAAAATTTCCAAAGAAGACTCTAGGGGGGTCCTTTTTCGTCTAATTTAGTCTCATGAGGCCAGAAAAGTATAAAACATACCACATAAGAACTCTCTTAACTTCTGTAGAAGAAAAGGTGAACCTTTTTCGTACTTAGTCAGGGAGGTCCAAAAAAGGTTAAATTACTACCTACCCAATGCTCCTTTGAGAGAAGCATATAGCTTGAGTTTTACGAGTGTGAAGGAAAGCAAGATCACTCAGAAAGATCCATTTGAGTACGATAAATGGGGCTTACAACAATAAACTCGATGCTTTGTTCTTAGTGTTTAATGAGCATGACAAAGACACAAAGTACACTCAGAATAATTTTCATGTTTAGGTCTAGAGCACGAAAAAGAGAAAAATGAGCTCATACTGGGTGTTCCTTTTCTGTAAATTTAGTCTCTCAGGTCTGAAAAAGTGATAAACCTGTACCTAAGAATACTCTTCTCAATTCTGAAGAAAAGAGAGTGATCCTTTCTCGTATTATTCCACATGGTCCGAGAAAGAGATAACCTACCACCAATGTGGATTCCCATTCACGTATTCTTAACAATCTTGAACGGACAAGTTTACTCGGTAGTCAAGTTTGTTTTAAGGAGTTAGACCTGGGCCTAAAGAAACTCCATAAGGGCGGGGAGTCCTATAAAGGGATAGCTTGTAAAAAGAGACCAAATGAGGCTCAATTTGGCATAAAAAATAGCTAAAAAAGATTCCCTTGAACCAATGACAGTTGCAGTATGAGTATCAAAAGACAATAAATAGGATCTAAATGAGGATACTCATAGGAGGAAGGTCCTATCCACTGAAGAACAATGGTAAAGACAAGGAACTAATGGTTAAAAATACCATAGACTGTGGTCAAAATGTTAATGCTAGGTTTAATATGGAGTAGTTATAAATGCAAAATGCATGTGAAATGATGAAAAACCATCCTATATGAGCAAAAACACCTTAAAAAATGATAATGAACCTATCACATGGAAAAGAAAATATGGTATTAGTTTTACAAATTATGAACTATAGGGAAAAAACCCACTTGAAAAATAAATTTTCTATAAATAGTTCAAAACATAAATAAAAATTCACCATTGGGATTTTTAATCATAAAAGACAAGTTTATACCTCTACCTTCAATTTCTCAATGTGGAAAATCCAGTGGACCATTTCCAAAATCGCAAGTGTCAGGTAAGACTACACTCCATGCTATTTCTTTTGATCCAAGCATTTGTCAAAATTAAGCCCTAATTCCTTTTTTTAGTCGCCTTCAAAAAAGCAACGCGGTGTACGTGGGTTTGATATAGTAAAAGTCACATACATGCATTCTGTACATGGGTTGTCCAAAGAACAATCACGTACAGTACGCGACCTGCCTTAAAAGACAGTGGCGTACGCTGCGTGAGGTGAAAAAAGAGTATGTAGGGTCAAAATTTCCAAATTTTATATGAATCTAAAGGTTGGCAATTGTGTGGTTATTAGGTTGAAAGATGGTGCTTGAGTGGAGGGAGAAAGAACATGAAGAAATGGACCAAGAAGCTCTTCAAGATGCCCCCACAGTGAGTATTTTACGTCAAAGTGGGTTATTGAATTTTTTCTGTACCTCACCTATGCAGGCCAATGTCCGCCTCTTAGAGTTCTTGATAAATTATTGGGATCATGACTTGGGCATGTTTGACCTTCAAGGTGAGTCTTTGGAGATTACTTCTGAGGATGTCTATTTCATTGCTGGTTTATCACGACAGGGAGCTCCGGTAAACTTGGAAGGCACTGATAGAGGCGGTGACCCTCTAAGTGTATAGAACTATATTGATATATACTACATGCCAGGCACACAAACATGGGGTAGCTGCATCCCTATTGTTCACATACGTGACCATCCTTTGTAGGTGTTGATGAGTACTATAGTGAGGGTTGCAGGGTCGTCATCACTCCACCTTACAACATGGAACCAGATGATACTAGCAGTAGATTGTATGCAGGGAGCCCTATATGACTGGTGCTCGGGAGTGATCCCGATTATGAGAAAATAGCTCTCTGACTGCAAAAGAGGCAGGAGGAAATTTTTTGGGTATTACAGCATACTAGTAGCCTTCTTCTTTGAGAGAGTGCTGGGATTGAGTCCTGTAGTGACACTACTAGTTCGGTCTCCTCATCAGCCTAGGCTGAGCAGGTGGGGAGATATTTTCCTCCACCAGGGAGGTGGTGGATTGGTGCAGAGTGTTTATGATGACGACTCCTACTTTTGGTGGGAGCGACAGTTGCTAGATTTGGAGAAGTTTTCATATGCTGGAATGGATTTCCATGGTGATGCTGACCTCGTCCTCCCTCCAGGAGGAGCATGGGGAGAGTTAGGTAATTTTTTATTTTCAAAATTTTAAAATTTTTATGAATTTTAAATATAGAGATATATACATATGTATAAGAGTTATAATCCTTTTAAAATGTCAAAATGTAGATATTGGACCAGTCTTCCCTGAAGGGCATCCACGTATGTATGTACGTCCTATCTTGGGAGAAGACCAGGGCTTGATTAGGGTTCTCGAGGGGAAGCTGGCCAAGCTTACCCAGAGAGTACCTACTTTACGGATTGAGCACATCCCATCCATCATGTAGGAGTTCGTGGTTGGTGTACCACCTGTCTGGATACACCTTTTGAGGTGGGTAGCCAGAGCAGTACTGGTATACATAGATGCTGTTGAGGCTACTGAAGCCGAAGAGGCTGAAGAAGCCAGAGTACAGGGTGACCGGGGGGACTAGGGTGGTCCAAGTGACCAAGGTGGTCAAGCTTAGATCTAGGGGCATTTTGATGGAATTAGATCCATATTTTGTATATTTTTTGTATATTATACAATTATGACTGGATCTGAGGATCAGAGACTCGACCTATCTATGTAGACAGATATTCACACACACACACACACACACACACATATATATATTTTACCAGTTTATTTACAAATGTTTTTTATATGTTTGCTGTATAGTTTTTATGTAAGATGTGTTAAATGCCAATCCAAGATGTAATTAGCGTATGCATCAGTTAATGAATTTTGATTCCTTGGAATATGATTGAATTTAATGAACTCAAAATGTCTTTCCAATAACTTAACTTGCATAAATTGATGCAATAGAATAGGGTTCCGCACATGATAAACCCGATTGAGCTGGGAAACCACCAGTTGAGAGTCCAGTCGGACTTTCAACTGAGTGATACCACGTGACAAAGCATCCCATAGAAGCTCAATGACAGCCCTATATTCAGCCACATTATTGGAAGTAGGACCTAAGCAAGCGCCTCCTGAGGCAACTAGCTGTCCAAAGGGTGAATAAATGACCCATGCACCCGAAGCTAAATTACAAGTGTGGCTACTGGCGCCATCAGCGAAACCTGCGAACCTCTCGAAAGACATCTGAAACAACCAGCAGATGGTATAAAAAACATAAACCGATGAACTAGTGTACATAAAAATACATATAATAAAATACAAGAAAAACTGCTAAGCCTAAGCATAGTACTTTTTCAGGTAGAGCCCATTTCTAGGCTCAGCGAGCTTATTCCCATCGAAATCTATCAATTGATATGTGCCCTTCTTTAACACTTTCGACATGATACAAGGTCCTAACCAAATAGACCTGAACTTTCCTACCCCCAGGGGTTCTTTGTCTTGGTCCTAGAGCAAAACAAGTTTGCCCTTAGAGAAAATTCGAGGCTTGACCGATTTATCATATTGGCTTTTGACCCTATTTTTATGAGCTTGGTTTGCTGTCAGTGCATCTCTACACTGTTCATCAAGGTGTTCTAAATGTAATAGACATTCTTCAAGCTCATCCGTATCAGGTAACACATGAATAGCAATTCTTAAAGACAGGATTTCACATTCAATTGGGGTAACAACTTCCACTCCATGGACGAGTTGGAAAGGCGAAAAACCCGTAGCAATTTTTACATTAGTCCGATATGCCCAAAGTGCAGGATATAACATGATATGCTAGTTGGAATGGGCTGCATTAATAGTACATTTGAGGATAGTCTTCAAAGTTTTACTAATGGCCTCGAATTGACCATTTGCTTGAGGATAGAACGAAGATGAATGTTCTTGTCTAAATCCTAGCATAGTGGTCAGTTCAGTCATCATGCTATTTTGAAAATGACTGCCATGGTCAGTGACAATCACCTTGGGTATACCGAATCGTGCTATAATTTGATTGATCACAAAGAAAGTTGTAGTTTCCCCGTTAGCTTTAAAGGTGGGCATTGGCTCTGCCCATTTCGTAAAATAGTCCAAAACGACAATGATATATTTGTGCTCCCCAGCCGAGGCCGGGTTACACATCACGTAATCAATCCCCCACTTCATGAAGGGGCCCACTGAGATGACGAGGAACAACGGAGCGAGATGTGACCACATTTTTCTGGTATAAAGCTGACAAGGGTGACAATGCTTCACTGCTTCCACACAATCTTTAAATATTGTGGGCTAGAAATAACCGGCACGTAATATCTTCTAGGCCGTTGCTAACCCAGATAAATGACACCCACATGCTCCACTATGGGCATCATTCAAGACAATCTCTGCTTCCTTGTGGGTAAGACATCAACGCAAAATGGAATCTACCCCTCTACGGTATAAAGTATCTCCTATGATGAGGTAGTTCTTGGCATGTAGGCGTAGTTTATGTCGTTCTTCCCGCAAGAAAGTTGCAGGACACTTCAAAGTCTGGAGATAGATAAGTATAAGTATATTTCCATACCAGGGATCAGAGGTGGAAATCAAAAAAATGTGCTCATTTGGGAATGAGTCTTCTTCAATAGCTACATCTTAATCTACTGGAAATTATGTAATAAGCTCAGCAAAAACTAAGGATTTTTTGGATTTGGCGAACTGAAAATCCAAGTCAAACTCTTGGAGAATGACTATCCATTTGTTGAATTTGCCTCCAACTATCCGTCGGGACAAAACATATTGAAAAGGATTAACATCTGCCACTACCATTGTAGTCCTTAGTAAGATGTAGTGACGTAACCTCTGAACAACATAAATAGCTGCTAAGGCCAACTTCTTGATGTGGGAGTACCTAAGTTCAGGTTAGGCTAAAGCATGGCTAAGATAATAAATGGCATGCTCTTGGAGATTATCATCCTCCTGGACTAGGACTGCCCCTATGGTCGACTCAGACGTGGCCAGATACAATATAAAATCCCTAGAGTAATCTGGCGGATGCAGTAATGGTGCCGACAACAAATATTTTTTCAATGCCTCGAATGCGAGTTGTGCAGTTTCATCCCATACAAATGGGGTGTCCTGTTTTAGTAGGTGCATAAAACCCTTAGTAATCTTGGCATAGTTTACAATGAAACGTCAAAGAAAATTGGACTTTCCTTGTAGGATCTGAAGATGCCTGATAGAACGAGGAGGAGGTAGATTTATAATGGCCTCAACTTTTAACGGATCCACCTGAATGCCTCTGTTAAAAACAATGAATCCGAGCAGTCTCCATGACTTGACACATAACACACACTTGTGGGGATTCAAGCGAATTTTATAGTATCTACATCGTTCAAATATCAAACGCAAGTGATTTGCATGGTCAATCCTCTTACGAGAATGTGCAGGTAGATCATCAAGGTAGGGTTCGACAATGTCCTTAATATCATGAAAGGCAAAATTCATTGCCCGCTAAAAGGTAGCCCCAACATTTTTCAATCCAAAGGGCATTTTCTTGTATGCGAAGGTACCCCCAGGAAAAATGAAAGCAGTTTCATGTTGGTCTTCCATTTTTATTTGAATTTGATTATATCCAGAGAAACCATCCATAAACGAAAAAACTTCACTTCCCGCGAAAGCATCAATAATTTGATCTATAAATGCCGTGGGATAGTTGTCCTTAGGACATGATTTTTTTAAATCTATAAAGTCAGTACAGATGCGAATGGTCCCTTGCTTCTTATCAACAGGAACAGGGTTGGATACCCATTTCGTCAAAGTTATGGGATAAATAAAACCGGCTTTCAGTAGTTTTTCCACTTCAGCCTTCATTGCCTCCACTTTACGCGGCTTAACAGGTCTCAATTTTTGCCAAACATGTTTAGCATCAAGGTATGTTCATATCTCGTGCTCGACTATAGATGGATCAATGCCTGGAATCTCCTCATATGAACAGGCAAAAACATTGCAAAATTCCTTAAACAAGGCGGCATAAATCACAATCTCCTCAAGAGAGCAGTTTGCACCGATAGGTATATTTTCCACAACGTTAGGATTTACAGAGATGTTGATAGGGATGGTAGCAGGAATATTTGCCATATTCCCCTCAATAAACATTCCTTCCCTTGGTAAGGGATTAACGGGCATATCAACATCATCTACCAGTCTCACTTGAAACTTTTGATTCTCTATCCTGCTTAACTCTGGAAGAAAATAGGATCAATGGTGAAGATCTTCACAGATCTTATCTCGTTCACACATGGCTTCCAGAATGGCTTCATCCAAAGGTAAAACCATATCTAAGCTATATGTAGAATACAAAGATTTTTTTGCCCAAGCAGGCAAATAAACTTCTTCCAGTTCCTTTGAGACTGAGAGGGGGACTAGAATGGGATCAACAGTGGTTTGGGTGATAGCTTGATAAGCCACTTCCACTATCGATAAGGGCACTTCAGGTTCATGGTGGGAAGGGAGAACCCAAGGATCAGTCCTATCAACAACTATGGCTATGGCCTTCCCCACACTAGTAGAACCTATATAATTAATCGGATCTGGAAGATCAAATGTGCCCATCAATGATGTGTACATTCCAGCTCCTCAGCTCTCTGCAATAGGTTTGGCTTGATCAACCAATGGTACAGTGGACTCATTATATTCCATGCAGCCTTTTCGAGTAAAATTGAGTTGGTCAACAGTAACCAACTTCCCTTCGTGTGGAAACACTACCACACGAAAGAAGACTGATGCAATAGCAGACATGGCATAAGTCCAACTTCTTCCCAAGAGCAAATTATAGACCAAAGGTGCATCGATCACCTCCACCTAAACAGACACCACTTTTCCTGCTAGCTTAATTTCAAAAGCCGATAGGATACCATGCGGATGGAATGACCTTCCATTGAAAGCAGTAAGCAGAGTGTTTGACGGGACGAGCTCTGGGGATCCAAGAGCTTTCCAACATGACAAGGACATAACACATGTAGAAGCACCCTCATTGAAAACTGCCCTTCCAATGGTCTTTCTACCATGGATGAAATCTATCGATAAGGCTAGATGGTAAGGTAGGTGAATTTTGACATCAGACAAGTGAAATTTTGCCATGAGACTCGATGAGTCCACACTGCCTAAAGCTGTTAAGAGTGCATCCCGCTGGGCGGGACAACTCTGTAACACCTCTAAAGCCAACATTGCACAAGGTTTTTGGGTTAAGTCTTCAACTACGGAGTAGTTGGATGCAACTCTAGCATTAGGATTATGTAAGGTCTTCTTAAAGACACCTTTCGGTATCTTGGGCATAATTTCGGCAGGTTTCTCAATCGTGAGAGCGTTAGAAGTTTCACCTATGGACTTACCCTTCTCCGAGGTCTCTTTTTCATAGTTCTTATTCCTGGTTTGTAGTAAAGTTTGAGATCGAACAATGTTGATATAATTGGGGTTAGGGGCATTTGGGGTGCCCCCTGCTGCATTTGAAACTGAAGCAAAATTCTGTCCTTGGGGAAAAGGATCCTTCAGGATAGCCAGTTGTTGAGATTTTAACAGCTTCTGAGCTTGTTCCATAAGGGGTCAAATATGCATAAGGTGATATTCATGGCACAACTTACATGGGAATTTCACCTTCTTCTTTTCTTTCTTTCCCCCATCAACATTATTTGCGGGTTTCTTCTTTTTTTGATTTCCCTCCGCTTTCTTCCCTCTCTTCTTTTTCCCAACGGGCTGCTGACTGCCCTTCTGATAGGTTTGTGCAAAATTGCATTTTGGGGTGAGGGGGCAGCCTTTGCTTCCTCCACCATAGAATGTTTGATAGACAGCTAATGGAGCTGTTTGGCCAAAGAATCTACAGTGGGAGAATTCATGGAACCAACCACACCATCAGCATGGGGTTCGAGCTTAGGTTTCTCTACATCATGTGTTGGCCTTGGTGCCTCATGGATAATCTCGTATAAGATCGCATACTAAGAATAAATCAAGTCAAGTTGCTGGGCCTTAAGGATAGCTTCTTCCTCACTTGTCACTCCTGAAGTAGATACATCCTTAGATATATAAGGAAATAGGGATTTAAGGAGCCATTCTAGTAAGAACTCAGGAGGAATAGTGGATTTAATAAGGCTCTTCCACCTCCTCCACTCTTGGATGTGGTCTGAGATATGGGTTGCCTTGTTCTGCCAAAAGGTAGACAACAAGTCCGTTCCGAAATCATATCGGACTGGAAACTAGAAGTGACTAAGGAAAGCATTAGCCAAGTCCCAAAACTGCTGAATGCAGCATAAGGCAACTCAATGTACCATTTTGCTGCAGTACTCATCAAGGTTCTTTGGAACAACCTCAACCGAATTGAATCTTCATTCAGTGAGTTGGAAGAGCACCATAAATGAAAAGTGGTGGCATGAGCCCTAGGATCTTCACCAACTTTGCCTTTGAATTTTGGGATGTATGAGGGAAACTTGGTAGGTACAGGCAGCCGGGAGGGATCACACCTCATTGGGTCATTCATTAGTTTAGACAAATCTGGAAAGTTTAATGTTGCTATGAAAGGAAGCTTAGGTCTAACCAGAGCACTAAAAGTACCAGTTTGGGGATTAGAGGGACCTGCCCCCGTGTTCCCATATGTGAAGGTGGGGTTGCCCCCCGCTGCCGATTGTGAAGTGGATGGGTTGGTTTGAAAAGGGTTCCATCGATAAGCCATTGGATTATTTGTGTAAGGTAGAGTATAAGAGGTTCTGGCTGCTCCAGTCGAAACCAGGGTTTGAAATATAGGAGCAGGTATCCCTATGCTAAAAAGCAAAAAAGGAGAGCTCATGAATGGAGCAGAAACTAGGGTTTGGAAACCTTGACCATAAGGGTTAGTGTTTCCAAACTGGACCCCTACATAAGAGGGTGTAGGGCCTACGTATGGAGTGGATGGGGGAATGTGCCCCCATTCCAAGGAAATCCTTGGACAAAAGCCGAGGATCCTGTCAGACCACTCTGGGCAGTGTGTGCGAAGGAGGTAGGTACAGTAGGTACACTAGGAATCCCAGTGACCATTCCACCATAAGAACCTGCTAGACTTGTAGGAGCTGGTGGTTGAACCACTCAGTTCATTGGAGTTAAGGGCATAATAGGTATGTTTTTTCTAGGGGTACTAACCGGGGGAGGTAGCACCCCTTCAGCCAGAGCAGCTGAGGTGAAGGTAAAAGAACTTTCTCCTGTAGTAGGCATTATCCTGCCCACAGGGACACCAATCACGGGTGGATCAAAAGGAAGAACCTGAATGATCACTGAATCATTTAAATCAGTTAGAGGTGTATTAAAATTCCTTGCAAACTTGTTAGCCTGCAAGTCTTCTATCTCAACTATGTTTAAATTAATATGGTTTTCCCTAATTTCTGGTTCACCCAGAACTTCACTGACTCTTATCGGTTCAAATGAATCGTCTGTGTTCAATCTCCGCCTTTGAGGGGGAGGTGGAGGTTCCAATGTGATAAGAGGAGGAAGGTTTTGCAACCTTCATGACCTTCTGATAGGTTGGTCCTCCACAATTGTAAATTTGACTTTTCAAACCCTAAGGTCGGCTAAACACAGACAAACCACAGAGCAATCACTACGAAAATTCCTAAAGTCTCAGCAGTCAGAAAGGGTAAAATATATGCTTTCCCGAAGAAAGCTGAAAGACAGTTTCTTGGCATCCTTGAAGAGGTTCTTAGGCACAAGCGAAGGAATCATCCACTACCCTCCTACACTTTCAACAAGGGTTACCTTCCAAGCCCGTCCAAGGTGAACTAGAAATAGCCTTCCGATTTACCTGTGCATGAACCCTATATGTCAAGAGACTAGAGGCTACCTTAACTATACCAACAGTCTGGGGGGACAATCACAAGCTTGATTCATATGCATGGGCAGGGTAGCTGAGCTCGAAACTCTGTCTAGGACAAAATCCCCAGATGCGTAAAAAGCTTGGTTTACATTTTGACAAGGAATCGGAGGGTTATCTCCTTAGTCCAATGCCTCCACATAGCCTCGTGACTGACTCCCGTTTGAGAGGAGCTTCCCAGATACTATCGATAAAGAGAAGGATTTACCTATCGATTGGCCCACTATGTCTGAATTTAAATACTTATGGGGATTTTACACTTCCTATCCCATAAGTCTAGCCTAAGCTAGTAGGTGTATGGCCCTATAAAACAAAAATTACTAATAAATTTTAATTATAGAGTTCATTTTAAGGGCTATTTTTTACTCATAAGGCAAGTGGAGTGAAATACTATGATGTTATTGAATCGATAAGAAATGTAAAAATAACAGGTGTATAAATGAATTTCAAAGCAAATGATCACTGATTAAAACAAGCTTCTCTTTTTTTTTTTGTAAATATAAACTGATGAAAATGCAACTAATAAAGAGAAAACTAAGACTATATTTTTGTAATTTTTGAGATATTATTTTAAAAACTGAAAATAAAACTACTCTATGAAAAACAAATGCAAAAGCTTCGAATGTTTTCTTTTCACTTTTCAAATTCCTCAAAAACTACTATGCACCTAAATGCACAATTCTTGAGTATGCTTGAATAAATTAACTATATAAAGTAAGCAAAATGAAGTAAAGCAGATTCATAAAACCAAAGATCAACCACCTAAGGAAGACTTGGAAAAACCTAGCTTGGGAAGATACAATGAATCGAAATCATTGAAATCAATCAAAGGAAAGTGACAAACCAACCCTATCCAGAGATAGAAAAGGATAAAATGGTGTCTAGAACCCTGATCACTAATTCAGACAACCAGCACTCGAACCTCTCACCCAATAGGAAAATACACTTCAAGTTGCTAATAGAAAGACAATCCAAACAATAAAAACTCAAGGGCTTACTAGGAAGCACAAAGTATGGCTAACAGGGTCATCAAACTTATAGTGCAATGTTAAAATTAAAGACCACTAAGCAAAAACCCACTATTTGCAACTGTGTACAAGAGAAACCCACGTACCGTATGTGACTATGCAATAGAGCAACCCACATACACAGACCTCTGTACGCGACTGTGTAGCACAGAAACCTGCGTACAGGAGTTAAATTTTTCAAAAAGGAGAAAAATTACAAAGGTCTTCAAACACCACTGCAAGTATGAACCAAGACAAGACACCACACACTGAATCAAAGAAAAGATTGGGCACAGATCTACAGATTTAACCCACAACAGTCTGGTCTCCCCAACGGAGTCGCCAATTCTGTTGTTCAGGAATAAACACCCTTATAACCTAGGGTCTGGGGTTACCAACTTACTTCTAAAACTTGCAGACAATTAGCTTTAGTCAAATGCAGAAAGGAAATAGGAATAAATGTTGGACTCACTCGATTACAGATGGTTGATCCAAGCTTTATCTTCTGTTGCTCTGCTTCTCTCCAAAGATTTCAGGGATGCACCTCCTTCACCTGCAAAGAGAAAATTATCCAAGTACAATCTTATACATGTATATATAGCAGGTTAGATAAAAAACATATATAGTTCTTAATCAAATATATTCGTCAAACCATAATACATGAAAGAGACTCAACACAATGCTGGAAGAAGAATTCTCTTTATTAACAATCAGTGAATGAGATAAGTGTACAACCCAACGCCTGAGACAAGGATTCCTATGCAACCAAAGGACTCTGAGTTCTGCTGCTCTAAGACTTCTGAAGATATACCACCAGCATAACTTTTCTTTCCAAAATTCATTAATTAATGCCCTCCCCAAGGCCTCTATTTATACTTTAGGAAATAGAGCAGTTTTGAAGGTTGAGGAGGTTGAGACAGTTGAGATGGTTAATGATTAGGGTTCAACTAATCTCCATTATCGTGATTTATATTTTTTAATGTCGAATGGAGGTGTACACGACTATTAATATAAGCAACCCACGTATGACACGCGAGTCTCTTAAAGGAAACGCGAGTACAGATCTATATGCGGGTTGTAATGGAGATAGTCACATACAGTACGTGAGTTGTCAACAAGGATAGTCATGTATGTACATGAGTTTCAATGGAGATAGTCGCGTACGCCAATCCATACTTAGAAAAATAATGTAGCAAGCTGGTTGAAGGATAAATGCATCTCATGTCATGCCCATCTATAGTGTTTTGGCAAACTTCATTCCTGAAATGTCGTTTTGTGTACCAACATAATGAATGTCAGCACTCAGATGGAGAACTGCCATTTGGGTTGATAACAGTAGTCATATTGCTCCTTCCACCCCCATAGTGGGAGGATCCTCACATGCTCAACCTAGGCCTAATACTGGTGTCCTCATTCGTGGAGGTGACCCTAGACATGTGAATATTAGAAGTACAAGTTATATTCTATCATATGCTCCATCGTCTTCAGCACCTGTTCCTTCAAACACATTTATAATGATGCATCCTCCCCATAGCTTTCATGGTCCTTCAGGAAAGAGTATTACTGCTATCCATGTTGTTCTCACATTTGCTCACACCGTAGTGTCACAAGGCTATGTTCCTCCTTATGTGTCGACAGGGTATGTACCACCTTATGGGTCTGGGAATCAATCTGCTTATCATTCCTACAACTATGGATTTGTAGCACCCTAGTCTCAAGGTTTTCCAAATTACAACATTCCCATGTACCCTTTTATGGGTCAAGTAGGAGGAGGCTATTATCCCACTGGCTAAGGCCATGGTGTTTACAACAATCAAACCTACATGAACCAACCTTATCAGGGGGCGTGGAACCAAATGGAACAACCTAGGCTCTCTTTCCTAATGACATTAAATTTGTTTGACTTATCGATATTGGCCAATGATCTGGTCTCTCATGATCCGACATGGCCGGTTGTTCCTACCAAGATTCCTTTGGACATTCCAAAATTTGAAGGTAAGATTGGTGAGGATCCTAGAGAGCATGTTACAAATTTCCACCTATGGTTCTCTTCGAATTCATTGAATCATGATTCCATTAATTTAAACCTATTTCAATGCACGCTCATGGGTCATGTGGCGAAGTGGTATATAGCGTTTCTTGGGGGAACATATCAAACATCCAATGACTTAGCCATGACCTTTCTCAACCACTTTCAACTACCTGTGCATTACGATTCCATTATTGATCTCTTGTCGACATTTCGATAGGATAAAGCCATCCATATCTCTGATCATATTCAAGAGTGGCGTAGATGGAATCGGTTGATTAAGGCTCACATTCCACTAGAGTTTAATTTGGAGTGGTTCCTCAAATCATTATTTCCATATATAGCGAAGGATGTTTCCACATCCGAAGTGATGAACGAGGAACAAGCTATATTTCAAGCTCAGCAACTAGACTTGATTTACGCTTAGTTTGGGCTCCTATATGAGATTATTCTGAATGCACCATAGTCCAATTTCGATCTGAAGTTCAAACCCGGGCCACATGCCGATGGAATTGTTGGCTTTGTAAGTGATAAAATTGCAGAATCAGTTATGAATTGAATTAAAAGTTTGTCTATGAAACAGCTTGCGTCGGGACAAGCTATGGCTTCATCTCATCCCACTCAAACAATAGATGTACATTCTACGCAAACATCGAACCAGAAGGGTAACCAACAGCCCGGAAGGAATAAGAAAAAAGGAAGAAACAATCATAAGGGTGGGAATAGGAATGGAAATGCTAATGATGACAAGAATGATAATAATGTTGGGGAGGACAAGAAGTATAAAAGTAAGGTCAATTTACCTTGCAAGATTTGTGGGGCAGATTACCTCACTCACTTGTGCCCTCGTATGGAAGATGCCTCAAAATTTATTGCACAGATCCCAGCTGTGTTGACAGATCCTTTACCGCAAAATCAAAATATGAATTTGAGGACCATGGACTCTGGAAGTGCTTCTGGTGGGAATCAAAACCCATTAAAAACCGCAAGTGGCCATGGTTGCATCAACATGATGTCCACCAAGAATGTTGTGACGTGAGCTTAAGATTATGGTTCATTGCAACCTGACCTAGGGAAAGAACATGCTCCACCCAAGACCCCTTTACGTATTGATAAACCTAGTGACAAGCCTGAAGCTACACCTCACATTCCTAAGGGAGTCTTAAAGTGTTCAGGGAACAATCCTAGTGCCCGAGCCACCCAAAACTATTCCATTTTCAAGGATTTGGGCCAGACTCCTTATGTGATGTCCGCCTTATAAGTTATTTAGGCTTTCCCTTCACAGAGGAAACCCTTGTTGGCTGCTCTTGGGGTGGTTGACTCAAACCATTCCTCAGTGATTAAATTAAAAAATCATGAACTCCAGCCTCTATTTTAGTGCACATAGAGTGTATGAAAAGCACCATCAAGCTCACAGTGATTGATGAAGGCGTTGTAAATTTTGTGATGTATTTAGACTGTTGGAAGGGCTTAGATTCTCCTATGTTGTCAAAATATGGAACCATATTGACTGCTTTTGATGGGATGTCTTTTCAGTTGCATGGTATAGTTACTTCTCTTGAGGTCAAATTGGGAGGGAATACCATGACGATCGAGGTTGAGGTGGTTGTTGTGCCCCCCGACTATAACCTTTTATTGGGATGAAACTAGATTTATAATATGAAAGCGGTCGTGTTGTCCCTCTTCCAAGTGATTTGTTTTCCTTTTGAAGGGAGGATTGTTACAGTCGATCATAAATATTTTGATAATTCTGGTACACAAGCATCATTGGGAGCCACGATCCTAGTCATTGATAATTCTTAACCGACAACTGATAATGTTGGGGTGGGAATGTATCTGTCGTTGATGGGAACTTTTAACTTTTTTGCGCCCGTACTTACCATAGGTTATAGTCTTGGTAGAGATTCATCATCGTTGAGTTTAGTTCCATTTTGCATTTTGCATTTGGAATATCCTTGGAATCTTCCTTCTTCAAGCACTTCGGATGAAGACCCTAGACCTGTCGAGACAGACATGTCCTTATCTATAACATTGGTCACTTATCAAGATAATCTTGGTCCTGTTGTAGATCCTAGTCCTTCCTCTTTGTGGACGGAGGAGGAAGACCCTTACGCAATGCCTTCTTGGGTAGTTGCATCATCTCACTTGCATGACTACTTTGATCACATTTTTCCAACGGATGAAGCTATTCTCGAAGTTATGTCTGGTGTAGAACAACCTTGGGGAGAGTTAAATCATAGATATTACTTTCTTCCTGAGGTTGGAGTATGATGACTATAGGGAAATCCTTAGCAAGAAAGTTGGTAGGCTCGTGGTCCCATTAGGCACTCCTAGTAAGTTTGCTGAAGGGAACATGGCCAATTTGTCACCAACCATACCTATCAACACTTCTTGAACTCTTGGCAAGATAGAAAATGTGTACATTGGGGGGATTGTTCCCTCGATGAGATTGAAGCGTACACCAAGCTATTTAAATAATTTCGATATGTTTTTGCTTGGTCCTATGAGGAAATGCCGGGAATAGACCCTCGTATTTTTGAACATGAAATTAAATCCTATCTGACTGCTAGACCTATTTGACAATGTTTGCGTGTGATGAATCCTAGGAAAATGCCCGCTATTAAGTGAGATATAGATAAGTTGCTTAAAGTTGGCTTCATCTATCCCCTTCCCTTGACAAAATGGGTGTCCAATCCCATTCCTATTGACAAGAAACAAGTGACTATCCATGTATTTACTGATTCCAGGGACCCGAACCAAGCTTGTCCTAAGGATAAATTCCCCACATCATTTATTGATCAGATTTTGGATGAGTGTGTAGGAAGCGAGGTGTTCTTGTTTATGGATGGCTTCTTAGGGTATAATCAGATCCAGATCAAACCCAAGGATCAACATAAAACAACTTTCATTTGTACTTAGGGTACATTTTCATATCGAAAAATTCCTTTCGACCTTAAAAACGTGGAACTACTTTTCAATGGCCTATGACCTTCGCTTTTTATGACCTTAAGTGCATAATTGAAGTATATCTTGATGATTTATTTGCTCACTCTCATTTGAGAGTGGATCATCCTGACCATCTGCGCTCAGTTTTTGAAATATGTCGATGATATCAAATCTAGTTAAATCCTCAAAAGTGCATCTTTTGGGTGAGAGTAGGTCGCTTACTAGGTTTATCATTTCCAAGGAGGGAATTAAGGTCGACCCTTTAAAGGTTGAGGCAATACTTTAATTGTCTACCCCACGCAATATTAGACATATTCAGAGTTTGCAAGGGATGGTGAACTTCTTGCGGAGATTTGTTGTCAATTTTTCCAATTTGACTAAGGGTTTGATGCACTTATTGAAGAAAGACATGCCATTTATCTGGGATGAGCGAGCCCAGGAGTCTTTTGACACTTTAAAGAAATCCTTGGCATTGGCCCCCATGCTTAGTCCAATCGACTATAGCTGATATTTATTATTATATGTGGCCGCATTTTAAGAGACGATTGGTATGGTCTTGGTTCAAGAGGATGAGGAGCTCTGGGAGCATGTCATCTATTATCTTAGCTAAAACGTCATTGATCTGGAGCTTCATTATACCCATGTCGAGAAGCTATCCCTAGCTACCATCCATGCGGTCCACCGTTTGAGGCATTTAATACTCCTTCACGAAAAATTTGGTTGTGGCTCACATTAATCCATTTCAATTCATCCTCACTAGATGGATGATAGGGGGGAAATACAATAAATGGATTGTGATTTTGAAAGAATTCAATCTCGAGTTTTTTTTAGCAAAGTTGAAGAATTTGTTAATTTTTGCGGAGCTCATATCCGACTTTCCTAGTTTGGATGAAGGAGAGATTCATGAAGACTCTTTCGTTGATGAGTATATTTTTCTCATTTCGACTATGGACCCATGGTATGGGGATATTATCATATATTTGCAAACTTTGAAGATTCCTTTTCACCTCTCATGAGATGAGCATCGACGATTATGTCATTTAGCTAAGAATTACCTTATTGTCGGTGACACTTCGTATTTCTGTGGGGTTGATTCCATTTTACGTTGATGTTTAACCAATGAAGAGGATGAGCCTGTGCTGAATGATTTCCATAGAGGGGTGTGTGGTGGTCATTTATCCAGTCTTTGTATAGCTCAAAATATTTTGAGAGCATGATGTTTTTGGTCGTCGATCTTCAAGGATTGGGTTAATGCGGTCAAGCGGTGCCACCCTTACCAGGTGTTTGCATGGAACATGCACTTGCATCTTGCCCTGTTAAATCCAATTATCACTGTTGGTCCCTTAACCAAGTGGGGGTTTTATTTTATGGATTACAACCCGAATTCAATTGGGGGCATCATCATATCATAGTGGATGTTGATTATTTCACGAAATGGGAAGAGGCTATGCCCACTATCAAAGCCTATGGTGAGACAGCCACGCACTTCGTTTTCAATCAGATTATTACCTGGTTTGGTATCCCGAGAGAGCTTGTCACTGACCATGGCACGCACTTTCAAAATAAGATGATGGCCGAGTTATCTTCGAAGTTAGGATATAAGAAATAGCATTCCTCTTTTTACTACCCTCAAGCAAATGGATAGGTTGAAGATATGAATAAGTCCCTTAAGTCCATTCTCCAAATAACCATCACACAAATCAAGACCAATTGCAATATCATGTTATATCCTGCTTTGTGGGCGTACTGAACCACAATTAAGACTGCCATTGGTTTTTCCTCATGTTAACTAGTGCATGGGGTGGAGTCAAATTTACCGATTGAATGCGAAATCCCTTCTTTGAAACTAAACATGGAACTTTTTCTAGAGACTTCTGCATTAGAAGAACGTCTGGTCCACTTAGAGAAACTTGATGAGCAATGTCGAGATGCCTTAGCGGTTCTTGGGGAAAAAAAATGTCACGTTAAATCCCAGTATGATAAGTCGGTCCGTCCCTAGAAGTTTAGTGAAGGTGACTTGGTCCTCTTGTATGAATAAGCTAGTGGACCATTAGGGGTGGGAAATTTCAAACCCATGTGGTATGGGCCTTACGTGGTGAAGCAAGTATTAGATAAAGGTGATTATGAGCTAGTTGATTATGAGGGGACAACCTTGGTGGAGCCTAGAAATGGGCTCTATCTCAAAATATACTATGCGTAGTTCTCAGTCGAGGCTGATACTTTGTTATTATTGTACAGTTGCATAGTTTAGTTTTGGTCTTCTTCTAGTGATCGATGTTGATGTATTTATAACTTAGAAATGTATTCATCTATGTATCTTATGTATTGTAACCCGATGTTTATTCCTGGATGTATCTATTATGTAATTGAGTCATGTTGTCATGCCTTGATGTTCCGATCGGGAGAATCAATAATGTAAACAAGTCATGTCAAGTCATAGTGGGTAACCCTTCGATTGTGTAAGGGTTAAAGTCCCTGCAGTTCCGGGGAACTAGGGTTATTAGACTCTCCTAGTAGAGGTCGGCCCTAGTAGGGTTTTAGTCATGTCGAGATTAGTATAAATAGAGAGCTAGGGTCTCTATTTAGCACACATCACTCACACACTCAAGTGTAGCACATAGTTGAGGAAGGAGAAGACACTGGGGCTAGAAAAGAAGAAGATTACTACTGTTGGGAGTGCATCTTATTGTTTTATGGTTTTACATCTTGTGCTGATTCTATCTCTGAGGAAGTTGCAGGGTTTTCTCCATTTATAGTTTCCCCAATGAAAAAAACTGTGTTCATTGTCTCTTGTGTTTGATTGCTGTACTTGTTGTTCTTTTAGTAAAGATCCTAACATAATGCTAGCTTAATGTTGAAAAACTAACATGGTATCAGAGCTAACCTGAGAAGAAGACACTGTGCAGTTGTAGGAACTAGGGATTCCTAGTTTGTGGATCTTCCTCCACAAATTTTCAGCAAAAGTAATATGGAATAACTCTCCTCCTTAGGGCGCATCTTTCTGTCGAAGCAGAATCCAATTTTGAGGTTTTTCAGTTTTGGACTTGTCATTGCTGTTGGAAATTAGGGCTTTTCATAGAAGAGGAATTTGAACCATCCAGGAAGAGATCCATATATGAAAGTGAAGATTCTTCAAGCGAGGATGAATATGTTCTGATATCTGCTCTCACAGGTAACATTACTCATGGTAGTGATGATCTCCTCCCCAAAATCAAAGTTAGGGACAAATTTGAAGGCATTTGGGTGGACAGAACTCCGGAAAAGCAAAACCCTAATTTGCTCTTGAACCAACTCTCGAGGATTTCAGCTCAAGTTTCAGATCCGACATCTTAAACCTGGTAAGATATAAAATCTTTTGTATTTCCATTTGAGGTTCTCAGTTAAGATGTCTCATTATACCAAGCTTGATGAAAATCTTGAGGGAGCTGATAACTTTCGAGCCTGGAAGTATAGGATATCCCTGGTCCTGGAAGAAAATGAGTTAGACTCCTACATCCATGAGGAGGTTCTAGTTCCAGAGGGAGATGAGGCAAAGGACTTACATAAGAAGAATATGGTTATGGAAAAGAGGATCATTGCTGATTCTATCAAGGATCACCTTATGCCACAGGTGTCCTCCCCCAAGACACCTAAATCTATGTTTGATGCCCTAACCAAATTGTTTGAAGGGAAGAACATAAATCAGAAGATGACCTTGAGAAACCAACTGAAGAATGTGAAGATTCAGAATACAGAAACAATCCAGTCTTACTTCATAAGAGTTTCTTAGATCAAAGAGCAACTAGAAGAAGTTGATGAAGAAGTGGAAAATGCAGATATTGTAATGACTACATTGAATGGCCTTCCTAGGTCATGGGATTCTTTCATCCAAGGAATCCGTGCTAGAAAGAAGTTAGTCAAGTTTAGCAGACTATGGGAAGAGTGCTCTCAAGAAGAAGCTCGGATAGCAGCTCGAGAAGAGAATATGGGAAGTGAAGACCAAGCTCTTATGGTACACTCCAAGTCTCACTCCAAGTCAAGTAAAAGAAGACCTCATAGCTCCAGAGGTAAGCACTCTCACAAAGATAACACTAGAAGAGATGTATCTAGGATCATATGCTATACTTGTGATGAAGCAGGACACTATGCAAGGAATTGTCCTAACAAATATAAGATAGTAAAGAAGAGCAACAAAAGAAGACATCATTGTCATGCTGTAGAGGATGATGAACCATCCAAGAAGAGATCCAGATATGAAAGTGAAGATTCTTCAAGCGAGGATGAATATGTTCTGATATATGCTCTCACAGGTAACATTACTCATGGTAGTGATAATTGGCTTATAGACAGTGCGGCTTCCAAACATATGACGGGATTCAAGGAATCCTTTGTGAGACTATCAGAACATGAATCACCTCACAAGGTAAAGCTAGGAGATGACTACAAATATCCAATAAAAGGTAGTGGGGAATCTTCATATAAGTTAGACTCTGGAAAATCTCTAACAATGAAAGAAGTATTGTTTGTTCCAGGACTCAAGAAGAACCTTCTCTCCATATCAGCATTAGATGCAAAAGGAATGCAAGTTGCATTCATAGATGGTCAAGTCATCATGTGGCCAAGAGGAAAGACTATAGATGATGTGGTAGTGATTGGAGAACAAGAAGGAGGATTGTACAAATTAAGGGGCCATCTAGAACAAGCCTTGGTCCATGACACACTAGAGCCAAGTGAACTTTGGCATAGAAGGCTTGCACATGTGCATTACAGAGCACTACCTATTGCAAGCAAAGTTGTCGAAGGTCTTCCAGAAATCCAAGAAAAACATGATGGGGTCTGCAAAGAATGTGTGAAAGGAAAGAATACAAAGAAGACATTTCCAAGCAGTGAAAGCAAAGCAAAAGGAATCTTGGAAATCATTCACTCTGATGTATGCGGTCCTATGTCATCAAAATCTCTAAGCGGGTATGCATATTATGTTTCTTTTATTGATGACTTTTCTAGGAAGACATGGGTTTACTTCATGAAGAACAAAGACGAAGTATTCAGTAAGTTCAAGGAATTCAAAGCCTTGATCAAGAACCATACTGAAAAGAAGATCAAGACCATTCGATCAGATAATGGCAGAGAATTCACTTCAAATGAATTCAAAGAGCTATGCAAAGAATCATGGATTAAGAGGGAGTTGTCCACTCCTTATAATCCACAACATAATGGGATTATGGAACGGAAGAACAGAACTATCATGGAAGCTGAAAAAGTAATGCTTCATGATCAAGACCTTCCTATGCATCTTTGGGCGGAAGCTTCCAAAATAGCGGTGTATGTACATAACCGTACTCCACATAGAGTACTCAAGAACAAAACTCCTGAAGAAGTCTTCTCTGGAAAGAAACCAGAATTTAACCATCTCAGAATATTTGGCTGTCCTGTGTACATCCACATTCCAAAAGAGAAGAGGAATAAATTAGATCCTTCAGGAATGAAGGGTATATTTGTGGGATACTCTGAAAGCTCGAAGGCTTACATATTATATTTCCCAAGATACAACAAGATTGATATCAGCAGGGATGTGACGTTTGATGGAGACACAACTTACAAAAATCAAGAAAGAGACCTGCTGAAGAACCTGAAGAAGCAGAAGCACCCAGAATTCATGATACAACCATGAATGAAGAAACTCGAGAAGAATATCGAGAATTTGAAGAACCAAAAAGACCTGTAGATCCACGTCTGGAGAAGAATCCTCATAAGAGGAAACCTGCTTGGGTACGAGAACTTATCCAAGTTGCAGAAAGATATGGGGCTATAGAAGAGAATCACAAAGAAAGAAAGAGGACCAGATCCTGTTTCGGGTTTTTAGCTTTACTATGTGATTTCATTGATAAAGAACCTTCCAGTTATGAAGAAGTGGCATAATAGAAAGAATGGAAGGATGCTATGATCGAAGAGTACCAATCAATCATGAAGAATGATGTTTGGGATGCTGTCCCAAGACTAGAAGGGAAGTCAGTTGTAACTTCCAAATGGATCTACAAGATCAAACATGATGCAGACGGTAGAATTGAAAAATATAAGGCAAGATTTGTGGCTTGAGGTTTCTCTCAGAAAGAGGGAATAGAATATGAAGAATCCTTTGCACTTGTAGCCAAATACACTTCTATCAGATCAGTACTTGCTCTGGCTACAGTGATGAAATGGAAGATACACCAGATGGATGTCAAGACTGCTTTCTTGAATGGTGTAGTGGAAGAGGAAGTATCTGTAGAATAACCACTCAGTTTTGAGACACATGACAGGGAGTCTCATGTATGTAGATTGAAGAAAGCCTTGTATGGTTTAAAACAGGCACCTAGGACATGGTACAGTAGAATTGATAGCTTTCTATCCAGTTTGGGATTTACCAAGAGTAAAGCAGATTCCAACCCTTACTACAAGGTTTAAGATGGCAACCTAGTGCTGCTTCTACTATATGTAGATGATCTGTTCGTGATAGGTATGGATGGGTTGATTACTGATATGAAGAGAAATATTACTGCTGAGTTCAAGATGAAGGACTTGGGTATGATGCATTAATTTCTAGGCATGGAAGTGTGGCAGAGTACAGATGGAATATTCCTTGGACAAGGGAAGTATGCAGTAGATATACTGAAGAGGTTTGGGATGATGGACTACAAGACTATGGCCACACCTATGGCATTGAACCTGAAGCTATTGAGTGATGCTTCTTTAGAGTTGGTTGATGCTACGATGTATCGTCAGATGATTGGGTCATTGATGTACCTAACGAACACGAGACCAGACATTTGCTTTGATGTGAACACCTTGAGCCAATTCTTGACAGATCCAAGAAATGTTCACTTGATTGCTGCAAAGCATATTCTAAGGTACCTAAGGGGTACAGTTGATTATGGGCTCAAGTACGATGTGAATCAAAAGATTAACCTGGAGGGTTATGCTGATTCAGATTGGGCAAGCAGTGCCATCGATAGGAAGAGCACTTCAGGGTGTTGCTTCAGTATGGGATCAGGTGTGATCTCTTGGTTTAGCAGGAAGAAATCCTGTGTGGAACTGAGTACAACTCAAGAAGAGTATGTCACAGCTTGTTCGGCTAGTTGTGAGGCAGTATGGCTGAGGAAGATACTGTCTGATTTATTTGATCTCCAGATGGATGCTACTTGTATACATTGTGACAACCAGAGTTGCGTGAAGTTGTCAGAGAATCCAGTGTTCCATGACAAGTCGAAGCACATCTAGATCAAGTATCACTATATCAGGGATATGGTGCAGAGAGGAGTAGTGAAGCTCCAGTATGTTGCAATGGAGGGACAAATAGCTGATGTGTTGATGAAGCCATTATCCAGAGTGAAGTTCGAGTACTTCAGGGAGAAGCTTGGTGTTCTCTAGATCGAGGTTTCCTCCAAGGGAAAGTGATGAGTCCCAAAGCCATTCTGATGAGCAGGTTAGATATAAGGGCTGAGCCATTCTGTCATGGTGAGAGGATTTAGTTCCTTCCATGTCAGATATGAGTGCTGGCCATTCTGTCGAGTAGGACAGATGTAAGGGAAACTTCCACTCTCCGAGAGTGGAGGCACCTGGTCCGTTACCAGGTAGCTCAGTTTCGGACTGGGGTCCTTTTTGATGAGGGTGGAGGATTTGGTTCCTTCCAGGTCAGATGTGAGTGCATGCCCTTCTGTCATGGTGAGAGGATTCAGTTCCTTCCATGGAAGATGTAAGTGTGGGCCATTCTGTCTTGGTGAGAGGATTCAGTTCCTTCCATGGCAGATGTAAGTGCGGGCCATTCTATCTTGGTGAGAGGATTCAGTTCCTTCCATGGAATATGTAAGTGCGGGCCATTCTATCTTGGTGAGAGGATTCAGTTCCTTCCATGGAATATGTAAGGGTGGGACATTCTATCATGGTGAGAGGATTCAATTCCTTCCATGACAGATGTGAGTGCAGGGCCTTTCTAATGTGATTGTAGTTTACTACATGATTATATGTGAGTGTTGGGCATGCCTTTCTGATGAGTAGGTTAGATGTAAGTGCTGGGCATGCCTTTCTGACAAGTAGGTCAAATGTAAGTGCTGGGAAAAGACCTACCTGATGGCTAGGCCTACAACCAGCATGAAAGAAGGCTGGCTCTGTAGAACTTCCTATGATGAGATAGCACACATGATGATGACCAAATGAGATCCAGATTGAGCCATGATCCAGATCCAGTTATGATGACTCTGAGAGATCCATATTGAGTGATGATCCAGATCCAGCAGTGATGATCCAGATCGAGTGATGTTGATCCAGATCGAGAGATGATCCAGATCCAGTGATGATGTCCCATGATGATCTAGATTGAGAGATGATCCAGATCCAGTGATGATGTCCCATGATGATCCAAATCGAGAGATGATCTAGATTCGAAGAATGAAGATGACCTGAAGACGAAGATGAATTGAAGACTCAAAAGAATCGAGATGCAGATGACGAGATGATCCAGTTGATACAAAGAAGAAGACCAGTGCTGAAAATTGTGTCGAAAGAATACTATGCGTAGTTCTTAGTTGAGGATGATACTTTGTATATTATTTTACAGTTGCATAGTTTAGTTTTGGTCTTCTTCTAGTGATCGATGTTGATGTATTTATAACTTCAGAATATATTCATCTATGTATCTTATGTATTGTAACCAGATGTTTATTTTGGGATGTATCTATTATGTAATTGAGTCATGTTGTCATGCATCAATGTTTCGATCAGGATAATCAATAATGTAAACAAGTCATGTCAAATCATAGTGGGTAACCCTCCGATTGTGTAAGGGTTAAAGTCCCTGCAATTCCGGGGCACTAGGGTTATTAGACTCTCCTAGTAGAGGTCGACCCTAGTAGGGTTTTAGTCATGTCGAGATTAGTATAAATAGAGATCTAGGGTCTCTATTTATCACACATCACTCACACACTCAAGTGTAGTGCATAGTTGAGGAAGGAGAAGACACTGGGGCTAGACAAGACAAAGATTACTACTGTCGGGAGTGCATCTTACTGTTTTGGGGTTTTACATCTTGTGCTGATTCTATCTCTGAGGAAGTTGTGGGGTTTTCTCCATTTATGGTTTCCCAAATGAAAAACACTATGTTCATTGTCTCTTGTGTTTGATTGCTGTACTTGTTGTTCTCTCAGTAAAGATCTTAACACAATGCTAGCTTAATGTTGAAAATATAACAATCGAGTTTGTTGAATTACTTCCGTTTGTTGTGGAAGATGTCGATAGAGTCTTCAGTATATGTATGATACGTTGACGGTGCTAGCTGCCACACTCAAAACTCAGGTTCGACTGCTTGGGTGATTTATACTCCTACGGGTCACTGTTTTGTCTTCAGGAGGTTTATGTCTTCAGCCTTCATTGAACAATATTGTTGAATATAGTGCCCGTGATTGAGTTATTACATGATGCCATATCTCATGGTAATCAGTCTCTTGAGGTACATATTGACTTGTAGTTAGTGTTCTTACATTTAAATGGCATGTATAGTATTAGAGATCCAACTCTACTACAAAGATTCTTGTGAGTAAGGTTGCTAGAACAATAATTTGAGAACATTACATACATTCACATTCCAATAAATTACAATCAAGTTGCTAATTCATATGTAAATTACATACTAGATTGGGATTTGATACACAGACAATAAAGCATTCATATCATAGTCACACATGTAAATATAAACAACCGATCATCATAAGTCTTGTTCGTAGTGTGTTATAATATCTTAAATACACCGAATATTTAACTATCAACCGGGGTTGGTAAGCTTAGAGTTGATACAAAATATACGTAAAGGTAAAAAGGCTCCTAGGGTGTCGTGGAGATATTTCAATAAACAAAAGATCGGAAGATAAAAAACCGAGTCAAACTCCTAAAATTATCTAAATAATTGGACTGGACTGTAATATCAAATTCTAAATAGCTACTGAAAAGAAAGACATAAACAATAATACTTATAACTTCAGACACTAATTCATACATAAAAATAATTATAACAACTAAATTGACAAATAACCAACTAACTACTCCTTAAGCTGGAAGGCTGGGGTAAAAAGACAACTTATCTTATAAAGAATAGAAAATTGAAAAAGCAAGTAGAAAACTTAATAAAGATAATAAACAGAAGCAATTAGAAAACTTAATAAAGATATTTAAATTCTAATTTTCAATACACACATAAAAACAAGAATGATTCCTATGATTAAAAATAACTTAACTTCCTCTATATGCAAACAAAGACGTAAAACAATAGTAAAACAAAATCAGTATTTTAATATTCAAGAAATAAAAATAACTTAATTCATATGTAAAAGGAAAATGATAAAACATTAATCAATAACTTAAAACAACCAAACTTTAATTGAAATGCTTAAATAAAACTACCAACTACAAACATAATCCAAAGATTGACAAAACAAAACTAGAAACAATCTAAAAAATGTATAAAAACAGTTAAAAAAAAACCAAGGGTTAAACGACAGACTGAATAGTAGGTTTGTAAAGGGTGACTAAATAGGAGACTGGACAGACAGTCAGAATGGCAGTCCGCACAGTAAAAACAGTAAAAACTAACCTAAATGAACTAATTCTTCAGCTGAAGTTATGCAGTTCTAAACCTAATGCATGGAATTAATAAACAAACCTATTTAACCAACAAATTATCTTCAAACTAATTCTTAAACAAAAAGAAAACATTGCATTGTAAACTAATTAGCAAATTGGAAATTAACTTGAACAAACTGGAAATTACCCTAAACAAATTCATGACAGAAAAATAAATAAACAAAATTGAATTTAAATGAAAGCAAACTATTCTATATAAATAAATTAATAACAGGAAATAAACAAACAAGACTACATTGAAATGAAAACAAACTATTCGACTTAAACCAATTCATAACTAACCAAAACTAAATTCAAATGGAAATAAACTATTCTACTTGTCTGAAACTAAAAACTGAAAGCAATATTGAAATGAAATGACTAACTAAAAACAACTAACTAAGAACAAAAGACTGAAAGCAAATTACTGAAAGTAAAGCTATATGCGCATCTACTTATTTAATTACTGAAATAAAACTAAACTAATGCGATACAGGGAATGAAATACTTGTTTAACTACTGAAAGAAAACTAAGTTAATACAATATAGGAAAAAAAATAGCATCTAATGAAAACAAACTGGAAATTAAACTAGATTAACTAAAACAAAAAGAAAGAACTGAATTAAAACTAAGATAATGAACCTCTGGTTGATGAGGGGCCCTCTCAACAATCAGGGGTGAAGTCTGCTGAATCCTACTCAAACGCAATCTTCAACATGAATGCATACAACTCTTCATTCAACTTCAGAAAAAATACAGTGTTTATAAAAACTATGACTAACTCTGGCTAACTAACTTTCTCTGCATTCAGAGACTGATATATATAATTTTACATAAGAGATGAGCAAGTCGACCCTAAAGGTCAGCTACACTCTAATTTTAGGCAATATTTAAAGCACATAATTGATTTGCAACCAACGCATGGTATGGCTCTTCATTTAGCGTGATCGTGGCATAATGTGATGAGTTTGCTCCTTCTTTAGCATGATCATGGCATAACGTGATGAGTCTGCTCCTTCTTTAGCATGGATAGGCTTCTACAACGTGCTTGATGTGGCGTGATATTATTCCTTCACGTGGGTATATCCTCTTCATCGTGGCGTGAATCCATTCCTTGGTGTGGAGGATGGATTGGTGTTGAGCACGAGTTTGTACACAACAACAAGTTTCTGGAATGCAGGCCCCTTATTAACGCGAGTGTGTATACTGGTGGTGTTATGGAGAGTAGGGGCGACTACATAGTCGGTTTTCTAGAACACAGGCTGTGTTATCCCTTAAACACATAGGCTTATGATAGTTGAGTGTTAAAACAGAGGAGGTCGTGAGTTAACAACAAATGTCCAACCCTTTAAACACATGGATAATGAGCATCTAGGTGGTGATCCTTCCAGAGGATGAGTTAAATGCATCGTTCCAGCACAAAGATGGTTGGCATGATGGTGAGCTAAGGATATTTACAAACTTTTTCATGTTTAAATGCCCAAAACTGATTATGGACAGTGCACAGGATGATAAGCGAGCTGAACGACAAGCTAAATGGAACACTGAACTGTGAGCTGGATGTATAGTGCATTAATATAGGGCACACATGGCAAATGATCAGCCAATATCGCGCGGCAGCTGGATGACGAGCTAAACGCCAAACTGGGTCGTGAGCTGGACGTATGGTGTGAAAGGAAGGCTGAATACATTTTATTGTTAATTTGCCCAAATGAACTATAAAATCTGCAAACAAATATACATATCAGATAATACATTTAAAAATGCTTTAAATTAACATAGTTTTGAGTTAATAAAATCATAAAAATGATATTAATAACCACAACTATAATAACATCAAATTTGTTCTTACCTTGTGCCAAAATAACAATCTGTATGACATAAAACATACTAAAGGGAATAAAATATGTGTTTAAATATGTTATTTAATTGCCAAAAAATGATAACAAAATGAGGCTCAACATTCCCCCAAACCAGAGAAATGCCAGGTCCCACTGAGCAAAAAGAAAAATGATTAAGGAAGAAGGCAAAGTTGCACTAGTAACTACCTTCTACTTGGAGAATGAAAGAAAGAATTTAAATTTTAATCTTATAAAGGAATATTTATTTTATGTCAAAATAGAAAAAAATGATGATGGGATAGTAGAAGATTTAGATTTATTAGGAGACCATACTATTATAGCAGAATTCAAGATATGTATCTTTTAACAAGAATATGCATTTGATGAATAAATTTATAAAGTTTATAACAAGTTCAACCATGTCCAAAGTAAAACTTTGGACAATTTGAACATATATCACAAATGCATAAATGACATTCGAGAAAAATAGTTTTCATGTGTATTTAGATAAAAAGATGCTAATACTAAAATGATAACAAAGAAATTTTAAGATTAAAGCATCCATACGGAAATAAAACTATATTCAAGAACAAAAATTTGGTTGACAAATTTTAATCATCCATGCTATAATACCACAATATCTCATTCAGACCATTATCTGAATCATTAGTCAGATCCTTCGTAAAGTCTTCCATCAAATTTCTTCATATTTCTCTGTAAAAACATGCTTCATGTTATAACCTGAAAACACTTTAACATTTGTCAAAGATAATCAATTTTGTCATAAAAAGATAAAAGGAGACAAGTATTTTGTTCTGAATCTTCCTAATCCAATCCTAATCCTCCCCCAAACCAAGGATATGGCATGTCCTCATGCAAAGGAGAATAATAGTTTATTTTAGATAAAGAAAAGTGCAATTATGTTGTCATTATTCTATAAAGAAAAGAAAAATTAACTAGTAAAGGAAAGTGATTCAAAGATGTATATTTATTAAAAATAACAGTGCAGAGAAAGACCATAGAAAGAGAGAATAATATAATCGAAAGAATGCCATAGGAAAATCTAGGCATCTATGCCTCATTGTAAAGATATATTGTCATCATCAAATACTCTAAGTTTACCCCGGAGTGTGTGAGAGATGTGGCTATGGGTCCCATTTCTAGGATAATAACATCCTAGGTATTGATTGAATTAGATGGCCAGGTCCAAGCCCAACTTACAGCGATTCTCAAGTGACAGTCAAAATAATGGGCCTTAACATTTTATTTATAATAATTTTTCAAAAATTTCCTTTATATGATCATTATTTTACGAATCATGTGCATAGTAGTGCATTAACCAGACCTCTTTACCCGATATTGCCCCACTACCAGCAGGCCTGTTTAGTACCTCGGCGGGTTTATCTTGGTACCATGCAAGTATAGTCCCACTACCAGTGACCCTGTTCAGTACCCTGATGGGTTTACTTGCATTTATCGAGCTTCCTGTTTTTAAATTTTTACTTAGCGTTGAATTGCTGCCAGCATGCCTGTTTAGTACCCTGGCGGGTTTTCCTTGTATATAATGATATTAAATATATGGAAGCCGATTGGTACTAGAGCGTGCTAAGCCTTGCTAAACACATAATTCAATTTTACAGAAATAAACTTACAAATAGCTTTTCATACTGGCCTTAATCATAAATCATGTCAAAAGAGAATAACTTAAAGAATCCATCCTTTTCAGAAGAGATAAGTAATGTTCCCCATCGGTAAAAAAAAATTCTACCTACTCTCGAGTTATCAAAAAGAGATATTTGAGAGAGAAGTTTTGATAACAAGTACATGATGAACTAGTAATCCATAGGCACAAGATGAATGATAATGAAAATAGGTCTTATCAAGCACTGTTCGAAATAACAAATAAAAAATATACATGTCCGAATCAATATACTAGAAACTATCCGAATCATAAAAGGAGTAGTTAAACATGATATGCAAGGAGTTATCTTTAATTGTCACTACAAGCTGCAAATTAAGAAAAGTTAAGATACCTTATGAGCGTAATTACCTTTTCTATATAATACTTCATGAGATGCTTATAGAGATAAAGTATCCATGATCAAACTGCAAAACCACTTGTTAGATGATTCAATTTATTCATAAAAACATAGAAAGAAAAAGAGTTGCATGTAATCTATTTTATCTGAAATGACTCTCATTTATTCATAGAAGCAAAAACATATCTACATATATACAAGTCATGATAACCCAAAATAATTTCATGGATCAGGAGGAGGAGGAATAACTTCCTCTTTAATCAATTCCATTTCTCTTTGCTGTAAAAGTTTTTGTATGAAATCCTGTCTAGATGTTGGTTGATGATAAAACCTAAGTCTATGCCCATTCACTATAAAGGAAACTTCTGAGCCATCAATTGGTTTAATTTTTACTGATCCATTGTCAAAAGCTGTAACTACCTCATAAGGGCCCAAGCAACGTGTAGTTAATTTTCCTTTAAAGTTTTTAAACCGTGAATCGAATATTAATGCCCAATCTCCAGTATTAAATTGCTTTTGCTTGATAAATTTATCATGCCACTGCTTCCACTGACTTTGTATTAGCATGATTCTTTGGAGTGCATCCTGTCTAATTTCATCTAATGCATTAATCTATAGGATTCATTGTTTCTGCGCTTCATCCAAATCCATACCTAACTGTGCTTCCATACGAAAGGTTTTAACTTGAAATTCAATAGGTAAAAGGACTTGTTTGCCATATACTAACTCATAGGGGGTATGTCCGGTAGTATTTCTCCATGTTATTCTATAGGCCCATAACCTTTGGAAGTCTATCCACCCAATCCTTATGATGTAAGTGAATGGTATTGGTTAAAATAGCTTCTAATAATTTATTGGTCGATTCTACCTGGCCATTAGCTTGAGGATGGTAAGGTGAGGACTTACAATGTCGGATACCATACTTCATAGTGATCTCTTGCAATAATTTGGAAGCGAATTGGGTACCTTGGTCTATGACAATTTCTCTGGGTACACCAAATCGAGTAAATATTTCTTCATATATGAATTCTACTACAGATTTCTCTGTAGCCCTAAATAAAGCTTTAGCTTCTACCCATTTGGTAACATAATATGTACAAACAAAGATATATTTATTTTTACGAGACATGGGAGAGATTGGTCCTACATAATCAAGAGCCCATTTTTTGAAAGGCTCAATCATGACCTGTGGCTGTAAAGGAATTTGGTTTGTTGTTGTGGGTCTACCCATTCTTTGACAACTATCACATCCTTTAACATACTTAGCAGCATACTTAAAAATGCTTGGCCAGTAATAACCAAAGTGCAGTACTTTGTATGCTGTCCATTTATCTGAAAAGTGGCCTCCACATGGTCCATCATGGCATGGTCGGAGGATGTCTGTCATTTCATCCTCTCGCACACATCTTCTAATAATAAGATCTGGGCCAGTGCGAAAGAGGTCATTATCAACCCAGGAATAGTTATAACTTTGTACTATTATGCGGCGTTTCTCATATGGAGCCAAATGGTGTGGTACTTTTCTAGTTGCTAGATAGTTTGCAATATAAAAAAACTAAGGGGTTTGAACAGACTCAGCGAATAGATGTTTTCCAGGAAAAGTATCATCAATAGGCTTAGCATCATTATCGTATTGTATACGAGAAATAAAATCTTCTACTAAGTTTTCTTTACCAGGTCGATCAATGACGATAATATTAAATTCTTGCAATAGGAGAAGCCACCGGGTAACTCTACCATTGGTGATCGGTTTATTCATTAAGAATCTAATGGCAGAGTGATCAATGTGCACAAAACATTTGTATCCTGTAATATAATGACAAAATTTATTAATAGCATAAACTACTGCAAAAAATTCTTTCTCAGTAACGGTATAGTTTAATTCGATAGGAGAAATATTTTTGCTAATAAAATAGATGGAATAAGGTGATTGTCCTTATTTTTGGCCTAGGACTCCTCCTATGGCCATATCAGAAGCATCAGTATATATATGAAAGGGAAGGGTCCAGTCAGGGCCGCTAAGTATTGGTGCTACTGATAGTTTAGCTTTTAAAATCTAAAAAGCATTTTGACAAGATTCTATCCATTGGAACTCTACATCTTTTATGAGCAATTTAAACATTGGTGTAGCTATCTTTGTAAAGTTTTCAATAAAACAACGATAATAGCCTGCATGACCCAAAAATATTCTTACCTCCTTTTGGGTTTTTGGAGAGGGAAGGCCAACTATTACTTCGATCTTAGCAGGGTCTACCTTAATTCCTTGAGAAGAAATATGGTGTCCTAGAACTATACCTTATGTCAGTAACATTTTACACTTTTCCTGACTAAGAGCTAAGTTTATCCCTTGACATCGGATCAAAAATTTCTCGAAGTTGTCAAGAGCTTCTTGAAAAGTATTACCGTAGGCTGTAAAATCATCCATGTATACCTCAACACAATCATGTATAAGATCAGAAAAGATGCCTAAGATTGCTCGCTGAAAAGTAGCGGGTGCATTACATAAGCCAAATGGAAAAACTCAATAAGCAAATGTCCCCCAAGGACATGTAAAAGTGGTCTTATCCTAATCTTCAGGTGCTATTAGGATCTGATTGTATCCACTATATCTGTCAAGAAAGGAAAAATACTGATTAAATGACAAGGTATCTAATACTTGGCCAATAAAGGGAAAAGGAAAGTAGTCTTTAAGTTTGTTTAGTTCCCTAAAATCAACACAAATATGCCATTTCCCTGTAACTTTATTTGGAACTACTACTAGAGGAGACACCCATTTTCTATCGAAAATAGGATAGATGAAACCGACGGTAAGGAGTTTTTGTAATTCTTCTTTTACTACCTCCTTCAAAGCAGTATTCATCCTCCTCTGAGGCTGTCTTACAGGTGGTATATTTGGATCCATATAAATGTGGTGAATACAAGTGTCAGGGTGTAATACCCTTCATATCAGTTTATTCCCATGCAAATGATCCAACTTGTTTTTTAAGAATCTTAAGTAGTTGAGCTTGTTGATCTTCACTTAATCCTGCATTTATGTGCATAAATTTTTCAGGGCCAACTTCACAAGGTATGGTGAAAGGTCCTGTATGCTCTTCAATGGTGAAGACACAAGGTGATTTTGTAAACATTGAGAGAGCCATAGTTTCTTGAAACTCATCTCCAAATATTTGATCAAATTTAGAAAATGACTGAGGAAAATCTATACTAGTGGTGGAGGAAATAAACTGATTCAATACATTCTCAGTAGTATGCTCCTACAATGCCCAGGAGAAATCACTAGGAAAGGAAAGGTCATCAAAATATTTTTCCCCAAAGGAACAATTAAACCACCAGGAATTTTTAGTTATTGGTTGTGCCAGGGGATATAAAATAAGTCTTTGGGTAGACAACCCATTGGAAATGGTCATCTCCCCATCCTTACATCCTATAAAAGCATTGGCAGTAGCTAACCATGATCTTCCCAAGATGACAGGATGTCCTTTAGAAGGATCCTTTGATTCTATGACCATGAAGTCGATGGGGTATTCCCATGAAGCTACTGATACAATAATGTCATCCAGGACTCCAGCAGGCTTTACTGTAGTACGGTCTGCTAGTTCCAAGATGGAAGGCGTAGGTTGAAGAAATTGTCCCAACTGTAAAACTTCTAAAACTGCGGTGGTCATCATATTGATGGCTAATCCTAAATCGATTAATGTGTTACCTATGGCGGTATTATTTATTATTATAGTCACTACTACGGTTTCTGGATTTGTATATTTTACAATTCGGGACTGATCTATCATATATTCAGACATCTCTCCTATGGAATGAATTGTAAGGGGGTATTTTTGTTTCTTCCCTGGGCATTTAATGCATAATTCCTTTATCACCTTATTGTAAATTGGTATGTCTTTAATAGCTTGTAATAATATCAAGATATCATACTCAGAGTGAACTACGGGTTTTTCTATTACTAGTGTTGCTAGAAATGGAGGAATTCTTTGTTCCTGAATAAGTTCTTGGGGAGGACGGATAGGTACTGGAACTTTTGAAATATTCACATCCTCCAAAAAGGCATCATTAATGAGTTCATTTGAATCTTCTTCTTCATCATTTTCCTCATTAATGATGACTAATGTTCTGGGTTTATCATTAACAACTCTTCCAGACCGTAATTGAATCTCATGTATAGGTATAGTCGAAAAAGGGTAGGATTGAAGAGTTTGCAACCCAAAATTGTTAAGAGCTTGAGTTAGCTTATTATTAGGGTTAAGTATTGGTTATGCAGGTAATAATGTCGATCATGGAGGATTTGTATTTTGGAAGTGATGAGGTTGTTGTGTAATGAGAGGAACTGGAGGTACAAATCCAGGAAAATGTTGCTGGAAATTTGATTGATGCCGAGGATAAGCATGACTAGGTGGAGGGATAGGTTGTGATTGAGGATATGGCTGTCCTCTCCACCCTTGTGACTAATACTATTGCTGTGGAAATTGAGGAGGAGGATACTAAGGTGGCCAACTCTTCCAACTAGGATTGTTCCATTGTTGGGGTTGTTGTTATGGAGAGTAATAGGGTGGGGATTGTGGTGGAAAATTTTGGTATATTGGTCAATCTCTAGATTTCCAAGGAGGCCTCCTATATGTTTCACCCACATCCCCACTCTTATAGATGGCTTGAAATCCAGGCAAGGATGGATAGTTATCTGTCGGATGTTCCTCTGTACAGATGTGACATACAAAAATGTTGTTTAACGGATATTCCCTTTGGGGATTTTTTTGTTCTACACCTTGGACATAAAATACTCATTGCTGCCCATTCTTCATATTGCCTTTTCTTGGCTTGTAAATCATCTAATTGATAGCCCATGGATCCTAATATGTCAGTCTTACAATTATCCAATAGGTTACCTAATTCCATCCTTGTAACTCCTCCTAAACTAGGAACATTTCCTCTTATGTTTCTACTATAAGGCTCTTGAAATTTTTTCCCAACTTACCCCCACTTCTAGAATAATTTTTACACATCTCATCGATCTGTGCAAAAGTTTTATGAGAAATATTGCCAATTGCCATGAGATTAAGACTCTCTAGCAAGTCTTCGGATATTCCTTTGAGAAAAAGTGTACGTACTGCATCTTCTCGAAGGTCATGATACTTTGATTTATGAAGGGTATAAATGAACCTTTCGAGATAATCCTCTAGGATTTCGTCTTCAAGTTGTTGTATATTAAATATATCATGTTGAGAGTCTTAGGTTTGTACTATTCTTGATACTTTTGCAAGAATGAGGTTCTCATGTCGTCCCAAGTCCTGATAGTGGATTCAACTAATCCCATGAACCATCGCAAGGTGGGATATTTCAATGTAGCGGGAAAGAGTTTTAGTTTGTGAGCATCTTGCAGGTAATTATAGCTCCTATAGGGAATATCAAACTTGAACAAGAATGTATCCAGGTCCTCATTACCTTTTCCATAAAAGGCAGGTAAAGAAGAAGGAGGGATTTTTTTCATATTTACATCTAGTACAATATCTATGATAGTAAAACCGAAGGTAGCCTCAGTTTGATTTTCTCCTTCTCCTTCATTATTTCTAACTTTGTTATGATCTTCGTTCTCTCCTGGCCCCTCCATATAGGATGGGTTTTTAATATAAATATACCTAGGAAGCTCCTTTCGAGGTGATAATGGAGCATCCCAAATCTCTGTTTCGGGAGAGATCTTCCCCTGGTCAATCATTTTATTATTGAACCCTAGAAGGAGAGTAGGTTCTACTATGGATGTTTCAATTTGTGAGATAACTGTATCTAAGGGGTCTCCAAAAAGGGATTTTACCTGCTCAGGATCAACTAGGTCAACAAAGTTTGGACTTCCTACTAGTGAAAAGGTCGTATCCTTTGGTTTTGTGACTAGTGAAGAACTAGAGGTTACTAGTAGTTGATCCTTCTGAATTTATTCCGAAATGAGGTCCTTAGGACCTCTGGTCAATGTTCCTTCTCCTTCTATGGTTTCCTTGGTAAGATCTATTGGAAGAGTTTCTTTAGGTTTCCAAGCAGAATTACTCCCTTTAGGTGTTTTTTGATACCTTTCTGGTGATTTAGTAGTTGGGGTGTTACGTCCCCTAGAAAAGTTAGTAGAAATGTCGATAGATTTTCCTACCTTAATAAATCTACCCTGAGGATCTCTAAGTCTGTTCATGAAAATAAAACTAAATTAAAGGAAACTTATGCTATACTATTGTTGCTGGATTTAGGGGCGCCTGCTATAATAGATGCAACGGTTCTAAAAAATAAAAACAAGTATATGACAAATGCAAAAAATAACACACTTACAAAAACAACAAAGGAACAACAAGGCTTTGGGGCACCCCACTATAGTGGATGCGTCTGGCTGTTACACCACGAAAGTTCCATAGTGAAGTCGTCTTTGCGTCTTACTATTATCCCCTCCCTCTTGTTGTGTAATATAAAAGTAATCTCTCTATATATCTAAACTTCATAAAGGAACCCTATTTATTCTACCTTATAAAACAACTCCCTGGCAACAATGCCAAAATGTTCGCAGTGTGTTCTACTATCTTAAATACACCGAATATTTAATTATCAATGGGGTTGGTAAGCTTAGAGTTGATACAAAATATATGAAAAGGTAAAAAGGCTCCTAGGGTGTCGTGGAGATATTTTAATAAACAAAAGATTGGAAGATAAAAAACTGAGTCAAACTCCAAAAATTATCTAAATAATTGGACTGGACTGGAATATCAAATTCTAAACAGCTACTGAAAAGAAAGACATAAACAATAATACTTATAACTTTAGACACTAATTCATACATAAAAAGAATTATAACAACTAAATTGACAAATAACCAACTAACTACTCCTTAAGCTGGAAGGCTGGGGTAAAAAGACAACTTATCTTATAAAGAATAGAAAATTGAAAAAGCAAGTAGAAAACTTAATAAAGATAATAACAGAAGCAACTAGAAAACTTAATAAAGATATTTAAATTCTATTTTTCAATACACACATTAAAACAAGAATGATTCCTATGATTACAAATAACTTAACTTCCTCTATATGCAAACAAAGGCATAAAATAGTAGTAAAACAAAATCAGTATTTTAATATTCAAGAAATAAAAATAACTTAATTCATATGTAAAAGGAAAATGATAAAACCTTAATCAATAAATTAAAACAACCAAACTTTAATTGAAATGCTTAAATAAAACTACCAACTACAAACATAATCCAAAGATTGACAAAACAAGACTAGAAACAATCTGAAAAATGCATAAAAATAGTAAAAAAAAACCAAGGGTTAAATGACAGACTGAACAGTAGGTCTGTAAAGCGTGACTGAATGGCAGACTCGAGAGACAGTCCGTATGGTGGTCCATACAGTAAAAATAGTAAAAACTAACCTAAATGAACTAAGTCTTCAACTGAAGTTATGCATTTCTAAACCTAATGCATGGAATAAATAAACAAACGTATTTAACCAACAAATTATCTTCAAACTAATTCTTAAACAAAAAGAAAACATTGCATTGTAATCTAATTAGCAAACTAGAAATTACCTTAAACAAATTCATGACAGAAAAATAAATAAACAAAACTGAATTTAAATGAAAGCAAACTATTCTATATAAATAAATTAATAACAGGAAATAAACAAACAAGACTACATTGAAATGAAAACAAACTATTCTACTTAAACCAATTCATAACTAACCAAAACTAAATTCAAATGGAAATAAACTATTCTACTTGTCTGAAACTAAAAACTGAAAGCAATATTGAAATGAAATGACTAACTAAAAACCACTAACTAAGAACAAAACACTGAAAGCAAATGATTGAAATTAAAGCTATGCGTGCATCTACTTATTTAATTACTGAAATAAAACTAAACTATTGCGATACAGGAAATAAAATACTTGTTTAACTATTGAAAGAAAATTAAGTTAATACAATACAGGAAATAAAATAGCATATAATGAAAACAAACTGGAAATTAAACTATATTAACTAAAACAAAAAGAAAGAACTGAATTAAAACTAAGCTAATGAACCTCTGGTTGATGAGGGGCCCTCTCAACAATTAGGGGTGAAGTCTGCTAACTCCTACTCAAACGCAATCTTCAACAGCAATGCATACGGCTCTTTATTCAACTTCAAAAAAAATACAGTGTTTATAAAAACTATGACTGACTCTGGCTAACTAACTTTCTCTTCATTCAGAGATTGATATATATAGTTTTACATAAGAGATGAGCAAGTAGACCCTAAAGGTCGGCTTCTCTCTAATTTTAGGCAATCTTTAAAGCACATACTTGATTTGCAACCAACGCATGGTATGGCTCTTCATTCAGCGTGATCATGGCATAAGGTGACGACTTTGCTCCTTTAGCGTGGACAGGCTTCTACAACATGCTTGATGTGGCGTGATATTCTTCCTTCACGTGGGCAGATCCTCTTCATCGTAGCGTGAATCCGTTCCTTGGCGTGGAGGATGGATTGGTGTTGAGCGCGGGTTTGTACACAACAGCAAGTTTCTGGAATAAAATATGTATTTAAATATGTTATTTAATTGCCAAAAAATGATAACAAAATGAGGCTCAACAAGTCTTTTTCATTCAAAATATAGTTCAAAAAGTGGTTTCATAATACATAATGTCATGATACAAAAATGGGGCTTTTGAACCACCAAAATATACTACACAGTTAATACAACAAAAAGTACATATAGGCCTCTAATCCTATGGAGCAGGGTGCTGATCATGATAGCACACAACAAATCTAGCTATCCATATGAATAAACAAACCCGTGCACGTGGTACACCCACCACCTGTCGCTGCATAGCCTCAGGAAAGTCCTCAACTTGTGCCATGGGCACTCTGTGTATCAGTCGAACAAAGTTTGTATGGATGTTTTGGAGTGTGTGATCCACATCCAAACCTATGATATCATCACCTCTCCCCATTTGACGATGTCAAGGGAAGACATCTGGCTGTTTAGGTCCAACATCTACGTATACATGACCATTATCAATATATGTCACCACACAGAAACATGTATTTTGATTTCACTATATCAAAAAACACAAAAAAATTAAATAATTCAAAAACAAAATAGAGTCGGGATTGTTACCTATGTCAATGTATACAGATCCTTGTGGAATAGGCATGTCAAGATCACCACAGAGGTCTATCCCCTCATAGGGGTAGTCATCTATAGCTATGATATTCCTACGCCACCAGTGGAAAAAGTCAGGTGGGTAGGGTGTTGCCACTCAGCCTCCTCCTAGCCATTTTCACAACACAACTGAGTTGGATCTTGAGAACCATGAGGAGTGATCTCCACTCTTGGGCTTAGCCTCGACACATGCTCAACAAAGAATGTACTCAAGATTCTTGCAAAATCAAAGTTTTGCATTCTATCCATATTGTAGTGTGACAACTATTGTTTCATGATACTCAACAGCGAGGTACTCTAGTCATATATGGTGGGCCTCATGAACTCCACCGCATAGCCCATCAATTGCCTAGAAGCCTGATGGAGGAATTCCAATCCTACAATCCTTCCTAGTGCTAGTAGTATGGCCTTGAGGCCAAGTTTCTGGATCGAGTTCATTGGGATATGACTCCCTACTTTTTCTATGTCCAAGAGGCAGTAAGCTACAATATACCCCTCAATTGTGAGGCCACTTCCAACCCCACAAGCTTGTAGATTGGCTACCTCCGCTCTGCGGGATAGTCTGGTAACAAAATAGATATCCTCAACCTCAAGGCCGAGAGGCATCCCATCGATCTGGAAGATTTTCGTATCCATATGCCAGTAGTCCACCAGCATTTGGAGCACGGGGACTTCACTTAGTGAACCTCTCACATAGCGATCGTGGGATATTAATGAATACCCTTGATTTCCATAGATATTGACCCAATCTCTTTTTGTTGAAACCCCCTCCCAATACTCAAAACCTCCTCCCCACCCCTTTTTATACCTCAATCCTTATAAACCACCCTACCTACCCCCACCTCAAACCCCTCATCCCCCCAATACCTGCAATATATTGGTTCAATTTTTGATAATTTTAAAACCCACAATATAAACTAACGTGATAGGATATTGGTCAACAAGTGAAGCCCTCATGATTTAGAGTAGTCTTGGATTGGCTCTTAAGCTACCAAGAAGCCATAATTTATATAAACCACATGCCCTCAAATCTTGTTGGGTCATTAGATCACCTTGCACAACCCTTTCCACATCTTCATGCTTGAGCTCATGCCATTACAAAACCATCCTGCACAAAAATTTGAGAGTTTCATGAGTCTTTACCTTAAAAATTGGTAAATGCGGCCTTATACACGATTGTTCATCAAACATCTGTGTACATACATGGAAATCCAAGGATTTTTCGTGTATATCGAGACCTATATGTGGAAATTGAGTGATGCTTTTGTGTGGGCCGAAAACACCAATTTTGGGGTGTCCTAAAAATAAAAATCAACCACTAAAAATTAAAATAAAAGCATTAAAATGAAAGAGGATGGCATGGAGAATTACCTGATCTAGATGGTTCATGATTTCGTGGACCGTAGCTCCTGGAATCACAGTTTCAAGTTTATGGTTCAAAATCACTATGTGTGGTAAAAATTCCAAATGGTATGGTAAAAACGAATTTTTTACTATTTTATAGAATTTTTTTTGAAGTTTTTGTTGATGTATTTGTAACTTCAAAATGTATTCACTTGTATATTTCTTATTGTGTTTCATTGTACCCTAATGGAGATGTTTGTTCATCCGATTGAGAGAGTCATTAATATAATTAAGTCATGTAAAGTCATTGAGGTTAACCCTTCATTGTAAGTCAGGGCAATAGTCCCCACAGTTGAGTTGTATTAGGGTTATTAGACTCTCCTAGAGAAGTCTGCCTTGTAGAGTAAATGTCAATTGGAAAACAAGTATAAATAGAGACTGAGACTCTCTATTTGAAACACACACTCACTCAACATTAGCACATGAGTGAGAGAGAATTAGCTTTCACAAGTGAGAGATAGAACAACTGTCGGAGATCATCTTTGTACTCTTGGGTTTTACTTTTGCTATTGGTGCTCATTCTATCTTAGAGGAAGTTGAGGGGTTTTATCCTTTATAGTTTCCCCGAGGAAAAATATTTGTGGATCTTGTCTCTAGTGATTATTGTTGTGCATGTTATTCTCTTAGATAAGATCCTAGATCATATTAATTATATGATAAAAATATAACATGGTATCAGAGCTAACCTGAGAAGAAGACACTGTGCAGCTGTAGAAGCTAGCGATTCTTATTTTTTGGGTTTCTCCCCATAGATCATCAGAAAAAGGAGGCTAGGATAACTCTCCATTGAAGGGTACATCTTCCTATTGAAGAAGAATCTGATTCTGGACATTTTCCATTTTTTGACCTATCACTACATCGGTAAAATAGGGCTTTTTACAGAAGTCAAATTTTTGAGTGATCCCAGCATAGGATTTCTCTCCTCCTCAAAATCAAAATTTAGAGACCAAGATCGAATTTTTTGGTTGGGTGGAACTCTAGGAAAGTCAAACCCTAGTTTGACCCAGGACCAAAAAATCAGCACTGCAAAAGATCAGCTTCATATTTAGTTTGGGAATCTCAAATTGGTAAGATATAAATCTCTTGTATTTCCATTTAAGGTTCTCTTTAAAGATGTCTCATCACACCAAGCTTGATTAAAAGCTTGAAGGAGCTGATAAGTTCCGACCATAGAAGTATAGGATTTCACTTATTCTTGAAGAAAATGAATTGGACACCTACATAAGTGGAGAGGTTCCAGTTCCAGAGGGAGATGAGGCTAAGGCCTCACACAAAAATAAATTGGTCAAGGCCAAGAGGATCATTGCTGATTCTATCAAGGATCACCTTTTACCACATGCGTCTTCCATAAAGACACCTAAAGATATGTTTGATTCTTTGACCAAGCTATTTGAAGGGAATAATATAAATCAGAAGATGACTTTCTGAAATCAGTTGAAGAATGTAAAGATCCAGAATGCAAAGACCATACAATCATACCTTACAAAGGTTTGCCAAATCAAAGAACAACTTGAAGCTGTAGAAGAAGAAGTAGAGAATGGAGAAATTATGAGGACCACCTTGAATGGTCTCCCTAGGTCATGGGACTCCTTCATTCAAGGTATTTGTGCTAGAAGAAAGTTAATCACTTTTAGTTGGATGTGGTAGGAATGCTCACAAGAAGAAGCTCGAATAGTAGCTCAATTAGAAAAGATGGGAAATGAAGATCAAGCTCTCACTAGACACACCAATAAAATCAGAAGGGACTACTATCATCCCAAGAAAGGTAAGCATTCAAACCAGAATTAGAAAGACAACCCTAGAATAGATCTATCTAGTGTTAGATGCTATACATGTGATGAGAAAGGACACATCGCCAGAAATTGTCCCAGAAATAGAGGTGGTCCCCTCAAGAAGAACAACAAAAGAAGACATCATACTCACACTGCAGAGGATGATGAACTTCCAAGGAAGAGAGTCAAAGAAGCAAGTGAAGATTCTTCAAGCGATGAAGAGTATGTTTTGATTTCTTCCCTCAGAGGAACTGTTACACATGGAAGCAATGATTGGCTCATAGATAGTGGGGCTTCCAAGCATATGATGGGATTCAACGAATACTTTGTGACTCTATCCGAACATGAGTCACTCCATAAAGTGAAACTTGGGGATGACTACCGGTATCCCATAAAAGGAAGTGGTGAAGCTTCCTCTAAGCTAGACTCTGGAAAATCTATGAAGATGAAGGATGTATTGTTTGTACCAAGACTAAAGAAGAATATTCCCTCCATATCTGTATTGGATGCAAAAGGTATGAGGGTTGCATTTGTAGTTAGCCAAGTCATTATGTGGTCAAAGGGAAAGACCATAGATGATGTAGTAGTGATTGGAGAGCAAGAGGGAGGCTTATACAAATTAAAGGGCCAAACATAACAAGATTTGGTCCATGACTCAGTAGAACCAAGTGAACTTTGGAATAGAAGGATTACACATGTGCATTATAGGACACTACCACTTGCAAGGAAAGTTATTGAAGGTCTTCCAAAAATACAGGCAAAGCATGAAGGCGTTTGCAAAGGATGTGCGAAGGGAATGAACACAAAGAAGACATTTCCAAGTAGCGATAGCAAGGCAAAATGAATCTTGGAAATCATCCACTCCGATGTATGCGGTTTGAAGTCATCCAGTTCATTCAGTGGGTATGTATATTATGTTTCTTTCATTGATGAATTTTCTAGGAAGACACAGATATATTTCTTTAAAGAAAAGGATGAAGTATTCAGTAAGTTAGAGGAATTCAAAGCCTTGATCGAGAATCACACAGAAAAGAAAATAAACACCTTTCGTTCAGACAATGGTGGATAATTCACATCAGATGAAATGAAAGAATTATGCAGAGAGTCAGGCATTAAGAGCGAGTTGACGACTCCATATAATCCACAACAGAATGGAGTTGCAAAAAGGAATAATAGGATGATTATGGAATCAACAAAGGCAATACTTCATGATCAGTATATTCCTATGCATCTATGGGTAGAAGATTCTAGGACAACTGTGTATGTACATAATCGTACTCCGCATAGAGTACTTGAGAGCAAGACACCAGAAGAAGTATTCTTTGGAAATAAACTAGAAGTTAGCCATATTAGAATATTTGGTTGCCTGGTGTACATACACATTCCGAAATAAAAGAGGATGAAGTTAGATCCTTTAGGAAAGAAGGGTATATTTGTGGGATATAGTGAAAGCTCGAAGGCTTACAGAATGCAATTCCCAGGATTCAAGAAGATTGACATCAATAGGGACATGAAATTTGATGAAGACTCAACTTACAAGAAATCTAGAAAAAGACCTGTTGAAAATCTTGAAGAAAAAAAAGTACCTAGGTTCCAAGATACAACAATTATTGAAGCAACTACAGAAGGAGATCGAGAAATGGAAGAAACTCAGGAACCAATAGATCCACCTCATGAGAAGAATTATTACAAGAGAAAACCAACATGAGTACATGAGTCTATCCAAGGTGAATAAAGATATGACACTCTAGAATAAATGCATAGAGAAAGGAAGATAACTAGATCCTACTCCAGTTATGTAGCCCTATTGTGTGACATCATTGATAAAGAACCTTCCAACTATGAAGAAGTGACAGAAAATAAAGAATGGAAGGATGTGATGATCGAGGAGTACCATTTGATCATGAAGAATGATGTCTGGGATGTGGTCGCAAGACCAGAAGGGAATTCTGTTGTGACTTCCAAGTGGATCTACAAGATCAAGCATGTTGCAGATGGCAACATAGAGAAATATAAAGTGAGATTTGTGGTATGTGGCTTCTCCCAGAAGGAAGGGATATATTATGAAGAAAATTTTGCACCTATAGCCAGATACACTTCCATCAGATCAGTACTTGCTATGGTTTCAATGATGAAATGGAAGATACACCAGATGGATGTCAAGACCACGTTCTTGAATGATGTAGTGGAAGAGGAGGTGTATGTGGAGTAGGTACTCGGATTTGAGACACATGATATGGAGACTCATGTGTGCAAATTGAAGAAGTCCTTATACAGTTTGAAATAGGAACCTAGGATGTGGTACGACAGGATTGACAACTTCTTGACTAGTTTGGGATTTACCAAGAGTAAAGCAGATTCCAACCTTTACTACAAGGTTGAGGAAGGGAACCCAGTGATACTCCTACTATATGTAGATGACCTATTTGTTACAGGTGAGGATGGGTTGATCAATGACACGAAGAGGAATCTTGCTTTCAAGTTTGAGATGAAGGACTTGGGTATGATGCTCTCCTTTCTAGGAATCGAGGTGTGGCAGAGTGTGGATGGAATCTCCCTCAGACAAGAGAAGTATGCAATGGAGATCTTGAAGAGGTTCAGGATGATGGAATGCAAGGCCATGGCCACACATATTGCATCAAAATTGAAGCTATTGAGTGATGCTTCATCAGAGTCGGTTGATGCCATGATGTATTATCAAATGGTTGGGTCCTTGATGTACCTGACGAATACGAGACCATATATTTGCTTTTTCATGAACACATTGAGCCAGTTCCTGAAATATTTGAGACATGTTCACCTAATTGCTGCAAAGCATATTCTAAGGTACCTGAAGGGTACAGTTGATTATTGGCTCAAGTATGAGGTGAATCAAAATATTAAATTGGATGGTAATGTGGATTTGAATTGGACAGGCAGTGCCATTGATGGGAAGAGCACTTCAGGGTGCTGCTTCAGTATGGGATGAAGTGTGATCTCTTGGTTTAGCAAGAAGCAGTCCTACATGGCACTGAGTACAGCCAAATTAGAGTATGTCACAGCTTGTTCAGCTAGTTGTGAGGCAGTGTGGCCAAGGAAGCTACTATCTGACCTTTTTGATCTCTACTTGGATGCTACTTGCATATATTGTGACAAATAGAGTTGTGTGAAGTTGTCAGAGAACCCTGTTTTCCATGAAAATTCGAAGCATATCGAGATCAAGTATTACTATTTAAGGATATGGTGCAAAGAGGAGCAGTGAAGCTCCAATTTTTTGCGATGAATGAGCATATAGCTAATGTATTGACCAAGCCATTAGCCAAAGTGAAGTTTGAGTACTTTAGAGAGAATCTTGGTGTTCTTCATATCAAGTTTCCCTCCAAGGGAAAGTGATACACATGAGCCCTTCCCAGATGGTAGTAGGTGTGTCCTACCATGCCGGTGGATGTAAGTGTTGAAGCCTTTCCCGGATGGTAGTAGGTGTGTCCTACCATGCCGATGAATTTGAATGTTGTGTTATGTGTATCTGGGTTATGCTCCGTGTGACAATGAGGTGATCTGAATAGAAATACTTGGAAGAGGGATAGGCCTACATCCAATGTCATGAAAAAGGGATGGCTATGTAGATAAATACCTTGCAGAGGGCGAGGCCTACATCCAACATGAAAAAGGGATGACTCTGTAAATAAATACCTTGCTGAGGGCAAGGCCTACATCCAACATGAAAAAGGGCTAGCTCTGTAGATGGAGACCTAAATCCAGCATGGAAAAGGGCTGGCATTGTAGACCTACATCCAACATAAAAAATGGTACTATAGACCTACATCCAACATGAAAAAGGGTTGGCTCTGTATATGGAGAACTGCATCCAGCATGAAAAAGGGCTGGCAATATAGACCTACATCCAACATGAAAAAGGATATAATGAGTGGCTGGTTCTTCCACCTGGTTCTTCATTACTCCACTTCTTGGATGGATATAATGTATTTCGGCCATCATGTTACCCCTCTGACCTTACACATTAGGGGGCATCTGTTATAGTTGATTTTACCACACTTGGTAGATCACATATTTATGGTATTCCATGTCACTCTACAGACTCCTTGGACCCCCTTTGGTCAAATTATACTTTGATGCCCCAAGAATTTCCCCAAAAAACACCTGTTAGTGTGTATACATGACTTTTAAAGTAGTATCCACGTGTACACGCAACGTTTGAGCTGAAACCCGCGTACATCGGGAAATTAGCATGAAGACAATTTTTTTTGGAGTTTTCCTCATAGAGTCCCAAATAAATTGACTCTTGGCCTTCCATATGCGTTGAGAACGCTTGAAATCAACCCTCCATTTCCAAATTGGAGGGCTATATATTGAGCCTCTTAGATACATTGAAGGAGGAGAATTTGGAGAGTAAGGAAACTATAGTTCATTGTTGCCTCGTTTGTGCTCGAGTCTACATCCCTTTGTCCCTTTGGAGCACATAGAACTCCTCTTCCCAATATTACCTTTTCTTTGTAAGCTTTACATTGTGATGGAGGATTGAAGTGGTGGAAGCCAAGGTGGAGGACTTGGTTTCTTCGGTTCGAAGAAGTGCCAACAGAGTTTGTCACTATTGTATCTCTGTTTTATTAATAGAAATATCCATTTCCTGTCCAATACATGTGCATAACTATGAATATTGTATCCATGGATGTAGTTATTCTGCTTATACATGATGGTTTATATATGCTAAAGTAGGTCTAACACTTTGACATATATCATGCTTGTCTTGTTTGTTGTTGTTGAGAGCGAATCGTGAATACAAGCGTGTTGGAAAAGCTGAACGGGGATCTACATCAACCATCCGGAATAAGGTATGCTTCATATCCCTTAGTGTTAGATGGATTTATTTCTCTTGCATATTGGAATGGATTGATTTATGGTTTCATTCAATTTGTTGTGGTACACCCCAAGTCATAGGAAGTTTCTCTCCGTGACAGAATTGGTGACTCCATTGGGGAGGTTCCTCGTTTTTTCTTTGGGGATTGGGTGCACAATGTACTTGAATTTCTCTCTATTTTTTGAGTTTCTATTTCGGGTCTAGAATTAGGATTTCCCTTTAGTATCCTATTGAAGTAATTTTGACCTTGGATTATCATCCCTTCACCTATTTCTTCCTGTACACGGGTTTTTTCTTCGCAGTCGTGTATATACGTGGATTTATCCTGAATAGCTGTGTATACACATGAGTTTTCTATGAACAATCATGTATGCCTCTGTTTTGAGTTTGATTTGGATGATTGAGAGTTGCTGGGTGAATTTTCAATGCTTCCAAGTCTTCCTGGGTACTATTGGTGTCTGTATACTGCCTCTATTTCTGACTAGAGACCTTTTTTGATTTGATTTTAATTAGATGTTGGTCTTGTCATCTTGTTTCCTTTTTGTTTTGAGATTAGTGCATTAGATTTATTTTATCTTGGTGCCTTACTTGGATACTGTCTGAGAGTTGCTGCAGGATCTGAGAGTTGTAGAGTATTTTGTTTCTTTTACATCTCATTTATTTTGAAAATACAAAAATATTTTATTTTTGGCATGTTTATGCATTTTTGCATTTTGCATGTGCATGGTACTTGCATTAGGTTTTCTTACTGAAGTTATATATATGATTTCATGTAGGAATGGTTGCATTATCATTTGAAGGAAAAATATGCATCTCATGTAGTGGCATACCCCATTTTCTCATTTAGACAAAATTGCACTTGGCATTGTTTGTTAGGTGTGCACATTTACTTTCACTGCTGCTTCAGAACACCATTGGTTGCATGGTCATTTCCCTTTGAGTAATCACAACCACTAAAATCAACGCTTAATTTAAAATGAATTACGCATTTTTATTTGATAGGGTACATCAATAAGATAAGGATTTAGAGTCTTGGAATAGTTCATTGTGAGTAAATTCTCCAAGACTACTAAACAAAACAAGTAGGTGTTTGTCCAGGTTGTTGATGAATATGTATATTTGGAATGTATTCAGTTGTATTTCTTATGTATTGTACCCTGATGTTTATTCCGAGATGTGTCTGTAATGTACTTGAATCATATCATGCCCTGATGTTCCGATCGGGAGGATATATAATGTAAACAAGTCATGTCAAGTCATTGTGGGTAACCCTCCTATTGTCTAAGGGTTAAAGTCCCCATAGTTCCGGGGAAATAGGGTTATTAGACTCACCTAGTGAAGTCGGCCCTAGTAGGGATTAATCATGTCGAGAATTAGTATAAATAGAGAGATAGCCTCTCTATTTAGCACAAAATCACTCACACTCAGTTGTAGCGCATAGCTGAGGAAGAAGAAGACACTGGGGCAAGGAAGAAAGAGGTTACTGCTGTCAGGAGATCATCTTACTATTTTGGTTTTTACTTTTGGTGCTGATTCTATCTCTGAGGAAGTTGCAGGGTTTTCTCCATTTATGGTTTCCTCGAGGAAAAACACTGTTGTCTCTTGTGTTTGATTGCTGTACTTGTTATTCTCTCAGTTAAAAGATCCTAACATAATTCTAGCTTGAGTGATAAAAACTAACACATGTGAGAGAGTGAAATCCTTGGTATAATTAGTGTTCTCAAGAGGCTCCTCTTACACAGGATTTAAGCACGAGGAAACTTACAAGATTGTGGTTGGGATATCCCTTGGCCACTTTTGGTGAGTGCCAGAGATATTTCCAGGATCTTATTCATATATGGGGGATTTAGAGATACCGGTTGGTGATTTTGAGCTTCGTTCTTTGCTACCTGCCCATACGATAGATCTCGCCTATGATTGTCGACCTGAGCATTGGTTATATTGGGGTGGCCTTAGTTTAGTGACCTAGGCATAGCAGGAGTTACTTGTAGAGGTTATTATGTGAGTGTCCTGTCCAAGTAGGGGTCGGACAACACAGTCACTTTATGCATTGAATATGAGGGACACTATAATTGGTTACACACCTTTGCTTGTAGTGTATGGGAGTCTCAAGCCTATCCTAGATGAGGCATACCTGCTTCATTCAAGAGCTCACTTATCCTCCCCTTGGTTTGCTTGCATTTTGGATGTATATTTTTTTAGTAGTGTGCTCTGTGTACGCTAAATTGCTTTAGGGTACATAATTAGTTTGAGTCTCTTTATTTTTTTTGAGTCATCATGGATCGAGGAGCAGAATTCTTCCATTCTCAATGCTTAGTAGGTCTTCTGCCTTCTACGTCTCCTCCTCCTTTGCAGAAGATAAACATATAGTTTGGGCAGACTGATACTCACTTTGATTCACACACCAATCTCACTATGAGTCATACATTTGAGATCCTGGAGCATCCCCCTTCTCCACCCCCTGGGGAGGAGAACATACCTGACAGCTTATATGGAACTCTAGAAGAACCCAATCACTTTGAGGTTGGGACATCACATAATGTACTATCACTGTTTCCAGACTATGTAAACACTGTACCACTGATATTTTTCACATGTGTTGAGCAATGAGACTCATCTAATACCATCTAGCACTAGCCATTTAAATATGGCATGCTAGAACTTTCGGTGACCGATTCGTCACCAATTGTCGGATCCGGTGTTGACCCTGGTGCTATGCCTGGGGGCACTTCCATTCCTTTAAATGTAAATAGTTTTGGTAGTAGTCATATTGCTCCTTCCACCCCTATAGTGGGAGGATCCTCACATGCTCAACCTAGGCCTAATACTAGTGTCCCCATTCGTGGAGGTGACCCTAGACATGTGAACATTGGAAGTACAAGTTATATTCCATCCTATTCTCCATCATCTTTGGCACCTGTTCCTTCAAACATGTTTCTAATGATGCATCCTCCCCATAGATCTCATGGTCCTTCGGTCTAGAGTACTATTGCTATCCATGTTGTTCTCGTATTTTCTCACACCATAGTGTCACAAGGCTATGTTCCTCCTTATGCATTGGCATGGTATGTAACAACTTATATACAACCTTATGTACCACCTTATGGGTCTGGGAATCAATCTGCTTATCATTCCTACAACTATGGCTTTGTATCACCCCAGTCTCAAGGTTTTTCGAATTACAACATTCCCATGTACCCTTTTATGGGTCAAGCAGGAGGAGGCTATTATCCCACTGGCTAAGGCCATGGTGTTTACAACAATCAGACCTACATGAACCAACCTTATCAAGGGGCGTTGAACCAAATGGCACAACCTAACTCTCTTTCCTAGCGACGTTAAATTTTCTTGACTTATCGAGATTGACAAACGATCTGGTATCTCATGATCCGACATGGCTGGTTGTTCCCGCCAAGCTTCCTTCGGACATTCCAAAATTTGAAGGTAAGAATGGTGAGGATCTTGGAGAGCATGTTATGAATTTCCACCTATGGTTCTCTTAAAATTCATTGAATCATGATTCCATTCGTTTACGACTATTTCAATGCACCCTCACAGGTCCTATGACGAAGTGGTATATAGAGTTTCTTGGGGGAACATATCAGACATTCAATGACTTAGCCAGGAACTTTCTCAACCACTTTCAGCTATTCGTGCATTACAATTCCATTATTGATCTCTTGTCGACATTTTGGCAGGATAAATACAACCATATCTCTGATCATATTCAAGAGTGGCATAGACGAAAGCGGTTGATTAAGGCTCACATTCCACCAGAGTTTATTTTGGAATGGTTCCTCAAATCGTTATTGCCATATATAGCGAAGGATGATTCCACATCTGAAGTGATGAACGAGGAACAAGCTACATTTCGATCTTAGCAACTAGATTTGATTTACGCTCAGTCTGGGCTCCTATATGAGATTATTCCAAATGCACCATGGTCCAATTTTGATCTGAAGTTCAAAGCTGGGCCACATGCCAATGGCATTGTTGGCTCTACAAGTGTTAAACTTTCAAAATCGGTTACAAATCGAATGAAAATTTTTTCTATTAAACATCCCATGCTGGGACAAGCTATGGATTCGTCTCATCCCACTCAAATGATAGATGTACATTTTGTGGAATTGTCGAACCAGAAGGGAAACCAACAGCCTAGAAGGAATAAGAAAAAATGAAGAAATAACCATAAGGGTGGGAATAGGAACGGAAATACTAATGATGACAAGAACGATAATAATTTTGGTGGGGACAAGAAGTCTAAATGTAAGGTCAAGTTCCCTTGCAATATTTGTGGGGAAGATCACCTCACTCACTTGTTCCCTTGTATGGAAGATGCCTCAAAATTTATCGCACAGATCCTAGCTGTGTTGACAGATCCTTTACCGCAAAATCAAAATATGAATTCGAGGACCGTGGACTCTGGAATTGCTTCTGGTGGGAATCAAAACCCACCAAACACCACAAGTGGCCATGGTTGCATCAACATGATGTCTGCTGAGAATGTTGTGACGCGAGCTAAAGATTATGGTTTGTCGCAACCTGACCTAGGGAAAGAGCATGCTTCACCGGAGACCCCTTTGCGTATTGATAAACCTAGTGACAAGCCTGAAGCTACACCTCACATTCCTAAGGGAGTCTTAAATTGTTTAGGTAACAATCCTAATGCCTAAGCCACCCAAAAATATTCCATTGTTGAGGATTTGGGCCAGAATCCTTATGCGATGATTGCCTTAGAAGTTCTCCAAACTTTCCCTTCGTAGAGGAAATCCTTGTTGGACGCTCTTGGGGTGGTTGATTCAAACCCTTCATTAGTGATTAAATTCGAAAGTCATGAAGTCCAAACTCACTTGGCTTACTATGTGTCTCTCTTAGTTCATGTAGAGTGTATGAAAAACACCATCAAGCGCACAGTAATTGATGAAGGTGTTTCATATTTCATGATGTATTTAGCCTGTTGGAAGGGCTTAGGTTCTCCTACATTGTCAAAATCTAGAACCATGTTGAATGCTTTTGATGGGAGATATTTTTGGCCGCATGGTATACTTCCTTCTCTTGAGGTCGAATTGGGAGGAAATACCATGACGATCGAGGTTGAGGTGGTTGATGTGCCCCTCGACTATAACGTTTTACTAGGATGAAACTAGATTTATAATATGAAAGTGGTCGTGTTGTCCCTCTTCTGAGTGATTTGTTTTCCTTTTGAAGTGGGATTGTTACAGTTGATCATAAATATTTTGATAATTCTGGTATGCAAGCGTTATCGGGAGCCACGATCCTAGTCATTTATAATTCTCAACCGACAACTGAGAATGTTGGGGTGGGAATGTATCCATCGTTGATGGGAACTTTTAACTTTTTCATGCCTATACTTACCATAGGTTATAGTCTTGGTAGAGATTCATCATCGTTGAGTTCAGTTCCATTTCACATTTTGCATTTGGAATATCCTTGGAATCTTCCTTCTCTGAGCACTTCGGATGAAGACCCTTGACCTGCTGAGACATACATGTCGTTTTCTACAACATTGGTCTCTTATCAAGATAATTTTGGTCCTGTTGTAGATACTAGTCCTTCCTCTTCGCAGACAAAGGAGGAAGACCCTTATGAAATGCCTTCTTGGGTAGTTGCGTCATCTCAATCGCATGACTACTTCAATCACATTTTTCCAACAGATGAAGCTATTCTTGAAGCTATGTCTGGTGTAGAACAAACTTGGGGAGAGTTAAATCATAGATCTTACTTTCTTCCTGAGCTTGAACGCATGGAGTGTGATGACT
>LPNX010472366.1:3923-26452 GCA_001517045.1 Pseudotsuga menziesii | reverse complement strand
TTCATCTTCAATCTTTAGTCTTCAGCATCATCAGTACTTTGACCGCTTCAATCAGCAGCATCTTGACTCTTCAATCAGCAGCAACATCTTCAGCACTTTGACCTTTTGATCAGCAACATCTTCAGCACTTTGACCTTTCGATCAGTAACATCATCTTCAACACTTTGACCTTTAGATCAGCAACATCTTCTTCAGCACTTTGACCTTTCAATCAGCAACAACATCATCATCATACTTTGATCTTTCAATCAGACTCATCATTATCATCAGCCTCTGATCTTTCGATTAGAACCATCATCAACCGAGCATCATCATACTCTAACATCAACTCATCATCATATTTTGATCTTTCGATCATTACGTCATCATCATCATACTTTGATAATACAACATCATCATCATCGATATCTCATCATCATCACATTCTGATATTTCGATCAGAAACATCATCATCATCATCGCATTCTGATCTTTCAATCAAAAAACATCATCATCATCAGCGACATCATAATCATAAGCAACTTCTGATCTTCCTATAAAAAAACATCATCATCATAATATTCTGATCTTTTGATCACAGAACATCATCATCGTCAGCAACAGCATCATCATCATATTCTAATATTTCAATCAGAGAACATCATCATCATCAGCAACTTTTGATCTTTCGATCAGAGAACATCATCATCATCAGCAACATCTGATATTTCGATCAAAAACATCATCATCATCATAAAAACATCAACATCATCAAAACATCAACATGATCCTTCCTTTCGGAATTACGGGATTTATGTCTTTATGGAGTTACCAATGATCCTTCCTTTCGGAATTACGGGATTTAGGTCTTTATGGAGTTACTAACGATCCTTCCTTTCGGAATTACGGGATTTAGGTCTTTACGGAGTTACTAACTATACTTCCTTTTGGAATTATGGGATCAACACATTTGTGGAACTCAGACAATCCTTCCTATTGGAATTACAGGATCAACACATATGTGGAAATCAGACAATCCTTCCTATTGGAATTACGGGATCAATTCAATGATCCTTCCTTTCGGAATTACGGGATTTAGGTCTTTATGGAGTTACTAATGATCCTTCTTTTTGGAATTATGGGATCAACACAGATGTGGAACTCAAACAACCCTTCCTATTGGAATTATGGGATCAACACATCTGTGGAACTCAGACAATCCTTCCTATTGGAAGTACGGGATCAATTCAATGATCCTTCCTTTCGGAATTACGGGATTTAGGTCTTTACGAAGTTACTAACGATCCTTCCTTTTGGAATTACGGGATCAACACAGATGTGGAACTCAGACAATCCTTCCTCTAGGAATTATGGGATCAACACACGTTCTCGAGTACCGAAGTCACCGGATCCATTCTGAACCGAAGTTCAAGGATGACACAATCCTACCACATTCATGGGGACTGAGATCTCCGTATACATTTTGAACTGAGGTTCAGGGATGATGCAATCCACCACTTTCACGGGGGCCGAGACCTCCGGATACATTTTGAACCGAGGTTTAGGGATGATGCAATCCACCACTTTCACAGGGGCCGAGACCTCCAGATACATTTTGAACCGAGGATCAGGGATGATGCAATCCACCACTTTCACGCGGGGCGAGACCTCCGGATACATTTTGAACCAAAGTTCAGGGATGATGCAATCCTACCACATTCACAGGGGCCGAGACCTCCGGATACATTTTGAATCGAAGTTCAAGGATGATGCAATCCCACCACATTCACGGGGACTGAGGTTACCGGATCACTTTTGGATAGATGTCCCGGGATGATACAATCCCTCTTCATTCTCGAAGACCGAGGTCTCTAGGTCACTTTTGGGCAAGTGCCCAGGGATGATACAATCCCACTACATTCTCGATGACCGAAGTCACCGGATCACTTCTGGACATATGTCCCGGGATGATACAATCCCTCTTCATTCTCAAAGACAGAGGTCTCCAGGTCACTTTAGGGCAAGTGTCTAGGGATGATACAATCCCACTGCAACATCACTACTCCCCCTTTCGAGGAAGGTCTTTCTGAACCACATCAAGCTTGTCTCGAAAGTGTTCAAACTTTACCCGAGACAGAGGCTTTGTCAGCGCATCATCATCTAAACCATCTTCATCTACATCTTCAGTATGTGAATACTGAACTATCACCATCTGTATCTCCAGTATGTGAGTATTGAAAGCATCATCAGGTCACCATCATCTGCATCTACAGTATGTAAATACTGAAACATCATCTATATCTTCAGTATGGGAATACTTAAATCATCATCATCTCTATATTCAGTATAGAAATACTGAATCACCATCATCTGTATCTACAATATGTAAATACTGAAAGATCATCATCTGCATCTTTATCTTAAATGTAGAAATACCGGATTTCTATGTGTTACGACGAAACACAGGGTTCTTTGTTATCACAACTCTCGTTATCACATATAATCAATGTAGTATCCATCTTCCGTTCAAAGAGACCTGATATCAGCTTCCGAAGCCATATGGCTTCACAACTTAGTAGAGCAATCTGCTATGTATTTTGCTTCAGCCATGCTACGAGAAACATTGAATTGTTTCCTGCTAAACCATATTTATCTCTAACAAATCTATTTATCTCTAACAAATGATAAGTATTGCTTCAACCATGCTAAATCTATTTATCTCTAACAAATGATAAGTATTTTCAAGAATGTAAACAGTGGAATTTGGTTATAGCTTGAAGCATATTTTCCAGCAAAATTCAATATGGTCTTACCATATGGGTGATCGAATGAAGGCAAATGCAATATCAAATAGCGATCTGAGAAAAATGGTGATATTATAGTACTTATGATTAAATTTGCTAACTAAATTTTGTTTTTGGGCAAATAGTTTTTACTTCCATTTCACTGTTAATAATTCTACCTTCTTACCCAATCATGCATGAAAATGATCCATCTTTTTGTTATTCAAAATGTGATCTATGTTTTTGTGTTATATGTTCAACCTGCCCAAAGTTTCACTTTGGACATGGTTGAATTAATTTTAAACCTTATAAATGATAAAATTATTTTGAACACCCCCCGAGGTGTAGAACACTTGGCAACCGTGCACTTGTTAAGGTGTACGGGTTGTTAAGCACGTCAATGGTTCAAACCTTGTTGCAGCCTGAGATGCGTTGTGGGGGTCAGCATATTCTCCTGGAGGTTATAGTGGTAGCGGTCGGAATCGACCCCGTGTCACGCGAGTACGAAACTGGCCAGTTGCCGATTACTCCAGATACAAAAAACAAAATTATTTTGAACCTCAGAACTATTAAATTAAGAATGTTGAAAAACCCAATAAACTCATTTTTAACTTTCATACAATGTGTGACATTAAAGATATGTTATTTTACAGGTTAAAAGAGTGAATTTTAAATTACCTTCTTCATCTGCTAGTTCGCCTTCTTCCTAACTTTTCTTTCTTTCTTTTTGCTCAGTGGGACCTGGCATTTCTCCAGTTTGGGGGAATGTTGATCCTAGATTTGTTATCATTTTTTGCAGTTAAATTATTCATTTAAACACATATTTTATTATCTTTTGTACATTTTATGACACGCAAATCATTATTCAGCCTCATATTTTTAATCTTTTTGGGCTAAATTAATAAACAGAATGCATTCAGCCTGCCTTTCGTAGAGCATGTCCAGCTCGACGTCGAGCTTGTCATTCAGTCCGCTGCGTGAAACTCGTTGGTGGTTTGTCATATGTTAAGATGTGTTGCTGTAGATTACAGTCCTGAAGCGTGCCAACAGATATACACTCCATTCGCCCTAGATCGACGCCCAACCTATCCAGCTCATGGCCCAGCCTACCGTTCAACTCTCTGTCCAGATCGCCCATCAGACTGTGCACTGCTGAGAATTAATTCCAGGCATTTAAAACATGAAACAATTGCAAACAAACTGTTATGCACGCGTCTGGGTGATGAAACTGTGTTCTAGATGTTTTCCAGCTTGCATTCTCCTTTGCTCGCCACCACATCAACCATCCACGCGCTGGATTGATGGATTCAACCCACGCTCTAGAATATTCACCACTATGATCTCCTCTGTTCTCCATCAGTCACCTACTGCGTTCAGGAAGAAACATGTGCGCCACCTCTACAGATCATTCACGCTAAAGAGAAGCTCGTGCACTACATCTGAAGACCGCCCGCACTAAAGAAGGAAGATGTCTGTGAGTTAACGTATGATTAGTTAAACGCCTTTAAGATCGACTAAATTTAGAGAGCAGTCGACCACTAAAGGGTCGACTTGCTCATCCCTGTAAATCATTATATATAGCAGCCTCTGTAAGAGAGCTGGAGTTAGCTAGAAAAATCAGCCAGTTAGCAGAGTTAGGAGAAGAGTTTTAGCTCTGATTTATTTTTAAACATTTGTATTTATGTTCCATCATCTGAATAAAGAGTTGTATGCATTTCTTTTGAAGATTGCGTTTGAGTAGAAGTTAGTCAGGCATCACCCCTGATTGCTGAGAGGGCCCCTCATCAACCCGAGGTTTCTTTTCTTGTTTATTTCTTTCATTTTTTGTTGTAGCTAGTTTAATTGACGTCTGTTTTATTTCTGTAATGAAATTTGATTTCTGAATTAGATAGTTAACTGCATGCATAGTTCGTTTCCAGCTTTGCTTCCAGTCTATTGTTCAGTTTATTTGCAAGTTAGATAAAATACATTGTTGTTTATCAAATTAACTAGATTTAATACTGTCTATTTCATCTCAATTTTAATTATCAGTTTATGCAATTTACATTTCAGTTAATTAATATGCAATGGTTTCTTTATGTTTATGTTTATGAATTTGCTTAAGTTTATTTTGTTGTTAGATTTGCTTAGTAAGTAGGTTTGTTTTTTGCTTTATGCATTAGAATTACATATGCATGGCTTCAGCTGAAGATTAGTTCATTTAGGTTAGTTTTTACCATTTTAACTGTGCAGCCTATCATTCGGACAGCATGTTCAGTCTGTTATTCAGCCACCCCTTTCAGACCCATAGTTCAGTCTGTCATTCAGCGCTTAGTTCTGTTTTTAGTGTTTTTTTTAGATTGTTTTTAGTTTAGTTTTGTTAATGTCTGAGTTATGTTTTGACTGTAATAGTTAGGTGTTAGTTTTGTTTAACAGTAAAGTTAAATTTTAATTGTTTTAGGTTATTTATTAAAGTTTTATTATTTTCCTTATTTCTTTTAGCTTTGAATGTGTGTTAAGTTGTTTTTTTTTCTTGAATGTTATTACTAATTTTGTTTTAATATTGTATTGTTTTATATTTATTCTTTTTAGATTGATTTATTTGTTTGCATGTGAGATTGAGTGTTATATGTGTTTTCTTTAGTATGTTTCTAGGTTGTCTCTTTTATGTTGTGTTATTGTTGAAAGAACTTGTAGGAAAAAACCTAAAGGTATTTCTTTTATTAAGTTTTCTACTTGCTTCTTATATTTAGTTTTCTTTATTAAGTTTTCTACTTGCTTATAAGTTAATTCCTCCTTGTACCATAGTTTTCCGTTTAAATAGTTAATTGTTGATTGTATTCCAGTTTAAAGTTTTTTATCAATTATTTAGTTTATTATTTTGTCTCGGTTTAATTACTTGAATAATTACATTTTTAAGAGTTTGACTCAGTTTTTCATTTTGAAAGATATTTCGATCTTTTGTTTGTTAAAATATTTACACCACACCCTCTACCTTCGCATATATTTTGGGTCAACTCTAAGCTTACCAACCCCGGTTGATAAATAAAGAATCGGTGGATTAATTTAGACATTTTAAAACACCCAACAATAAGATTAATGACATTGCAAAAATATTCATGAAGGAGATTTTCAAATTGCATGGATTTCCTAAGGCAATAGTCTCAGACAGAGATGTCAAATTCACTTTCAATTTTTGGAAGTGTTTGTTTGTGGATTTGGGTATGTTGCAGCTGAAACGATTTCTCAAATTTCTAAAAATTTGGGACCCTCCTTTTAAGTTTGTCTTGCTTAGCTTGGTTGGGATTGTTTGATTTTACTGCAATTTCGGATTTTTGAGGATGATTGTTGACTGTTAAATGAATATCTTTATGCTGATGCTTCCTTTTATGACTTACAGTGATTTCTTATCCCGCTGTCGGAATTTGTTGAAGCTATGAATCATAACCACAGTTAACTACGCATCTGCCATTGCGGAGGTGCAGTTGAATGAAGATCCGATCCAAAGTGTTACTTCCCACTGGTGCGCTTTCTTTTTATTTTATTATCGGCGTCCTTGTTTGAAAACCGGTGGAACTCTAGTGCTTTGCAGTACCGCAGTTTTGGATGACATATTGCGAGCACCATGACGAATGTTTCAATTTTTTTTCTGATTCCCGTTAGTTTTGTTTCACAAGGCCTTAGTCTATTTTGCTCCGTCGTTGTGGCTCTAGAATGGACTAATCTTCCGGTTTAGTTTTCCCTTTGGCCGATGTTTGATTCTTTGCCGATGTTTCACTTAAGTTTCGATTCTATTTTCTCTCCCAATTTAACTGGTCTACGGAACTCTTTGTCTTTACAACTTCCGTCGTTGCGGTGTTCCAACCAACTTATGGTCTGAGGCTATAGTCTAGTTGAGCTTCGTTGCGGAGTTAATGTTTCTCGCCAATGTTTCACTTTGCACTGCGGAACTCGCAGTTGTTTCGTCTTCCGCCGTTGCGGTGCATTAGCAGACTTGATCACCGATCCCTTAGTTACCTCGCCGCCCGATTGACGTGTTTTTCTCGCCGAATGTTTTTACCAGGAGATATATATATATGGGGGATTTGGGGCATTTTTCTATTATTTTACCTGCAAACCCATGCCTGCACTGTCATTGTCGTTTTGAACTGGGTGTTGTACTTGTTGTCGGTAGCTCATTCGTAGGTAGCGTCGTCGTGGAAGCTTTCAGATTCCTCTTTTCAACTGCACAACTCCTTTCCAGGTAGGCCAATCATTCGATTCTACCCCTTCATTTGAGTTTTGAACTAGGGTTGTCGTCCTTGGTTAAGTTTTCCCTCCGTGGTTAATGGACACCTAAGTTTATGGTTTATCAGCGTATATGTAGTTCATTTCGACAGTATGGCCGTCCGAAAGGGGGTTTTTTGTTTCCTGATGATTATTGTGGTGCCGTTATGAATTTTCAAACCTTGCCCGACTGTTTGGGAAACTGGTGCAGACAAGCGTTACGATGTCTGCACCGGTTTTCTCCAGTTTGTGTATGGCCGTCCGGGGGACAGGTGGGGGAGGTTTTCCTTTCTTATGCAGTAGGTAGGCATTTTTACCTAGTTTGGTTCGAAATGCCGAAGGTTTTGGTCTTTTTGGTGATTTGGTCGCTCGCGTGTTTGGGACTAGGGTTGCGGTTTTTTTAGGTTGCGCCTCATTTTGATGGGATTGGCGATATGATGTTTTGTTCTGGAATCAATAGCGCCGAGGATGTAGTTTTTATGAGACTGTTTTCTTTGCCGGGAGAAAATTTACAGCGTTAACGAAGTTATGGTGTTTTTGTTGATCATGCTGAATTTTGGTCATGACCAGGATTTAGGTTTTTTGCAGACTTATCTTTTGCAGAAGTAGTTGATAGTTAGCATTGGTTCTATATTGTACATAAATTTAGCTATGGCTACCATGGCCGAGGTAAAAGATTATATAGTTTTCTTCGTTTTTTTTTAAATATTGGTCGAATAGATAAAGGGGCCTAAAAGACTTTTGTTGTATGACAGGGCAATTTTTTCGAGTACGAGATGTCAAAGAGGCAGAAAAAGAAAGCCCCTGTAGTGGAAGAGGAACTTGAGGTAGAAGTTATCACAAATACTGAGTACATTTACAAAGACACCAGATGCACCACAGGAGTGGAACCTGAATACAAGTGGGGCGAAGTTTACAGACTGATATCACACCATGAAGTGCCTAACATTGGTTTTGAAGAAGAAACGATATATGCTAATATTGAAAGATCTGCTTTGATGAAGATTGCTACCAAGTCTGAGCTTTTCCCATGCTCAGAAGTAATTTGATGGATCCTTCCTAGGGTATATGTAACTACGATGATTCTGGAAAATACTGATAACCAGGGCTATGCTGCTTACAGCCTTGGTTATGTATCATTAGCTTATCACTTACCAGAAGCTCAGGTTTACCTAACTGAGGATTGGCTAAAGGATATTAATCTTGACCTGGTTAAAACATTGAAAAGGATGCTAGTACCTGGTAAGAATTTTCAAACCAGACCATCAGGGGAGTACGACACAACTACCATAAGAACCCCTTATAGATTCATTGCTTTAATGCTGAACATGATCTTTAGGAGATCCCACGGCAAAAATTTTAAGTTGGGATGGGTTCCTATCATCTTCTGTGTAGCCACCCAAGGGACTGTGTTCAACTGGGCAAACATTGTGTCCAACAGTCTCTCAGCTTGCATTGCTTCAGCCCTGGGATGGGTGTCCCAAAAAAAATCTGAGTTCTACATGAGCTCCATATTGATTGATTGCATATTGTGCACCCAGTCATTCCCAAACCTAAGGTGTATTTGGGACAGAGACAGACACAGCCTACAAGCCATTATGGGCACATAAGTACTACAGTCATTATAGAGAAGTGTGTGAACACTTTATTATGCCGTTGTATACAATGATTTTCTTGAAAGAATGCAATTGCATGTCTGAAGAGGCGTTGGAAGTCATTGAGGAGTATGCTGATTACTACTTAGCTAAGGACGGGATGTATATTAGAATGTATGGCTGCTCCAAAGCAACTTCATTGCTTCCCAAATATGCCACTGATTATGTGGTACCCAAAGAGGCAGTCAGGCAGGTTTTCTTGGATGGCATAGGGAGTTTTTTGTTTGAGCACAAGAAGGCGACTTATCCTCCCATACCATTCAGATTGGGAAGTTATAAGTTTTCAAGAGTTAAAAAGGCTGATGAGTTTGTCGAGGAACTGGAGAAATTTCATTTTGGAGAAATAAACTTCCATAGGAATGATTCTCGAAATAAAGTTGCAGAACACTGCAAGGAAGCCAATGTGCATTTTGAATACACAAGCCATTGGGATAAGGATGAATCAATTTTCCAAAATGCAGAAAACATGATTGCATTAAAAAGAAGATTCAAAAACAAGATCACTACTAAAGGTGGCAAAGGCCAAGCTGAACAGAAGAAAGTCGATGAAGAGGAGGCTAGGAAAAGAGAGGAAGATGCTAGGAGACTAGGAGAGGAGGCCAAAAGTTGGCTTAGAAGTGAGGAAGAAGAAAAGAGGAAAGCTGAACAAGAAGCAGCTAAGAGTGCAGAAGAAGCTGCCAAGAGGGAAGAAGAAGAAAGGAAAAAGAAAGAGGATGCGGAACTCAAGAAATAGGAAGCTGAAAGACTTAAACTGACAGGGTCCACGATAGAGCAACAAACTTCCGACCCTACAGACACTCAAGTTCAAGATCTGGGTAATCTTGATTCTCAAGACCCTGATGCAATTGCTAGCAGCACCTTAGGACAGGTTGTTGTTTTTAGCCTAAGACTAATCCCTTTCGAACAAAAGAAAGGGGAAGAAGTCCCAGACTTCAATACCATTTTTTATGACAAGGAAAAGAAAAGAATTGTGAAGAGGACTGAGAAGAAATTTGAAACTGGGGGGCAGTCGGGGAAGATGATAAATGATAAAAAAATGGTACATGGAATGGACAAGGACTCGAGACTCACTATCCGAGCTGGAGCAGCATTGATCCATGCCTATGAAGATAATGTGGATCGAATAATGACAGACTTTGAGCAATCAAGGAAAAATGCTTCCCAACTGAAAGATACACTGAGAAGAGAGAGAGAGGAAAGCAACAAATTGAAAAGTAAGTAAAGTCTTCGAAGGCAGAGCTTCAGTCCCTCCAAGTAGACAAGATGTCTTTGGAAGTTTCCCAGGAAAACTTAGCAAAATTGCAGCAAGAATATCAAGAGCTAATGACAGAAAAGGATGGGCTGAAAACAGCATATGAAAGTCTTCATACAGAAAGAGACCAGCTGCAAAGTAAGATTGGGGAGCTTGAATTACAAAAGGTGACTTTGGAGAAGACAGAAAAACAATCTCAAGTGCAAGAAGCAGAGTTTAAAGAACAAATTGCTTCATTAGCAACATCTTTGGAAGAATCCAGGGAACAACAAACCAGCATTCAGCCTTTCAAAGAACATGTTTTAACACAAAGAAGCAAAATGCATAGGCTGCAGGTGTCCATAGAAGAAGAGAGGTGCAAGGTTTTGCAGGTAGGTAATAGACTAGAAGAAATTTTGGAGACTTGTTCATATTTCGTAGACAGATCTCAGGACATTTTAGAAGTCCTGACGGGAAGAATAGTGAGATTGGAGGCCAATGAGGAGATCCCTATGGACTTACCAGCAAAGGATCAACAAGGCTTAAAACAAGATTATGACTTGTTAGAGTTTTCCATAAACATAGCTGAAGAATTTAAGAAGGCTGCAAAGAAAACGAAGGGAGCTTGCACTGAGTTTTGTAGGAGACTGTTGATCACTTACAACCGATGCCAGGTGGATGCTGAGCAGAGAATAGATGCATTTCCAGAACACAACCTGTTCATAGAGATATTACAGAATAGATATCGAGAGGATGAACAGAGAATTCAACAAGTCAAGGTTCTGGACGAACAGATCTTGAAAGATGAAGTAGCTCATTCAGCGGCCAGTGTACAATTACTGGAAGATCAACTATGTTTGAGCTCAGCCAGGATTGAAGTGATAAAAAATCAGGCTGCAAAGTTTGAAATCAATATTTGTTTTCTCGAGCCTTCTGAGTTCGAGAACATTGCATCAAAAGCTTTAGCATGGAAGAAGTTCCTGAACAATCAAGCGGGTCCCTCCACTTAAGTGCTTTATTATTTTGTTTAAATGTAATATATTGTAAATTGTATAAGCACTAAATATGAGACAATTGTGGGAGATGAAACGTTGGGGAAGCCCATGAGTCATTTGAGGGCAGCCCAAAAAAATTTCCTCTGTATAAGTATAAGAGAGTTAGATAGAGAAGGGGCTTTTTCCCAGTGAGACTTGTGAAAAACTTGTTGTAAGAGGAACTATTTCGTTTTGCAATAATATAATTACAATTTTGCCTGTTGGAGAAAGTGTTGTGTGGAATGTTCAAATGTGGTGAAATGAACAATGTTGAAGGGGAACTATTTCATTTTCAGCTATGTTTCATTAACTGTGAGATCATTCTAACTTTCTGAACCTATGTTCTTGTATGAATGTTCTCTGGTTGATTTTATGATAATTTCCACTATGAGTAATGAATGTTTTAACAAATGACGAGCTATCTTGTTGTACATATCTCTATTCATGTTTATGTGTTTTGATTCTAAGAACAACTACCTATGATTTATCTTAACATATGAACAGTAATACATTACTCATTAAATGATAATCTCGCTCCCTAGGGACAACTTAGTTAGTTTGTTTTCTGTTGTGTGTGATTCAGATGCGAGAGAGTTTAAGACGAGAGGTAAGAACCTACGCATCACATTGTGACCGCTCCTCATATTCTTTATCAATCTGCATGTTAGATAGGCACTTGCATATCATACTTAAAGTTAAAAATACAAAAATATACACAGTGGACCGGGCCGCAACCGGTAAAACCCTTTATTTTTGTTATTTGACCTACGGTAGCCAGACCGCAAAACAGATGGATTCCCCATACCAAACAGTCACAGGCTAGTTGGGAATGTTGACTGGGGAGAATCCCTTGCTGTTGTTGCCTACGATTTTTCAGGCCTCAACAGTTTCTGGCGCTAGAAGGAGGGCCACTAATGCATGGATGGCCGGGGAAATCCATTTCCTCGAAGTTACTCCACCAGTGATAGTTTTGAAAGCAGTTTATTTCCTGATCCGAATACTGAAGAGAATAGAGAACATTTGTTTTCTGTGGACAACCAAGTAGTTAATGATTTGAGAAGACATACACGGGCCTATGTAAAGAGTATTGGAGGATTAACCACTATCCCTGATTTACCCTGACGAGAATACAAGAAGAAAGACCGTCCTATTTTGGAAGATTTAGTTGGAGATTTGGAAGAATTAGTGGAAATTATTCAGCCTTTGAATCAAGTAGGCCCAAACACACCTTACTGTTATCCTGTGCATACTCCTGTTCCATCACCACCTCACTCTCCACCTAGACTCATGGTAGGTGTAAATGCAAATCAACCACCTAACCCACCAAATCCACCACCCGCTTGGAAAGCCAAATCACCTCTAAACTTAGCACCTCCGTTGCATGAATTACCTCAGGATTTTGATAAGATGCTTCCCAATTTTGATCCAAATGAGAATATTTTAGTAGATAACCATTTGCAAAGTTTCTACTTGGCAATAGAAGGATTAAGGGCTGGGGAACATGAGGATGTAGTCTGTAGACTTTTTCCGCATACCCTTAAAGGAGCAGCAGCATCATGGTATTTTGGTTTTCCTGCAAACTCAATCCCAGATTGGGATACTTTTGAAAGGATTTTCAGAAGTAAATATGCATCCCAGAAGACACATGCAGCACTAATGAAAGGTTTAGGCGCTTTGAAAAAAGAAAGAAAGGAAAAGGTACATAATTTTACTCAAATGTTTTCTGCTTACTTCAAGAATTTCTCTGCAACTGATAAGCCCTTTGACAAGGTTTTGATTGAGTATTATACCTCAGCTTTAGGTCTTGACTTGGCTATGTTCGCAAAAGCTCAAGTTAATCCTACGTTATCGGAAACTTATGAAGAAGCTGAAAGAGTAGAGGCTGAAAAGGAAAGTATAAAATATTATCCTGAGCAATCTGGAGAAAAACCTTTTGGGAAGAAAGCCTTATTATTGTCTAAACCTAAAGAGGAGAAATCACAGGATTTTGAGGGGATGTTAAAAATGATGCAGAAACTTTCCAACAGAATAATAGATTTGGAGAAAGATAAGGAAGCTCAGAAAGCATATAAGCCGTATTACAAGAGAAGAGAGGATAACAACCAATCCAAACCTCCTCCATACAATCCAGCATCGATGAATTTAATCGAGGTAGGTATGGATGATTTTTGTACTTTCCACCAACAACCCCATTCTGAAAAGAATTGTCCTCAATGGATAGATTCAATGACATTGGTAATGAATCAGCTGTTGGATTCTAAATTAACTGAGGACAGTGATGAAGAGGAAAAGGGTAGTAAAACCACAGAAAAACAAGAAAATGATACCATGTTTTTATGGGACTGTGTCTCGCTTTTTGATACAAAAAGAAGTATTCTGAAACCCGAGGGGATACCAGAAATAAAAATGACAACAAAAGGACTGGATCTGGTGAATAAATACAATTCAATGCTCTCAAAGATCAAGAAATTGCAAGAGAATGTCAAGAAAAAACCAAAGAAAAATGTTGATGGTGAGGTACCTAAAGTCACTATTACCAGTCAAGGTCCGAAGCAAATCAACATGCATGTTAAGCCTGTGGAAGACCAAGTAGGTGATGACGAGGAAAATATCAAAAAACCTGAAGAACCAGAGGAAGAGCTACCCACATAAAACAAACCTATGGAGGAAGTTGTTGAAGCAATTGGGGAAGGGAAAACTAGGTTTAAAACCCCACCTTTCCTTTGACTTTGGAAATTTTGAATCATAAGGTGCATAATTGTTTGGTAGATTGTGGATCATCAGTAAATGTTATGCCACTCGCAGTTTGCAAAAGGATTAATGGACAGCTTAAACCTACTGCTTGGGAAGTTACTCAATTAGACAGAAGTAATGTGAAAGTAGTCGGGGAAATGGAGAATGTTCTCATTCGTTTATCTGCGAATGAAAAGATATGTCAATATATTGATATTGTGGTGGCAGACATACCTGATGGTTATGGACTTATTTTGAACCGAGACTGGTCAGCGAGGTTAAAGGGGTATTTTGCTTCAGATTGGTCACATTTGTGGCTGCCTCATAAAGGAGCCACAAATCAGATCAAAATCTTAAGGGAACCCTACATGAAACACACTGTCACTAAGTTGGAAGAGGAAAACAAATCAGTAAATTCTGTATTGGGGAAATATCTAATTGAGCTTGAACTAATACATTTTGCATCAGAAGAAGCCAGCAACATAGTAGACACCCAGCCCGATCTCCTTCAATGTTCACGAGCTGATGAGGTTGATTGTAAATTAGTAGATGTAGTTTTTATTTCAAGAATAGTATAATTAGATAATGGTTAGGTATTTCAGATCTACAGTCGAGCCTAGCCCCTTAACTTACAAGTTTCTAGATCTGTACGGGTGGGCAGAGAACTTATCAGGTAGTGGTTTAGTTCTCAAATTTTATTTTTATTGGTTTTTGCTTTTGATAACCTTGTACATAAATAAGTTGATGTAGATTTTTCACTTTGATTTGCTGCTGTTGTTTCTAGTTACTTTTGGTTTGATTTGAATGAAAGAGGCAAACTTTTGTTTGCATGGAAAGCATCAGGGTTCTCGATTAACTGAAATCTTTGGGATAAGACTGTGTATTCTTGTTTGAACTAATAGAATTTCTTCTAGTAATTAGTTTTCCTAAATGGCTATGAACTCATTGAAGTCCTGATTAATCCCTGAAAATAACTCAAGATCAAAAGGTCTGGAATACTATTTCGAGGCTCCATCCATTTCACATCTAAAAAGTCCTAGGAGGTGACAGCAAAAGACCCACCGAAAGGAAACAAGGTAAACAATATATTATATATAAATGATCCCATGCCAAGATTTGAAAGCCTAAAGGCTGGTAAGAGTCAAAACTCCTAAAAGAAGCAATACCTATCAAAGCAAAGTACCGAATCATATGAATACAAATTTGCCAAAAGTTCTTCTCCGTCCGTGAGCTGAAAATTAAACACATCTCTCACACAAAAGGACACTATGGATAGAAGAGCCTGAATAAAATTCAGAAAGAAAGGCATAAGGAGAACTCAAAAGAACAAAAGTGCAAAATGGCATGGGAATGAGGGACAAATGAATATTTATGTTCACCAAATGTTACAATCCTGTGGTGTCCAAGCTGGAAGCTACCCAAAGACAGAGGTAAAATAAACTCATCTACTTGGCCTCAAAAGACTTATCCTAACTTTGAGATTTTGGTGTTCCCATTTCCAAAATTGGGCTATCATCAATGATTGAAGTGCATATGTTTGCCATTGTAGGAATACAAGCATTTAGAAGAATTCAACCTATTAGCTTAATGGCTAAACAGTCTATTACCGACGGAAGAGTTGATTCAGAAATCTGGGGTTCACCAGGTAGTTGCCAATTATTACTGCTACAATGATTTCCCAAATTTCTAAAAATTTGGGACCCTCCTTTTAAATTTGTCTTGCTTAGCTTGGTTGGGATTGCTTGATTTTACTGCAATTTTGAATTTTTGAGGATGATTGTTGACTGTTGAATGAATATCTTTATGCTGATGCTGCCTTTTATGACTTACAGTGATTTCTTACCCCGCTGTTAGAATTTGTTGAAGCTATGAATTGGAACCACAGTTAACTACGCATCCGATGTTGCGGAGGTGCAGTTGAATGAATATTCGATCCAAAGTGTTACTTTCCACCGATGCACTTTCTTTTTATTTTATTATCGGCGTCCTTGTTTGAAAACAATCGGAACTCTAGTGCTTTGCAGTACTGCCGTTTCGAATGGCAGATTGAGAGCACCATGACATATGTTTCGATTTTTTTTCGATTCCCGTTAGTTTTGTTTCACAAGGCCTTAGTTTATTTTGCTCCGTCGTTGCGACCCTAGAATGGACTAATGTTTTGCTTTAGTTTTCCCTTTGGCCGATGTTTGATTCTTTATCGATGTTTCGCTTAAGTTTCGAATCTATTTTCTCTCCGAATTTGACTGGTCTACGGAACTCTTTGTCTTTACAACTTCCGTCGTTGCGGTGTTCCAACCAACTTATGGTCCGAGGCTATAGTCTAGTTGAGCTCTGATGCGGAGTTAATCTTTCTCGCTGATGTTTCACTTTGCATTGTGGAATTCGCAGTTGTTTCATCTTCTGCCATTGCAGCGCATTAGCAGACTTGATCACCGATCCCTTAGTTACCCCGCCGCCCGATTGTCATGTTTTTCCCGTCGAATGTTTTTACCGGGAGATATATATATATGGGGGATTTGGGGCATTTTTCTATTATTTTACCTACGAACCCGTGCCTGCGCTGTCATTGTCGTTTTGAAATGGGCGTTGTACTTGCTGTAGGTAGCTCATTCGTAGGTGGCGTCGTCGTGGAAGCTTTCAGATTCCTCTCGTCAACTGCACAGCTCCTTGCCAGGTAGGCCAATCATTCGATTCTACCCCTTCATTTGAGTTTTGAACTAGGGTTGTCGTCCTTGGTTAATTTTTCCCTCCGTGGTTAATGGACACCTAAGTTTATGGTTTATCAGCGTATATGTAGTTCATTTCGACAGTATGGCCGTCCAAAAGGGGGTTTTTTGTTTTCCTGATGATTATTGCAGCGCGGTTATGAATTTTCAAACCTTACCTGACTGTTTGGGAAACTGGTGTAGACAAGTATTACGCCGTCTGCACCGGTTTTCTCCAGTTTGTGTATGGCCATCCGGGGGGAGGTTTTCCTTTCTTTTGCAGTAGGTAGGCGGTTTTCCTTGGTTTGGTTCAAAATGTCGAAGGTTTTGGTCTTTTCGATGATTAGGTCGCTTGCATGTTTGGGATCACGGTTGCAGTTTTTTGAGGTTGCGCCTCATTTTAATGGGATTGGCGATAGTACATTTTGTTCTAGAATCGATAGCGTCAAGGATGTAGTTTTTATGAGACTGTTTTCTTTGCCGGGAGAAAATTTACAACGTTGACGAAGTTATGGTGTTTTTGTTGATCATGGTAAATTTTGGTCATGAGCAGGATTTAGGTTTTTTGCAGACTTATCTTTTGCAGAAGTAGTTGATAGTTAGCACTGGTTCTATATTGTACATAAACTTAGCTATGGCTACCATGGTTGAGGTAAAAGATTATATAGTTTTCTTCATTTTTTCTTGAATATTGGTCGAATAGATAAAGGGGCCTAAAAGACTTTTGTTGTATGACAGGGCAATTTTTTCGAGTACGAGATGTCAAAGAGGCAGAAAAAGAAAGCCCCTGTAGTGGAAGAGGAACCTGAGGTAGAAGTTATCACAAAGACTGAGTACATTTACGAAGACACCAGATGCACCATAGGAGTGGAACCTGAATACAAGTGGGGCGAAGTTTACAGACTGATATCACACCATGAAGTGCCTGACACTGGTTTTGAAGAAGAAACGATATATGCTAATATTGAAAGATCTGCTTTGATGAATATTGCTACCAGGCCTGAGCTTTTCCCATGCTCAGAAGTAATTGGATGGATCCTTCCTAGGGTAGACGTAACTACAGTGATTCTGAAAAATATTGATAACCAAGGCTATGCTGCTTATAGCCCTGGTTATGTATCATTAGCTTATCACTTACCAGAAGCTCAGGTTTACCTAACTGAGGATTGGCTAAAGGATATTAATCTTGACCTGGTTGAAACATTGAAAAGGATGCTGGTACTTGGTAAGAATTTCTGAACCAGACCATCAGGGGAGTACGACACAGCTACCCTAAGAACCTCTTATAGGTTCATCACTTTAATGTTGAACAAGATCTTTGGGAGATCCCATGACAAAATTTTTAAGTTGGGATGGGTTCCTATCATCTTCTGTGTAGCCACCCAAGGGACTGTGTTCAACTGGGCAAACATTGTGTCCAACAGTCTCTCAGCTTGCATTGCTTCAGCCCTGGGAGGGGTGTTCCAGAAAAAATCTGAGTTCTACATGAGCTCCATACTGATTGATTGCATACTATGCACCCATTCATTCCCAAACCTAAGGTGTATTTGGGACAGAGACAAAACACCGGTATACACAGCCTACAAGCCATTATGGGCACATAAGTACTACAGTCGTTACAGAGAAGTGTGTGAACACTTTATTATGCCGTTGTATACAATGATTTTCTTGAAAGAATGCAATTGCATGTCTGAAGAGGCGTTGGAAGTCATTGAGGAGTATGTTGATTACTACTTAACTGAGGACGGGATGTATATTAGAATGTATGGCTGCTCCAGAGCACCTTCACTGCTTCCCAAATATGCCATTGATTATGTGGTACACAAGGAGGTAGTCAAGAAGGTTTTCCTGGATGGCATAGGGAGTTTTTTATTTGAGCACAAGAAGGCGACTTATCCTCCCATACCGTTCAGATTGGGAAGTTATAAGTTTTCAAGAGTTAAAAAGGCTGATGAGTTTGTAGAGGAACTGGAGAAATTTCATTTTGGAGAAATAAACTTCCATAGGAATGATTCTCGGAATAAAGTTGCAGAACATTGCAAGGAATCCAATGTGCATTTTGAATACACAAGCCATTCGGATAAGGATGAATCAATTTTCCGAAATGCAGAAAACATGACTGCATTAGAAAGAAGATTAAAAAAGAAGATCACTACTAAATGTGGCAAAGGCCAAGCTCAACAGAAGAAAGCCGATGAAGAGGAGGCCAAAAAAAGAGAGGAAGATGCTAGGGGACTAGCAGAGGAGGCCAAAAGTTGGCTTAGAAGTGAGGAAGAAGAAAAGAAGAAAGTTGAACAAGAATCAGCTAAGAGTGCAGAAGAAGCTTCCAAGAGGGAAGAAGAAGAAAGGAAATAGAAAGAGGATGAGGAACTCAGGATACAGGAAGCTGAAAGACTTAAACTGACAGGGTCCACGATAGAGCAACAAACTTTCGACCCTGCAGACACTCAAGTTCAATATCTGGGTAATCTTGATTCTCAAGACCCTGATGCAATTGCTAGCAGCACCTTAGGACAAGTTGTTTTTTCTAGCCTATGACTAATCCCTTTCGAACAAAAGAAAGCGGAAGAAGTTCCAGACTTCAATACCATTTTTTATGACAAGGAAAAGAAAAGAATTGTGAAGAGGACTGAGAAGAAATTTGAAACTGGGGGGCAGTCAAGGAAGATGATAAATGATAAAACATTGGTACATGGAATGGACAAGGACTCGAAACTCACTATCTGAGTTGGAGCAACATTGATCCATGCCTCTGAAGATAATGTGGATCGAATAATGATAGACCTTGAGCAATCAAGGAAAAATACTACCCAACTGAAAGATACACTGAGAAGGGAGAGAGAGGAAAGCAACAAATTGAAAAGGAAGTAAAGTCTTCAAAGGAAGAGCTTCAGCCCCTCCAAGTAGACAAGATGTCTTTGGAAGTTTCCTAGGAAAGCTTAGCAAAATTACAGTGGGAATATCAAGAGCTAATGACAGAAAAGGATGGGCTGAAAACAACATATGAAAGTCTTCATGCAGAAAGAGACCAACTGCAAAGTAAGATTAGGGAGCTGGAATTACAAAAGGAAACTTTGGAGAAGACAGAAAAACAATCTCAGGTGCAAGCAGCAGAGTTTAAAGAACAAATTGCTTCATTAGCAGCATCTTTGGAAGAAGCCAAGGAACAAAAAACCAACATTCAGCCTTTCAAAGAACATGTTTTAACACAAAGAACCAAAATGCATAGGCTGCAGGTGTCCATAAAAGAAGAGAGGTGAAAGGTTTTGCAGGTAGGTAATAGATTAGAAGAAATTTTGGAGACTTCTTCATATTTCGTAGACAGATCTCAGGACATTTTAGAAGTCCTGACGGGAAGAATAGTGAGATTGGAGGCCAATGAGGAGATCCCTACGGACTTACCAGCAAAGGATCAACAAGGCTTAAAACAAGATTATGACTTGTTAGAGTTTTCCATAAACACAGCTGAAGAATTTAAGAAGGCTGCAAAGAAAACGAAGGGAGCTTGCACTGAGTTTTGTAGGAGACTGTTGATCACTTACAACCGATGCCAGGTGGCTGCTGAGCAGAGAATAGATGCATTTCCAGAACACGACTTGTTCATAGAGATATTACAAAACAGATATTGAGAGGATGAACACAGAATTCAACAAGTCATGGTTTTGGACGAACAGATCTTGAAAGATGAAGTAGCGCATTCAGCGGTCAGTGTACGGTTACTGGAAGATCAACTACGTTTGATCTTAGCCAGGATTGAAGTGATAAAAAATCAGGCTGCAAAGTTTGAAATCAATATTCGTTTTCTCGAGCCTTCTGAGTTCAAGAACATTGCATTAAAAGCCTTAGCATGGAAGAAGTTCTTGAACAATCAAGTGGGGCCCTCCACTTAAGTGCTTTATTAGTTTGTTTAAATGTAATATATTGTAAATTGTATAAGCACTAAATACGAGACAATTGTGGAAGATGAAACGTTGGGGAAGCCCAGGAGTCATTTGAGGGAAACCCAATTTTTTTTTCTTTTGTATAAGTATAGGAGAGTTAGATAGAGAAGGGGCTTTTCCCAGTGAGACTTGTGAAAAACTTGTTGGAAGATGAACTATTTCGTTTTGGAATAATATAATTAGAATTTTTCCTATTGGAGAAAGTGATGTGTGGAATGTTCAAATGTGGTGAAATGAACAATGTTGAAGGGGAACTATTTCGTTTTCAACTGTGTTTCATTAACTGTGAGATCGTTCTAACTTTCTGAACCTATGTTCTTGTATGAATGTTCTCTGGTTTATTTTATGATAATTTCCACTATGAGTAATGAATGCTTTAACAAACGACGAGCTATCTTGTTGTGCATATCTCTATTCATGTTTATGTGTTTTGATTCTAAGAACAACTACCTGTGATTTATCTTAACATATGAACAGTAACACATTACTCATTAAATGATAATCTCACTCCCTGGGGACAGCTTAGTTAGTTTGTTTTCTATTGTGTGTGATTCAGATGCGAGAGAGTTTAATACGAGAGGTAAGAACCTGCGCATCACATTGTGACCGCTCCTCGTATTCTTTATCAATCTACATGTTAGATAGGCACTTGCATATCATACTTAAAGTTAAAAATACAAAAATATACACGGTGGACCAGGCCGCAATCGGTAAAACCCTTTATTTTTGTTTTTTGACCTACGGTAGCTGGATCGCAAACCGGACGAATTCCCCATACCAAATAGTCACGGGCTAGTTGGGAACATTGACTGGGGAGAATCCCTTGCTGTTGTTGCCTGCGATTTTTCAGGCCTCAACAGGGTACAAAGTTCAACTTCAGTACTGCCTACCATCCTCAAACTGATGGGCAGACAAAGAGAGAGAGTGAATCAAGTGCTTGAAGACATGTTTCATATGTATGTGATGGAAAAGCCAACCAAGTGGGAAGATCATTTACACTTGGTAGAATTTGCAATTAACAATGGACAACAAGCATCCTTGGGGATGAGCCCATATGAAGCTTTGTAGGGCATGAGGTGTAGGGCGCTAGGGACTTGGGATAATCCAATGAATATGATTGTGCTTGGTCCAAAATTTATCAAGGATATGGTACAGGAGGTTGTAAAGATCAGGCAGAATCTGAAAGCAACCCAGGACAGACAGAAAAGCTATGCTGATAAGCATAGAGTGCACAGAGAGTTCAATGTTTGGGATCATGTTTACCTCAGAGTGAGGGCAACGAAGAGTTCCTTGAAGATTGGAAGTTGTGCCAAGCTGTTACCTAGATAATGTGGGCCGTTTGAAGTGCTTGAAAGAATAGGGAAAGTTGCATATAGACTTGCATTTTCTACTAGCACTAGAGCTCATAATTTTTTTCATGTTTCTTTGCTTAAGAAATATGTACATGATCCTAACAATGTGATAAATTGGGATGTGATTCAGGTGAAACTCAAGGGAGAGTTCCAAATCGAAGGTCACAATGCTTCGGAATTGAGCCATAGGACATGTAAAGGTGCAATGGGAGCACTACGGTCCTAAAGAGGCTACGTGGGAGCTGGAGGATGCCATGCAATTGGCACACCCATTTTTTTTCAATTCAATATGTTGAAAAGAAAAATTAAATCTAGCTAATTTATTTAGTTAAGTTCTAGTTCTTGCAGCCCGTAGGGGTGTAGACTAAGTGGCAAGTGCCGTGTAAATGAAAGAATGTTATAAAGGAGGTCTCAAGTTCAAATCTCACCCATTCTTGCGGGCTGTGTGGATTTTCTAAACTTGGATTAGTCGTTTGACACTTCCTAAGCTATAGGTTTTGGTCTTAAAATAAAACCTAAAATTGCAGATATAAGAAAATAGTTAACTACCCAAAACCTAATAAATAAAAGTTTACCCCTGGAAACCAAGAACATAGTTTTCCTTACCAATCATGAAAATCAAATCTAACATTTTTAATCCGTAACTGTTATCCTTAATACCAGTATGACAACTAAATTACATAGATTTTACCATTTAAAAAAATTAGAATCGTGATGAGCAAAGGTGATTCTTAGAAACTCAAATTACGTGCTGATGTTTTGCTTTCTTGACCGCTCAAGTTAGCTGCCCTAGGCCGGTGCTTTTCTTTGTTTCTTGGCCCCGGTTGCTTTTCAGACGTCGGAATTTTCTCGCGTGTTTTTGCAAAGTGAA
>LPNX010472360.1:763821-783407 GCA_001517045.1 Pseudotsuga menziesii | reverse complement strand
TATATATATATATATATATATTAAAAAGACAAAGGGTACAAATACAATTCTAGCCAACCATACAATTACAATTAATTTCTTATGGAACCAATAAAGAAAATACTAATATAATAATAAAAATGTAATGCCATAAGATATATATAGTTTAATGTGCCCCTCATATACACTACCCAAAAATATACATGAATTAATTATTTATTTTAAATATTTTACTTAATTTGTTTATTAAACGAGTGTAGATCCAAATCCTAGGCTCTATCAAGCGCCAAGAGGAATCAAATTTCTTCTTAGGTATCCATTGATTTGATTCAAACCAAAACACACATCTTTTTATCTAAGGTCCACATATAATATTTTTATTATTAATATTTAATATTATTTATGGCCTACATATAATATTTTTTATTATTTTTTATTTTATTAGGAATGAACATTACAACATTTCCCCATACATGGTTTTAAAACCACATGCAAGGCCCTCCTAAACCATGGGTTGTTTAGAAGGCCTTGCACTAAAAGCATGTGCACATAGTTTTAAAACCATGCACATGGTTTTAAAACCATGTGCACATAGTTTTACAACCATGCACATGGTTTTAAAACCATGTGCACATAGTTTTACAACCATGTGCAAGGCCAACATTTTTTTGAGGATAATTCAAATTTTATTTTTTATTATTTTGTTAGGTATGAACATTACAACATCTCCCCCATATTGTGTTTTTTTCGTGACCCACATTTTTTTATGCATAATTAAATTTTTACTTTTTTATTGTTTTGTTAGGTAGGAAGATTACAACATCTTCCCCATATTAGGTTTTTTTTGGCCGACATTTATTTTGGCCTATAATTAAAAATATATATTTTTTATTAATAAAAATAACGTTACTTAAAGTTACAAGATCTCCCCCATACTAGGCTGTAGAGCGTCTCTCGGCGCAAAATAAATACTTTCTCATTATAGGAGGGAAGACTGTAATGTACCCAAAAACATAGAGGGAATACTTTCTCATTTTAGGGAAATGGGTTATAGTATTTTTCCGTAAACATAGCCCAACCTACCTACAAACATGTTATATCATATTTAACACTAAATCAATATAATCAAAATGCATTCTCTTCAATTGTATTCTTTCTTAGAAAAAACATATAAATGAATCTCATAAGCCTATGAACATGTTAAAGGCTCTCAACTAAATAGAGGCCATATAATTTGATATAGCACAAATAATCCTTTTAAATCCTTATCCATGACTCTAAGAAGCATAGAATCTAAATCACCAAGTTAATTATGAAATTTACTTGCAATCATTTATGTTAATAATCATTCCAAGGTAACTATTTTACAAGTTCAACATATATTTTCTAATATGCATCCATCATCATAGTACCTTTTACTCTATACTATTTAGTGAACAAAATCCTTATAATAGAAACAAATTTCCTTAATTGTATTTAACTCTCCTTTTTTTACAAATTAATGATTCATCATTTATAAAGTATGTATTCAATTAGTAAGCCAAGGTTACAAAACAATAACATAAGTGCTAAGGAAATAAAACACATAAACACATATACAAAATTGGCGCTAATATACGTAGTTTGCCCAAAATTGAGCTACATCCACGGAGAATTTGTTATAACTTTTATTAATTTATCTAGTAAACAAAATAATACAATCTACGTGACATCCTAAATTCTCCCATAGACATATTGCATGTTTTGGTTAAGTTATAGGTTTGGTACTATGAATGATGTGAGGCATCATAAACTATGATATTTTATAAAATGGGATTTTAAATACTTCTGGAAACTTGATATGGGACGACTAGTGCTAAAAGGGGACCAAGCTTATTAGGGATCTAGGAGTTATGAGATAAAAGTTTAAGAAAAGAGAAAACATAAAAAAGTTATTTAATAATTAAAAACTTAAATAAAATTGTGAGGAAACAAAAAGACACATCCTAACTGCTTGTTGATTCAAGAAACTTCTTTTATTTTGTACTGACTATTCATTGAGGCTACTAAGTTATTTTTATTAATCTGATGAGAAATAGGTCCATTTTCTCCTTCTCTTAGAATTTTCTCTCTAATCATAACCCTCTGAAAATGAAAAGAGAGAGAGCAAGCCCTTCCCATAAAATAATCTAAGAATATAAGAATGAAAGATAGATAGAGGAGCTTCCAGAGGAAATGCTACCTGCTTGCCCAAAATGGTCTAGCGTGGATTTTCACCTTAGTACTCAGAGCTATTTTTGTTCTAGTGGTGTGGCCTGGAAAGAAATAATTCCTGAAAGAGGAAGCTGATGCAAATAAGAAAATACAAAATGCTAAGTAAAGGGAACTTGATGGCAGCATCTACTTAAAGGAAAGAGCTTCACAACAAAGAACCCTAAGTCTAGGTTTCTAGTAAGCTTGGTCCATCTTGGGGGTGATATCTCCAAAGGTTGAAACTTTGTTGAACAATTGCAGTTATCTATGGTAGGGTGGAACTAGGTAGTCCCTTATCAAGTTTTCCGAAATGTTTCCAAATAAGTTATTTAAGATGCTATGGTTACATTCTGTTCCTAGGTAATCTCCTTTCTTCAATATGTCTTCTTAATTTGAGATTATGATGTTTCTTTTTAACATAAAGTGTAGGTTATATTTAGTCTGGTTAATTTGATATACTAATGTACAATTTTCTTGAGGTGTTAAGACAAATATTCTCTTTATCCCTAGATTAGAATCTTATTAGGATTAGATAATTTATTTCCTGTAAAAATTATGTTCATCATTACCATTCTGTATAGACTAATGTACAAGGGTATTCAGGGATTTATTAGGTCCCCCTGGTTTTGGTGATATTGGTTTGACTATATTTATCATGTAATATCTTAGGCACATGCAGGAAAAAGATTTATTTAGGGTAGGATTTTTCTTTCTGCTCAAAGATGGATTCAAGACTATTTGACATCCTAATCTTAGGTTGTAGGGTTAAATAATGCATACATAATTAGAATCTTGCATGCAAATTAAATGGATGACTATACTCCATTATAAATAATTAGTAGCCTCTCAATTTAATCTGCTAAATAAGAACTAAAGAGGTGCAGGCATGAAGCTTCCTGTAAAAGCAGCTCTGTGGAAAGTAGGAGAATCAAAACCTAACCCAAATAACAGAGTAATACAAGGAAATAACAAGATAACAAACCAAATTTTATACATAGATAAATTCTTGTACATCTAATTTCAACAGATATAATATTTTCAAAATCCTTAAACAATGTCCTGGAGATCAAATATTTATTGCAGTGATAACATCTAAATTCCCTCTTTAGACATCATATAGGAGTAATAGGATGGAATAGATATAACTAGTAAACAATCCAAATCCCATACAGATATCCAAAACCACCTCAACAGAATTAACCAAGCATAGTGTTAACAAAGATTGGATCGATATGAACTATGATATGGTTTCTCCCTAAAGCCCCAAGTCTCATAGAAGAATGCAAAACGATAAACAAAATAAACACCATAACAAAAAATACACACTTTTATGACAATTGCACAATATTACAATAAAAGACAACGTGAGACTTAGCCATCGAAGCTAACATTGGAAGCCCCAAAAATATTACACACCCATAACCTGAGAAGGTGAGGCTTAATACCTCTCCTAAAACCTTTATTTTTACAAATAGTTTATCCATTTCAAAAATATCGTAAGGGCCAAAGTATATAATAGTCAACCAAAATCTCTGAGCATAAAACCCTAACAAAACGAATCATTAATAAAAATGTTTAGAATCATTGGCTGCAAAGAAATACCAACATGAAGATACCATCAAGAATGAACACAACATTTAAATACCCAACACCAAAACCCTCCACAAGACTATCCTTGTGCGTCCATCTCACTCATTTTTCCCCTTGGCATTTGAAAGTCGAGATCGGTGGCTTACCAGGGTGATGGTAGCCCATATCCATCCCCAAGTCACCATTTTTCTTGCACGAGCTCAAACTTGTCAGCCCAAATAAAAACGAAAATCACAATTCAAGATAAACAATATACGACACTATGAAATTACTGAGAGTAGTATTAATACCTATGAGGACTGAATTTCACTCCCATGATGCGAAGTATAGCTGCAAATCAGATTCGAGCTCCCATAACCGTGTTCTTGTAACCCTACGCAAGTAGGAATAAATCGCAACCACTGACAGACTCAACTGCTAAGTTAAGGAAGTAGAGGAAACATGCTCACTATAGCAAGTTGAATACTGACAAATACACCCAAGAAGGCATGAGAATAGTGCTCGGGAGGGTCAAGGTCACACACAAAAATAGAACCAACACTCACTTTGCATGCCATCACTGGCAAAGCTGAGATATGTCGAGGAAGATCCCTGGCTGACTCAATAATGAGCGGGTTAAACCCTCAAAGGAAAAAAAGGGAAATCCTGACTGCTACAGTTGATGCAAGTACCTATTTTAATTGCAGAGTGCAGTCCTGGAACCAATGCATCCTCCACACGCATCAGGCCACACAAGTAACAGGTAGAGTCAGTTAATGCCACCAACATGGGTCGGATCGATGTGGCAAAATCCACCATTAATGCTAATGAGCTAAGATATTTTACCCACAATATGCCAAATGATGCAAAATCCACCTGCAATTCTTCCTCCCTCAATTCCTGAACTCTTACCTTGAGTATTGAGTCGCTACTTATTTATCATCAAATGCATACCTCCTCTTGTTACAGGAACCAAACAATAAATACCAGACTTTCTAGGAGCTATCGAACCTCCTCTTCAGCATTTTTGAATCTAAATTTAAATGCTTCACAAACTCATGCATTTCCAATGGTCATATTATTTGCTCACGCATTTATACCAATGAGATGGGTATCTAAATCCCACTCTGTTTATGCTCTTGAGTAAATTATAGGTCGACATACAATCTATACCAATTTGGGTGCCTTTAAGCCATCACTATTTGGGCAATCCCACACCACATCAAAGAAAATACTCTTCCACTACACATATAACTTTGTCTTAGAATGGATCTCAATTCTTAAGGAATGGAATCCCATCGTAACTCTTTCTCCTCCATTAGTTAATATCCAGAACTTATAAAATAAAACTCAATACTCATATTTACTTACCTCACATGTAGAATTGAATCTGGGACTCTGAAAATAACTAGATATTTAAATGCTCAGTGTCTACTAACGATATCTGATGTATCCAAGGCACAAAATATTACCAAGATTATGTTTCCATATGAGCAATTCCCTTTGAATTCATTTGATGTATGATTTCCATCAATGATTCAATAATTTACTCTACGCCCAACCTATTAAGCGCCTTTCCACCAATTCTTCGGTCATTCATATGACTGCTTCCAAATTTGACAATTCATATTTATAACTAAGATATACGAATACTCACAATGTCATATATTCTTCTCATGCTCTACAATGAAATCTCTTTCCTTCGCCATGACTTCTCCATACACGGTGATCTCAGGAATATTTTCTCTCCATTTACAATCAAACCTAGAACTAATTCATCTTCCGCACAGGATTAAGAGTATTCATGATCATGATAGGTTTTAACACAAAATAATATTGATTTCAAACCTCATCACAAATATTTGTAGCCCCTTTCAATCACTCACATAGTTACACAAATAATAGAATCACTCAGTATTCTTATCAAGGTCACATATAGTTTCAATTGATCACATACGTCAATTAAATAACCACCAGGTTTCCATGCAATCAATAATACATAAACATACGAAATTGTCAATGCCAGAGATGACAGGAAATTGATTTTTCTCATTTATAATCAAAGATTGTATGTGCTCTTCTCTGCTTTGCTGAAAACTTAATTTCCATACCCATCTCCCATGGCTCCCCTCTTTCTAAATTCTCGTCGGCCTTTTTTTCCATCTCCTAGAAACTCTTCTTTCAGCTCCCTAAACCCTAACAGACTTCCAAAAAATTTCGTAACTAATTCCCAAAAGATACAATCCAGTTCTGTCCTCCTAATGACTCATAAAACCACTTCCTAAATATCTTCCATTGTCTCTAATAACAAACTCATACCTATCCTATATGAATGACTTGTTATTTTAGAAATTTCTATAGCCATCAAATTCTTCCAGCACAAGCAGATTTGTTACAATGAGTTATTGCCTAATCTTAATGACTCGTCAATCCTCATAGTGATTCACTATTTCTAGAACTAATTTAGAAACTTTAGAAAATATGATTATTTACATTAAGAACTTGATTTTCTCATCAAATCTCAATATCCCTTTGTATAATTTTTGCTTTAGAAAACTCGATGGTTTTAGGAGTGAGGATGCTCCTACATCAGGATCCCAAAGTAGAAATATATGACCTCCAGGTCATATCCATTCAGTCTTCCTTCCACCTAGATCCTGAAATTTATGGTGCAACTGTTCATTTGCTTTGCTGCATCCTTTCTTTGTCAATGTATTTTGTCAAGATCCAGGATCCCTAGCCTTGTGTTGTAACTCTCCATTGCTTTTAATGTCATTACAATTCACTGCTAGTCTTAACTTACCAAGCCTCCACAATTTATTTTGCAATTTACCATCACTTTTATTTGTAAACTCCTCTTCAGTTAATGAGCTTAAACAATTTACCTTCTTACTCTTTCCTCTGTACATTCTCTTGGAATCTTTCAGCATAAATTTACACAATTCTTCAATCTCTTTATCCAGTGCATTTTCCAGATGACAAACACTATCCCTTCATGACTAGATCTGCTCTTGAATAAAATAGTAATATCCTTTCATCCCATATTCCTCCTCATGCTTCTCCTAATAACCATATGAGATATGGAAATGTCCTCTCCATCAGATATCCTTCAGAAATTATGATTTATTTTTCCATTCAAACTTCACTTGCTATCTCAACAATCTGATATTGCTTGTAATCTCCTACCTTTCTCATTTCACATACCATTTAAGATTTCAAATTACATTTTATAACTTCATTTTCCTCATTGGCCTTCAAGACAATATTCTGTTTGATAGCTTCATACAACAAACCTCCACCATCACGAGACATCAAGGCCTTTTTCTTATTCACTCCAATCTGGTCTTCATTATGATTATACCAATCAACAATCTTGAACAACTGTTCCACTTTGTTTTCTTTGTTTATTAATGTCCTTGACAATTTCCTCATCTCCATTCAATTCCCATTTTGCAACTTGAATGTGTACCCTCTATTTTTCCAATCTATGTTCCAACAAATTTAATTCATGCCACAAATCTGGCATCTCTTTTGGAACTTCTCCCAACAACTATGCACAATCTTCATCAGTTTCTTCTTCTACATCAATTATCAACCAATCTTCTTTATCTTGAATGTCTTCAAGATTAATATCCCTCAGTAACTGATGATCATCTACAGCAACACTCAGTAGCTGCTCTTCCTTGGTCTCAACCTGCAATAACTATCCAATATTTACAAGATCTTTCACGGCAGTATTCAGCAACTACTCCTTCTCCTCCTTCTTCATAAGATTCCATGAATCTTCTTTCATCTCTTGAAAATCCAGAATTCTACTTTCTACTTCTTCTGTGACAACATGAGATAGTTGTCCTGCTTCAATATTTCCTACACACACAAAACATTAGTTTTAATTCATGAGACTCTTTAGTCTCCTTTGATGATTTCTTCATCAATTCTCTTAGCTGACTGTCATCGTCAGAATACTTCATCAAATTCCTCTTTAATTCTATATCCACTTCATCACCTTTCCTAAGAAATCTTTCTGATTCATATTCACATGAACAGACTTCTTTCTTCCTTATCAATCCTTTCTCAAGCTCAGCTTTCTTGAGCCCTCTATCCTTCCTCAAAGCTAATGAATCTAATCTTTGCTTCTGCTGCAATACAAACCATTTCACTTTCTTCTTTTTCATCACCTATCCATAATACTCATCTTTATTATTCTCTTGAATCAAATTCTCTAGTTAATTGAATCTTTCTTTGATCTCGGGAAACTCTTTGTCATACCCCTTTCGAATTGTATTATGAATGTCCTTCAGTTGAACATCTTTCTTCATTTGGCCATAATTCTTCTTTAAATCTCTTATATGACTAGGAATAGTCATCTTATTTTCTTGGTTTAAGATAGTGTTAGATGATTGTCTATCATCTCTCATTCTTGAGAAACCTACAAACATACAATAATCGTTAGTCTCAAAATCATAAGGATCCATAGCCTCTTTTGTTGTCCCAAACATCAGCTCTCTCAATGGGTTCTCATCCTTCCAAGGATCCATGAAACCTTTAGCTTGTCTCATGGCTTCATCCTCATCACTACTTTCATCGAGAATAGACCCTTGTTCAGGTTCACATAAGTAAACCTCTTCCTCGGCATGCATCATATGCTGCAACTCAGCTCTTCTAAGTTCTTCTTTTAGTTGGACTCTTATCTCATATCTCAACCTACTCTATAACTGACTCCACCCGATTCTTATTTTCTGAAGAACCCAACCATATCTATGGTCTTCCATATTTCTTTGTACAAATTCTCTCATCACCTCCAGTTGCACTTTCATTTCAGCCAATTCCCTATCAAGCTTATTCTAACTTGATCTTCTCTGGACCCTCTCTGAACCTTCACTAAAACTTTCAGTTGTTATAGTCTTCCCTCTCTTCTGAGCTCCTCCTTGCTCATTGTGAGATGCATTCAAGCCACTTCTATAGATTGAATCCACCAACCTACCTTCACACACCATACTAAGCCTTTCCATGCCTAGTCTTCCTTTGGTATGTCTATTGATCCCCTCCTTTGGAATCTTTACTTGAGCATTCTCTGCTCCTTGGATTCTACATTCAACTCTCCTGCTCTTTGAGAAATTTGTTTGTACTTCTTCTCTGCTGCAATGTTGTTTGCCAACTTCCTTCAAGGACTTTCTCTATATTTGGTTACAGACAGACTACCATAAACACTCCACTACCTACTGTTCAAATCTCTCTTGAACTTGCACTATTGTTGGTGTAATTATCATCTAGTATTTCTTCCTTTCGTGGTATTCCAATGTTCCATTCACATCTTAGAACATTATTATCCATATATACTCTACTTCTACCATAGTAAAATTGCTTTTCATGGACTTTCAATGACCACTTCAGAGCTTCATCCATGCAATTTGTCAACCTCTAATTTCAATGTATATTGAAAAACAAAATTCAATTTAACCTCTATCAGAATTCCCAAATATGATTTTTCTCTAGGCTTTGATACAAAAAATGATGTGTAATATCCCGAATTTTGGACCTAACACTTATAGGCATGTGCCTATTGATTATGATGGTTATCTCGATGTTTTATTTTTATATATTGGGTCGAAGACCCCACTGCATATGAATATGATGATTTGTTTTATATATTGGGCGTAATCCAATTATTTATGATATATATATATATATATATGCTTGTTTGTGTTGGGCATGGGCCCTCAAGCACATGATTGATGAGATGTTTTGTGTTGAGTGGGAAGCTCTAGAGCACATGAGTGATTGATGATTTGTGTTGAGCGAGGAGCTCTGGAGCACATGAGTGATTGATGATTTGTGTTGAGTGAGGAGCTCAGGAGCACATGAGAGATGGATGATTTGTGTTGAGTGAGGAACTCTGAAGCACATGAGTGATGGATGAATTGTGTTGAGTGAGGAACTATGGAGCACATGAGTGATCGATGATTTGTGTTGAGCGAGAAGCTCTGGAGCACATTAGTACTTACCTTTGTGTTGAGTGAGAAGCTCTGGAACACATGAAAAGATAATTGGAAGTGTTGGGCATAATCCCTGGAGCATTCCATGTTGGTGTTGAGCATAAGCTCTGGAGCATCGGATCCTTAGCCATTGTATCCCTAGGTGTATCGTACAAGTACATCCTAGCATTAGTGTTGAGAAAAGAGCTATGGAATTGCACTAAGTTGTAATTCCATGTTAAAGTGTTGAGTATGGGCTCTGATAAGCGCTAGGGGTTACTGAAAAGAATTTAATAACTTCCAAGTGAAAACAACTAGAGAAAAATTATTGATCTCATCATACTTATTTATAAGTGATTAAATGAAATTTTGAATTTATGTATTCTCATCAAGTACTGAAGAGCTACCACATTATATGAGGGAAATCCAACATGCAAGGATGTTTAGAGTTACCTAGCCTAGTAGACCTAACCTTCTACCGATCTTGACCTTAATGAAGAAGTGTCATTTAGTCTAGGGATCATGGTATATGATGCCCAAAGACAAATGTTAACAAGTGTTATATTATTATGTACTTTATACATGGTATGTATAAAGAATTAAATATATTTATAATATTAATGATGAAAGAAAGAAAGAAAAGCTCCATCCATTATTATTTATTATGTAAAAATAATAAATAGTCCAAAACCTAGAAAGTCTAATTAGGAACTAGTTGAAAGTTCCTAAGTTAAAAAAATTAAAAATTACCCAAAGTAATTGAAAAGGGTTCAATTAAGAAACCAAGGTTTCTTGATTTAACTGTCCCTTTAACTAAAAAGCAGGGATGATTTTAAGGAACCATACTTATCTAAAAGTGTATAAATGTTGGCGAATATTACCAATTCTTAAAAGGCGTTAGCTTTCCACCCAACCATTTGCACCGATCGGATGACCGGCAATGTCGGATGTGACAGCTCACGCGAGATGGGTCATCCGATCGGTGCAAATGGTCGGGTGGAAAGCTAACTCCATTCTTAAAACGCCAACTATAAAATGATTGGCGATATTTTTCATAAAATATTTTAATTTCCAAGGATTTTATATCGTTTATATAATAATTTGGCGATTTTTAGGGTGAAAAAAGTTTACCCCATCAAAATTGGGCGAAACAGGGCTTTAAAAAATGCAAAATGGCGAATATTTTTTGGGAGAAAAACATGGAAAATAGCCCATTGGGCTAAAATTCGCCCCTAAAATTATCCTTGCTGAAAAGTCTGTCTATAGAGACTCAAGCCAAGGAAAGGCTTGGGGGTTCTGATATATCATTAGGAGGAGTCATTTTCTGCCTGTTTTGCTTTCAAGAGAATTCTTGGAGAACATTTTTCCTGAAAGGAAAAAGGAGAACTGATCCAAAACTGATATACCAGATAGGAAACCCTACCTTAGGATCTCTAAGCTACTTGCATGTTGGACTCCAGCTCAGGGGGGATCCGAATTAAAATTTCCTAAGAAAATTAAGTACTTCTACAACCCGCAAGCTGCAATGTGGAAGCGGGATTGCAGAAAGAATTTTTGTCTAAATTGTTAAGTACTTCCACAATCCGCATTGCGGAAGCGGGATTGCAGAAAGAATTTTTGTCTAAATTGTTAAGTACTTCCACAATCTGCATTGCGGAAGCAGGATTTCGGAAAGAAATTTTGTGTAAATTGTTAAGTACTTCCCACAATCTGCAATCCACATTGCAGAAGGAATTTTTGTAAAGAACTTAAGTGTTTCCGCAATCTACAACCTGCATTGCGGAATTTGTTTGTTCCCCCCCATTAAGGTTGCCCATATCATTCGAGCTGCCTTACCATACCCATTGGTCACCTTCGATACGAGCTAGGTTGGGGTAAACTCTGGGTTAGAAAACGAATGGCTAGAACGAATTGAACCAACGAATTGCTCCACAAGGGAAGGAAGAAACAAAATCAGTCAATGTTATTCGTAATCATGGCCAGAATAATTTTTAAAGGAAGGGGGATAAATGGGGATGGATAGGAAGAGATTGTTAAGAGAGGGAAAGGTAGGGAGGAAAGGTAAAGGAAAAGAAAAAAGGATAGGAATAAGAGTAAGAAGCAATATGTGAGAATAAATATAAGCATAGGATTACGAGCAAGACTAGGGGCATGTATAGCGGAAAGGAGAAAAGTAAATTTGTAAAGAACTCAAGTGTTTCCATAATATGCATTGTGGAACCGGAAAGGTGGAAGGTAAATTTGTAAATAACTTAAGTGTTTCCGCAATCTACAATCCACATTGGGGAAACAGAAAGGAGGAAAGTAAATTTGTAAAGAACTTAAGTGTTTCTGTAATCTGCATTGGGGAAGTAGAAAGGCGGAACGTAAATTTGTAATAAACTTAAGTGTTCCTGCAATCCGCATTGCGGAACCAGAATTGTGGAAGGGAAAGTCATAAATAATTTAAGTACCTTCCACAAACCGCAATCCACCTTGCGAAAGAAGATTTGCGGAAGGGAAATTAGTAAGTGTTAATGTGCGTTCTGCAACCAGCAATTCGCCCTACGAAAGCGGAACTGCAGAAGGAAAATTTTTAAGAGCCTATGGAGTTTTTTGCAACCCACAATCCGCATTGCGGAAGTAGAGTTGCAGAAAGAAAGGATGCTATCTCCTGAGGTAGTTTCCGCAATCCGCATTGCAGAAAGTCCATTGTGGAAGGCTTGTTGCAGAAAACCTCTTAAACTTGAGATTTTGGAATCAAACCAGTCAAAGGAGTTAGGATAACCTTGAAGGTTATTTTTAAGAGTTCCTTCGTATTTTTGTGGTGTTGAAAGTGTGATAGAGAATGAGTAAAGGGATTATGACTTATGGCATATATTTTATGTGATGTCAAATTTTATATTTTTTTATGCAAAGTTTCAGGTGCTTACATGGGTATGTTACACAATGGACAAAAGACTCCATCGTTAAAAGATAATATTAGAAAGGATTCCAAAACTCCCTTTGATAATTAGATCAAGCATTAAGTTGGAAGTAACCATCCTTTGTATATATTGCATTTCTTAGAAGAATAGCCAAGGGATAAGAAGAAAAAACTATGTTACTTATATTTGGAACCTGTTTGATTATCAATGTAACTTTTAATGAAAGTTTTAACTCCCGATTCAATATTATCCATGGCTAATGCATACATTTATATATTACATGTGACGGTTGTGTTTCACCTTCCGCACAGCCTTTTCGGTTTCCTACATCAGTTTTATTTATTTATTTACAAAATATATAATCCCTACGGATTATATTCTAACAATCCCCCTCTTAATCCGAAGGGGTGTTCGTAAGTCTGAGCATGTTTCTGAATCTTTCAAACTTTTCTCGTCCAAGCGCTTTGGTGAAGATGTCTACAATTTGATCATTTGTGGAACAATGTCGAAGATGGACTGTCTTGGCCTCTACATGATGTCGAATCAAATGATACTTTGTGTTGATGTGTTTGGTTCGATCATGGAATCTAGGATTCTTAGCCAGCTTGATTGCAGAAGTATTGTCAACCAATAATGGAGTGGAGTTCTCTTGTTTTTCTTGCAAATCTTCAAGTATCTTCCTAAGCCATACTATTTCTTTCGTTGCTTCAGATGCAGCCACATATTCTGCTTCTGTTGTTGAATCTGCTGCAACTGACTGTTTGCATGATCTCCATGAGACAGCTGCTAATCCAAGACTCATAGTGTATCTAGAAGTTGATACTCCTGTCTCCTTATCACCATCAAAATCTGAGTCTGAGTACCCAATAAGTTTGAAGTCATCCACTTTAGAGTACTTGAGTCCAACATCTTGAGTCCCCTTCAAGTATCTTAGAACCCTCTTTGCAGCTGACCAGTGTCCTTCACAAGGTTTATGCATGAACATTGAAAGTATGCCAACAACATAAGAATTATCTGGTCTAGTTGTTGTAAGGTAGATAAGACTCCCTACAAGTTGTCGATACTTGGTCGCATCCTCAAATTCTTTTCCTTCTCTTTATGTGAGCTTCATTTTCTGTTCCATTGGAGTAAATATAGGGTTGCATTCTGTCATGCAAAATTTGTTTAGTAGTTCTCCAACATATTTTTTCTGAGATAGGAATATGTACTTAGGATGTTGAGTGACTTCAATTCCTAAGTAATAGTGGAGATGTCCCATATCTGTCATTTTAAAGATCTTTTTCAAATCTTTCTTTATGGATGATATATAGCTCTCATTGTTCCCTGTCATCAAAAGATCATCTACATACACCACAAGATACACAACAGATCTTCCAACTTTCTTTATAAACAGTGTTGCATCATCAAGATCAAAATGTTTGAAATTTAACTTCAAAAGATGCTCGGATAACTTTTCATACCATGCACGAGGCACTTGTTTTAGGCCATACAAGGATTTGACAAGCTTGCATACCTTTTTTTCTTTTCCTTTCACAATAAAGCCTTCTGGCTGAGACATGAAGACATTCTCTTTCAAGTCTCCATTCAAGAAAGCAGTCTTCACATCCATTTGATGAACTTTCCACCCTTTCTGAGCAGCTAAAGAGAGTAAGGTTCGGATGGTATCCCATTTTGCTGTAGGAGAAAATGTTTCTTCATAGTCAATTCCTCCTTTCTGTGCATAGCCTTTTGCTACAAGCCTCGCTTTGTGCTTTTCAAGTGAGCCATCTAATTTGTATTTGTTCTTGTACACCCACTTGCAGCCAATTGGTTTGGTTCCAACTGGAGGGTCAACCAGCTTCCAAGTTCCATTCTTCATGAGTGCATCATACTCATTCTGTATAGCTTCTTTCCACTCAACTCGAGTAGAAGCTTCTTCAAAGGAAGTTGGTTTAAAGTTAGCAGATAAATTAAATTCACAATCAAATGATACATCCATGTCATCACCTGAATTATCTACTCCTCCTTCATCTTCATGTCTTTTCGAACTTCTCGTTCCCGTCTTTCCAACTTCATCTGGATGGACACTTTCAAGTGTCTTTGTGGCCCACTTAGGAATCTTCCGTGATGGTCCTGGTTGATCAGCTGGTGGTGCTTCATCATTGATTGAGAGTCTTTCAATTCTCTCAATCACATCATCCAGTTGAATCTCTTGATCAGGTGAAGTAGCAGGAACTTCTTCATGCGGGGGAGTTGGTGCTTCATACGGAAATTCCAAAGGTTGATCCAGAATAGGAATCCCCCCTTCAAGGTTTGGAATTTCATATTCATTTTCAGAATATATCTTTGAATGAGGATAACTTTCCAAATGATCAAGCTGTCTCTCAATGGACTGGTCATTTTTATTAGTCTCAAGAAAAATGACATCTCTGGAAATAACAAATTTCTTGTTTACCTCATCATACAAACGGTATGCTTTGGAGTATTCTTCGTACCCCAGGAAAATGCATTTTCTGCTTCGAGCACCAAGCTGCTTTCTTTGCTCCTTTGGAATCAAGGCATAACAGGTGGAACCAAAAACTCTGAGATGCCTGACTGAAGGGAGATGGCCAAACCACATTTCATGTGGAGTCTTGTTATCAAGAGCATTTGAGGGACTTCTGTTTCTCAAATATGCTGCACATTTTACTGCATCACCCCAAAACATTAGTTTTACATTTTTGAAAAACATCATTGAGCGAACCATATTCATTATGGTTCTATTCATTCTTTCTGCTACACCGTTTTGTTGAGGATTGTAGGGAACGGTAGTCTGATGTGCAATTCCATGTTGGCGAAGATAATTTTCAAAAGCATTTGAAGTGTATTCTTTCCCATTATTAGTACGAAGTGTACCAATTTTTTATTGTGCTTGTTTTTCTATCAATGCATGAAATTCTTTGAATGTTTGAAATTCTTCTGATTTTGTCTTTAAACAGTAAATCTAGCACATTCTTGAGTAGTCATCAACGAATGTCATAAAATACTTATTCCCATTTACTGAAGGAGTTGGCATTGGGCCACATAAATCAGAATGTACTAATTCTAATTTCCTACTTGCTCTGAAATTAGATTCATGGAATGGTAGCTTACTATGTTTCCCTAATATACATGCATCACATTTGTTCTTCTCTTTGGGAATGGTGGGAAAACCAAATACACCATTCTTTCTCAACAAACGAAGACTGTTATAATTTAGATGACCAAATCTTGCATGCCACAATGAACTAGATGACAAATTACCTTCTCCATGCTGAGAGAGGTAGGCATAGTTCTGAACTCTTGCAGATGAACCCTTTAGCTTTAGCAGCTTCCCATTTTCGTATCCAGTCATGACAACTTGGTTGTCAGAGGACTTTCTTATTTCAACAATTCCATCAAACATGTGGATGGAATGGCCTTGCTGTCGAATCTCCACCAAGGACAGCAGGCTTCTCTGCAACTCTGGAAGATAGAGAATGTTCTTCAACAAGAAATCAGGGAATACAGGCATCTTCAGTCGAATGGTGCCCATTCCCTTTGGTTTAAGACTTGACTTGTCTGCAAAGTAAACTATGCCATCTATTGTTTCATTAAGTTCTTCAAAACAATATTTTCTAAATGTCATGTGTGATGTTGCACCAGTATCAAGCAGCCAACAATCTTTGTAAGATGAAAGTGAAGTCATTTCATTAATTCCAAGATTACAATGTGCAACAATACAATGAGCAAAATTAGAGGATTTACTAGCATCTTGATTTTTACTGTCATATTTCTTCTGGTTATGCTTGTATTTGATGGAGTCCCATGAAGCCCAACACTGATCCGATGTGTGTCCAGTCTTTCCACAACGCTTGCACTACAAATTTGATCTTTTGCTGAAGTTGTTTCTGCCCCCTCTGCCTCTGAATTTTCTTCTTCCTCTGCCTCTCTCTTTGCCAGAGAGAGTGACACCAACTATTGATGACAAAGATTGCATCTTTTACAACCGTTAGTGTAATGAACTTAATATGACAAAGATAATGAGATAATAGAGAAAAACAAAAACCTTGTAGGTCTGCAGCCTCTGCCAAGGTGATTTACAATCTTAATATGTTGTCAATAAGTTCATAAGCAAATTTTTAGCACCAGTCAACGATCTCAGCTATATGAAAGAAGCAGGTCTAAGTATCTGCTACTTTTTCCAATACAATCTATGTATAATTACAGCTGCACTAGCTAGAAATAAGCTCTATTCACTATGCAGGTATATGTCGCTGCCATAGTATTTACATCAGTCTAAGACTATTTTGCAGCAATACAATTTATATGGAGGTGTACAAACATAAAAAATAATAAGCTCTGCAACTGTTTACAACAATATTTTCATGTCACATGACAGTGCTAGTTTTCAAAGGAACATATCAGAATGATTCCAACATTCAGCAGCCAATATACTCAACGCAGATACAAACTTACAGCTTGCAGCATTGGTGCTTCAATGCAACAGTTGTAGCTCGCAGCAGATATTATTTCTTGTAGTCTCCATCGTGTTCACTCAAAAAATTAGGGTTTCAGTGTAGCAAAGGGAACCCACAAAAATTAGGGTAAATTTAGGGTTTTATTCCCAAGGTCAAAGGCATTATCTCCATGTGATATATCAGTCTCCAACGCATTATCTCCATGTGATATATCAGTCTCCAGCGCATTATCTCCAATGCATTATCTCCATGTGATATATCAGTCTCCAACACATTATCAGCATTCAGTCTTCAACGCAGGCTGTAGCAACACAATCCTGAAGTAAATCTGAAAGATGCTTACTCCAAAAATCTTCAACACAGTCTTCAAACCAACGCAGTCTTCAATTTATATTACTCTTCAACGCAGTCTCAAGATAGGTTGCAGCAACTTTAAATATGCTCTCAGCTTCAATTTAGCAGACAAGTACATAGTTGTACGTCATCCGGCGACAAAGAGACTGGTGTAAGACATATTATTGATTCGAAACAGCCACGAACCTTACAGAATTTCAACTGCAGAAAAACAAAGAATATTTCTTGCAGTATATAATGATCTCACACAGTAGTCGAGCATCAAGAGCTAAACAAAAACCATTGAAGATTATAGATGGGGTTCATAGACAGAAGGATTTAATGCTTGACAAAGTATTCAATGGGGAACATAATCTCAGGAAAATCGGAGATGAGAATTCCCATTCCGTAATTGATGTAACCAAGGTCACAGGCTCAAACAAGCATCTCATTTAAGTAGATCTGCCTAAATCTATGCAACGACATACTCTCAATCTTTGCACATCTTTTAAATTTCAAATACCAGGCCAACGAGCAACGAGAACAACATTCAAAACGCTGGGGTTGAACAAAGAAACGGAGGAGACCAAAGCTACGATTATCAGTCACCACCGTATGTAGCAATATCACCATATAATGGAGCGATGGGGAATGAAGAGGCGGCCAGCAAAAATTAGGGTTTCCAAGCACAGAAATCGCAGTACTCTTCAAGCACAGAAATCGCATCTATAAATTAGGGTTAGGTATCACAACGTTTCTCATATCTCAAATTAGACTCATTGCAGCATAACGCATACAATGCATGTGCACAGGCCGGCAGGAGGGAAGAGCAGAGGGCAGACTGGCTAGACTGGCAAGCAGAATTCCAGGACTGAAATTCAGCAGGCAGGAGTTATGGCAAATAGCCAGGCTCTGATACCACTTGTTAGGTATAACTCCTGATTCAATATTATTCATGGCTAATGCATACATTTATATATTACATGTGACGGTTGTGTTTCACCTTCCGCCCAGCCTTTTCGGCTTCCTACATCAGTTTTATTTATTTATTTACAAAATATGTAATCCTTGCGGATTATATTCTAACAAAGGAATAATTAGAAAAGTTGGTTGGCTTATCTTCTACTATCTATTTAAACGAACTAGAGGTTGGGTAATTACCTCGAGGTTTTTCTTTTGTTTTTTAAACCCCAGTTTTAAACTTGTAATAGATTTGGAGAAACACATAGCACTTATAACTGCTTAATATACCATTTAGTTAATATATTACTTCAAACTTTGTCCATCTAGAGTTAGAAGGAAATTATTTTTCTATGTTTTAGATACTCCTTTAATTAAACTTGCTAACTGAATTACTTTTATTCGGTTATAGAATTGTTGTAATTTATGACCCATGATGTCTAAAAGTATTTTTCTATCGTTTAGATACTCCTATAATTAAGCTTGCTAACTTAATTGTTGTAATTTATGACCCATGATGTCTATAAGAGATATAATATTTTTCAAGATGGTCACAAATTAGGGTTCAAAGATGCCAACCTTATCTCATGATTGTAATGTTAGTGTCTAAACCGATAGATCTTGTGTTTCTTAGCTCATTAATCTAGATTATTATTGAAAACCCTAGAACTACCTTCCATTCTTACACGTAACTCAAGACCCTCTTTTTTTGGGATAGGTAATCAAACCCTAAATTCATTTTCTATTGATTCATTCCTCAAAATAATAACATTGTTTTCAATTAGTTTAGTATCCCAAGAGTCTTAAATTAATTTCATAATCCTATTTATTTTCACTCCAATTACCCTCGAAAAGGGTTTAGAGTTGTAAGAAATTCCTCATTCCATAGGTAGCAAGGAATAAATGTTTTTGTAAATTTTATATGTGTAAGTAATTTTCAAACAAACTTATTTACCACGTATTGGTTGAAATCATTTTCATCCTAAAACTATTGGTTTCTCTTATAAAGTTTTCGGCTATGTATCCTCTTTGCCTTGAAGTTAAGGGGTTATTGAATAGGTATATCAGTTAACTCTAAAGTGTATTAATAATCACCATTCTTGTTAAGATAATATATGCATTACACTTGCATTTTCTAGATTTCATTTTCTCAAGAAAGAAAAACAACTAGTAGA
>LPNX010472360.1:696490-763588 GCA_001517045.1 Pseudotsuga menziesii | reverse complement strand
ATCGGAGAAGGAGAAGGAGCAGCTCAGAGCTCGGAGCCACCGACATCGGACCAGCGCAACGGACTCCACCAACCTCTTCATCAGAGGTAATACAAATACAAAAAAAATTTATATATCTTCTTGTCATTTTTATTTTCTGTTATTTACTTTTACTGTTTTAGGTTAATTTATTTTCGTTTACATTACTCGAACTGCTACTAAGGAATCCAGATTCCTTAGTAGGTGCTCATTAGCACAAGCTAGGGTGAAAACCCTAGCTACAGATCTCACATTTCTTTTTCGACTGAATTACAGACTTACAAGTTATATTTTAATAAAAATAAAACAAATCCTACTCTGTAGTTCATTCATATAATGAAAGTATTATATATTCTTCAATAAATTAATAGAGCATAGATCTCTTTAACATTACAAGACTCTTCATTAGTAATTTAGCAGAGAAGTCCTAATTTTCAAACATGAATATAAAAGACCTTTCTACATAATCACTTTATCAATAAGAAACAAGTAAAATTCTCAATACAGATCCTTAACAAATGTAGGTAAAGAAACTTATCGATATAGGAACCTCCACGTAATTTAGGAACCTCCACATTCCACCCAACCTTAGAATTACTGAGTTGTTTGTTTTGTCGGTTCAATAACTCACCCCCAAACCAGACCAAGCACACCAGGGTGGGTATCTTGATTATCCTCTCTCTATTTCTTCTTGCAAAGATTTCCCACAAGGTATTTTATCATTCCTTGCAAATCCTTTCTAAAACTCATACACAGTAAAATTCCATAGCCCTATTGTAAGGACTACCATGATCATTTATTTCCATGGTTTTAGCCCTCCAAGATTAAGACTCAACCTTCCATTGGTACATGGACCAATACATTTTCATATTGTCCTTATCTTCTCTTCCTCCTCCTTTTTCCTCCTCTTTCTTTTATTTCTCTAAATGGAGAAAGGAAAAATAAGTAGTTAGGTTTCCATTTCTTTTAGCCACTAATTATTCTTTTCCTAATTACTAGTTAATCTTTTTTCCTAAATCTTTTATAATATCGGTTTTAATACTCTTACTTATTTAAAACAATATCCTTACCCTAATGCACTCGATCCCTGTCATGCGGTTGTTCCTAACCCAGTGGATATTACTAAATGAAAGACATAAGATTTTATTAACTTTATCTATCTCTGTTGATCCAGAGTCTTGCGACTCAACATCAATTTTTTTTAATATAAAGATATAAAAGTAACATCAATGTCGTAGAGTTACCTAGCTCAATCGTCAAATAAAACATATTGTACTGAAGTATTTACACATTATCTTCTATTAAAACATTATTTCACCTAGAACCATAGTCTCTTTCATTTTTGGAATAGATTAGTTAGTCTGAACAAGGATAATGACGTTTTTCTAAGGTTATTGAGGTTTTGGACCATTAATTTCACCCAACTCCCTCATTTTGGTTAATATGGGAGGTAATTCACCCTCATTCATGTTGTTTTGGCCCCTTAGGGTGCTCCATCACTTAATCATGGATATGGGTTTGACCAAGGGCGCTTATCCATTGTTTTTGGTCATTTATTTCATTTTTTGTCCTTTTGGACTACCTAGGGCCACTCCCATGCCACCATTCTCTCCACCAATCACAGGACACCATAATTATTGACAAAACACACCATCCCAATGTTCACATGTTCCATTCATGACTGTTTGAGGTCAATTGGGATCCTATTGGTCAACCTAAGGGGGTTTGAGGTCCAATGTAAGCCTGCCTCTTGTATGCCACCAATGCACCTTCAAAGGCTAATTATTTTCTCCTATTGTTATATATTTTAGATACAAACATGTTTATGTATTGGAATGTAATATAAATCAAAATTATTGGCACCATTTTTGTGTTATTTTGCCTCTTTCAAATTGTTTTAGCATATTCTATCACATTCTTGTATTGTGAGGATTCCTTTGGATAGTAGATCTTGTTGTGGTTATAATTTTACATGGTATAATAGATATTGGAGCTTCTAATTGATATCAATGAGCTCAAATTAAAAATCTAAGGATTCCTTCTGAAGATTAAGAATTTGCATTGTAGGTTATTTAGTGGTTCTTTGTCATAGAGGTACTAGATAAATAGAGGTACTAGATAAATGTTTACTTGAATCATCAATAGATTATTATTTTAGTAGATACGATTATACATTTATATATGCAGATCATTATTAATATCCTTCAATTTTGTCTTCCATTATGATACTCAATAGAATATGTGGCCTAATGACGAAGCTAGATACGTACAACCTTTAATATTCTGGCTAGATTAGTTTCCCAATGTAGTTGTTAGGACATTAAACAAACAACCAGTTGTATTAGAGTATGTTGTCCAATGCATTAATTAGGTTAATCATATAATTATAATACAATTGCACTAGACTTTGCTTCCCAATTCAACAGTTAACGTAATCACAAAAAATAATACCTTACTTCAACATTCTAGATTCATAACAATAATTAGATCATAAGTTAGATAAATCAAGAATACTTATGGGGAATTGAGAGTGATGTGAGCGGGGGGGAGGGTCCATAAGAGCTTCCACCTTCATGTGGTTAGTCCTGTTCAATAGAGAATATTAAATTATTCTTGAAACAAAGAGGAGTTCAATGAATGGCTACGATGGTGCCTTTCTACAACCCACTCGTGTGTCATCTAAATTTTGACAATTTCCTGGGTACATTCCTGGATAATTCATTCAGTGAATACCTTCATATACTTGTTGCAACATGTACAATTCTATAATGTAATCTTTGTATTTCTTGATTATAATGGAACTAGGATGAAAAAAAAAAATATTACATCTATTAGATTTATTAAAAATATACTAATAATATTTGTAATATGATGTAGTTGTGAGGGACCCTACATGAGGTCTTTCCATCCAAATAGAGAATTTGGGGAGGATTCCAACTATAAATGAGATGTTAGATTTTGAGCTTTTCCAATTCTTGTTATTATTTTGATTTCCCATGATTACTCGTATTTAGTGCAGGATATACAAAACTTCTACTACATAAGTTGTAAGCATAAGAAGCAAAAATACATCTTGATAAAAAGGTATGCTATTTAAAGTAGCACATTGTCTTGTGGACATGAGTATATTCATTTGAATGTATGTAATATATATTTAACATGGTGTGTGGTAGGTCCCATATATAGCTTCATCCTTGGGGGGTGTCAAGCTTGGCACAAATGGTCATAGAGACCTGTTTGACTGGGTCACTATAAAACTTACAAAACTTAATATCAACATGATGTACAACTTTTGAAACCAACATCCCTTGCTCTACAGGTATGACATATTGTACTAGTTGTCCACAATTTTCTATAATAATTGTCTTTGTAAAATTTCATTGAAAATGCTATGCATATTAAGACAATTCATACTAGTGATGGTATTATCTATGATTGTTAAATTAGAACACATACTTTGAAGAATAATAACTAGTGATTTGTGTTGAAGGTGTCCAAAATGATGACAAGAAGAAAAATTCCTTTCTTCTTCTATCTTTTGCTCATGTGGATCACATTCTTCATCATATTTAAGGCCGTAGAAATGCTATTGAGGTATGGAAGAAGTTTAAAAAATTATATGAAACCTCTAATGAACTTTGAAATTTATTTATGTTAAACAAATTAACAAATATGAAGATGCATAACTTTGATTATATAACAGAGCATGCCCAGAATGAGTTTGTGGTAATTGATACTGAAATTAAACACTTTGTGTTATTGCCATTTCGTTCAATAGCTTCCGTGATTCACATTGAATTTTAATAAACATCATTTTGCATATCTTCTTTACATGATATTCCAACATTCGAAGAAGTTGTAGTTTTGATGATCGAGCAAGAAGAGAGGTTAAAGAAGAATGAGAATGAAGGTCCAACTAGATTATTCATAGGAAGGTGCAGAGGAAGATGTTGAGATAGAGGTTGTGACATAGAAAGGAGCGATAGGAAACAAGATTAGAAAATTAATTCAAAGTTTCAAAGGTAATTCTCAAAGTACCAAATCCAAATTTTGCAGTTATTGTGGCTGAAATAATCATAATGGTTAAATTGCCCACACTTCACACATTGTAGCAAAGGCTTAAATGTTAAGTTGTTTGGCTCATTGGGTTTAGAATGACCTTGTGTTGGAGCATTTTTGGGGATTATATAGTTTATGTTACAATAGATTCTGTAGATTGTTTATTTAAATTGCCTGGATTTTAGAAATTTTCATTTCAAGAATTCTAGAAGTAACATGTATCAAACTTTCATGGTTTCATAGTTCCTCAATGACTTCCCTTATCATTACCAACTTCTAGCATCTTGTCTAGGGGACATTCATCTCGTACATGATTATGTTATACAAGAACAAGTAATCTCCTTATCTTGACTGAGTACTTATGTATTTGTGGTTGACCCTTTGTCACTTCTAGTTACAGTGCACAAGTATGGATAAAGGGTCCAAGTCTTAAGTAAATGAATCGAATCTTGCAGGTGGGGGCAGCAAATTGAGGGGAAGGCAGGAGAGTGTCACTCTTCACTTCAGCAGCACTGAAAACTTCACTAACATCTCAAAATAACACTTTTAGCAATGTATAGCTTTTCTGTTACAGCTTTACAACAATGTACAGCTTCAGTGACAGAGCTCAAAAATCAACCCAGCACCTACAGGATTGTTGCAGCTTGGCTGCTACAGCTTATAGTACTTCCTAGATTGTGTTGCAACTAGTTGTTATAGCTACCAATACTTCATACAAATGTTTCAGCTAGCTGTGACTGCTGATGTCACCTACAACACACTCACGGCTCTGTTACAACTTACTATTTTGCAATTTTATGATAACCCTTGCGTCCATAAACTCAACATAAATATTCTATTGAATTAATAAACAACATTCACACAAATAAACTCCAGTTTCTACAGCAAACTGACATCAAAAAATAAAACTGAGTTTTCTAACTCAAGAACAGAGTAAACACAAAAATAACACAGCAAAGTTCAGAGTTTCAACTCTGTGTATTAAACTACATCTATGTCTATCTCTCTGTATTACAAACATGATCACAAGCTAGGTATTTATAAAATATTTATCTAAGTTGGTCGTTAACTGCTAATTGACCCTTCGCTATACACAAAAGGAATTCTTTGCAACTGCTTTGTTTCAATCTATTGCAGTCTGACGGAGTGGAAAACTGTGACGCCTCTTCAGTAATTTGATGTGCTCTGCTTGGCTTAATCAAAACGGCTTTTCATAATTTATAAATTTAATGTATGTTAGAGTTTAATTAATTCTCTTCCCTTTCATGAGCTACAACAGGAACGGTGAACGCCCCTTCAACAATCTAGTCGGCCCAATAATTATTCGATGAGCTGTGACAGAGGTTGTAACTATTTATTCATAAATCGGTGTGGTGTGCTGCCCCTTTGAGATATTGACAGCATGGTAAAAACAAAATCAATGTGGTGGTGGTTGGCTCTTCAGAGTTGCGGTGGCCACAAAGCAGGGCGGTGAATGACATTTCAGAACTCTGGCATTTAGCAATCTAAACAGCGTTTCCTCTTCAACGTTTCAGCAGGCAATCGATCTTGACAGTGGAGTAATTAACCACTGCCAACATTCTCCCCCTTAATTACTACACCCAAAAATACATCAAACACAAGCAACTACAGTTTTTACAAAACAACATTCGAACTATAATTCCCGCTGGTCTAAGTTTCAGCAAGGCTTTCATCAGTATCAAAACAACTTCAAAAATTTGTTCACATTCTTTGTTGGAACATTGTAGGGAATATTTTTTGTTTCTTTTGACTCCAAACTTTGAAATATGTAAACTTTGTTTTCTATTTTATCTTCATCTTTACCTTAATATTCTTCACCTCTTGCTTCATTTGTGGCTTCTGCCATTTGTTCATCTTGACTTTACGTCTTAATAATTTGAACTCATTTTTCTTAGAAACTCCACAATACTATTTTCCTCATATGATATTTCATCATTTATTTCAGCATCAAGACCATTGTATTCAACCTTCTTGGACTTTGCAAACCAATCATTAATTATAATTTCAATTGCATCATTCTCACCTTTGGTTTCATCATTACTTGGCTTAGAACGTCAAACTTTATACCAAAAATACTTTTGATTCTTCATCTTCACTTTCTTCTTTACCTTCAATCCATTATGATCAACTTCAACTGCAAAACATTCTTCAATTTGCTTATCATCATTCAAATTTTCAATGTCCTTTATGCCAATGACTTCCATCCAAATCTTTTCTTCTAAATATTGCAACATGGGCATACAAATATCCCACAAGATATCTTTGAATTCATCGAGAGTAATTAGTTCAATGCCATTCTGTAGACACATTAATTGTTAATAATGCCCAATTTCTTGAGGACTCCATGACATGAAGATCTTTTCAACTGATTCTTCAACCAATTCGTCTTTGGTGCAATTTCCTTCTTTTAAATCAAACTCATCATTTCCAATATCATCTTCACTGGATTCTTCTTCATCTTCAATTGGTTTCTCATCTGCACATTCAAACATTTTGTCAACATTATATAAATTATCATACCGTGAACCATATTGGTTCTTTTCATTTTGTTCTTCTCTGAGAGCTGTCACTATCTCTTCATTCAAATCTGCCTCTGTTGCTGCAACAAGGTAATCAACTTTCTTCATTTCTTTTTCCACAACAAGACTATCGTCTTTATCATCATATCTTGGATTCTCAAACATTCTTCCAAAAATTTTAGTTGTTCATCAGGAACATCATTCCTCATTTCAGTTGCTCTGCCTACAAGAGAACATACAACATTTTCAGTGTTATCATTATGCAACTCTATCACTACTTTTGCAATCACCAAATTATCAACATTTCCAACATCATTGTAGCTTCCTTTTGCTTGTACTTTATCTATTTCATTCTCTACAAATTCTATGCAATCTTCAACATTCTTATCAAATTCTTCAACAAAATTTAAATCACCGATATTTTCAAAAAAATCATAAACAGGTTCAAGCACTTCAAGAGAGTGCACTTTATCTTTCTTAGCTTTTGATGTTGCTTCACATACTGCTGATATGGCAGTCTTCATTCTATCATCATGATCATCATTGACTATTTCTTCTCCATAGGAAATTTCACAAATACCAGTTGCTTCATTTGCACCTTCTTCATCGTTGTCATCACCAACTGTTAGGATATTTAGACACTTAGGAGTTAGTTAAGATAAACTTGTGTAATATATCCGTTAGGTAAAAGTTTGTTTCTTTAGTATGCATTTGTAAATATTCTAATCCGACGTCACGATATGCTCTAGACATAGAGTGATCTGATGGTTCAACTTCTCTTAGATCATACCTACCATTGATCCGTGGCTTAACACTCAATTGGTCTATGATCTCTATTTAAAGAGCATAGAGGGTCCTTGGGTAGTTGATCAATTATGAGAAGCTCATGTAACTTTCTTTCTTTTGCATAATAAATTGCTCCAAGTAGCTATTTGGTTTGGGCCATAGACTATTTCCCTCTCAATGGTTTTAACCATGTGACAAACATCGGTGTATTGATCTGTGATCTATTTGTGTGAAGCGGTTGCTGAAGATGTTCAGTCTTTTGGGAGTACCCTATGTACCCTGTAGAAAAAATGAACTTCATCCACCTTGTTCTTTCCCTTGCAGCCTTACATAACTGGGAAGTCCATCAAATGGATGCCAAGTCTACCTTCTTACATGGTGATTTACATGAGGAAATTTACATGGAACAACCTCCTGGATATGTTCAGGATAACTCTAGCCTTGTTTGTCTCCGTAAGAAATCCTTATATGGCCTTAAGGAAGCTCCTAGAGCTTGGTATGCCAAAATGGATAGCTTTCTCCTTGACACTGGTTTTTCTAGATGCCATTCTGACCCCAATGTCTATACCAAGAAAGTAGGAAACCATCTCATCATACTTGTTCTTTATGTTGATGATCTTATCCTTACTGGTAGTGACCCTAAACTTATAACCCATGTGAAATTTAGTCTTAAGCAAAATTTTGAAATGTCAGACTTAGGAAATTTGCATTATTTTCTTGGTCTCCAAGTCTTGCAAACCAAAGAAGGAATCTTTCTTTCCCAGTCTAGGTATGCTTGTGACCTTCTTCGTCTCTTCCACATGGAAGATTGTAAACTAGCCCCTTCTCCCTTCCAGTCTGGAGTCAAACTTTATGCCACTTGTACTTCCCTTGAAGTAGATGCCACCTTGTATCGTCAACTTGTTGGTAGTCTTTTATACTTGACTCATTCTCATCTTGACCTTTCCTTTGTCGTTGGTCGTGTTTCCCATTATATGCAAACTCCTCATGCAAGTCACTGGAAAGCAACAAAAAGAATACTTCGATATATTCGAGGTACAATTCAGTTTGGGATTCATTACAGTACAAGGGGGAAACCTTTGTTGGTTGGTTTCACTGATTCAGATTGGGCTGGTGATACCGATGATCGAAAGTCTACTGCAGGTTATGTTTTCAGTCTGGGATCTGGACCTATCACTTGGGCTTGTAAGAAACAACAAGCACTTGCTCTTTCTTCAATAGAATTAGAATATTGAGCCGCAGTTAATGCTAGTCAGGAAGCTTTATGGCTTCAACAGATCCTTTTAGAGTTTGGATTCGAGCAGCAGTAGCCTACTCCACTTTGGTGCGATAATCAAAGTGCCATCAAGCTTGCCAAAGATCCAGTTCTACATCAGCGCAACAAACACATTGAGCTACACATGCACTTCATCAGAAATCTTGTTTATGATAGTGTTATTGAAGTTCTCTATTGCCCTACAGATGATCAAGTTGCAGACATCTTCACCAAGTCTCTTACAGAAGCGAAGTTTTCTAAACGTTGGTCTATGTTAGGAGTTCATGAATGTGTCCTTAAGGGGAGATAGGCTATAATGCATCCTTCCTTCTCCTAATAGTGTCACTTTTGTAAATCCTTCAATCCTATCCCAAGTTGTTCTTAAGGGGGGATGTTAGGATATTTAGACACTTAGGAGTTAGTTTAGATCAACTTGTGTAATATATTCGTTAGGTAAAAGTGTGTTTCTTTAGTATGCATTAGTATGCATTTGTAAATATTCTAATCCGACAGTCATGATATGTTCTGTACATAGAGTGATCTGATGGTTCAACTTCTCTTAGATCATACCTACCATTGATCTGTGGCTTAGCACCCAATTGGTCTATGATCTCTATTTAAAGAGCATAGAGGGTCCTTAGGTAGTTGATCGATTATGAGAAGCTCATGTAACTTTCTTTTTTTTGCATAATAAATTGCTCCAAGTAGCTATTTGGCTGGGGCCGTGGACTGTTTCCCTCTCGAGGGTTTTAACCACGTGACAAACATCGGTGTGTTGATCTGTGATCTATTTGTGTGAAGCGGTTGTTGAAGGTGTTCGGTCTTTTGGGAGTACCCTGTGTACCCAAACACCAACAGACATCATTGGAATATTCAAACAACAAACTGTTATATTGGCAATTGCTTCACCTTCAATATTTGCCTTATAACCCAAGAAATCATCATTTTCTTTCTTTGTACTTGCAGAATCACTGACAAACAAATTATTAGAAAAAAATCTTGTTCTTTTTTCTGTCCTTATCTGTACCATTCAATATCTCTGCAGATTCTTCTTCAAAAATATCACCAGCCCATCTTTATCTTTGACTTCTTCAACATCTTCAATGTTGTCTTCTAGATTTATTGTATCTACATGTCCACAATCATCACATTCAATACATGATTTAAATTTCTTCATGGACGTGTCCTTCAAGGACTCTTCTTGCACAAATACTTCTTTGTTGTCTTCACACTTGAGAAATTTATCATCTTCATCAACATTCTACATGTTAACCATTCCATCATTTTCATAATTTACTTCAACGGCATCTAAATTTGAAACTACATCAACATCTTTATCAATAGAAATTTCAACTTCTTCAAATTCTGTTGGTGTTATACAACATACAACAACCTCATTTTCACCTTTAGTTTCGAACTCATTTTCATCATTTGATATATCAACACAATTGCGAGATTTACAAATAATTTGACTATCTTTTGTTGGTTCTGTAAAAAATTTTGCTGGAATGTTAACAGGCTGTGACTCACCCATATATCTCCCCCTTACATCAAACTTTCACAGGCTTGTCTAGATGTGTTTGCTTCAGCAATTACATAAAAGATATTATCATCGAGAGCTTGTTGGATGTAATACAAGGAAAATGCATAATTTGCGTCATCCTAGAGTTTCTTAACTCCATCCTCAACAAAATTCCATAAACCTCTAGCACGCAAGAAATTTTTCATATTAACTGACCAACATTCATAAATTATACCTGAAAATTATGGCGGTGGATAATAGATGCTGCTCCATGCATCGTCTATATTTTCTTGAACTTTCTATGCTTCAACAGGGTCTTCGGTGGCTTCTCCTAATATTTATACTATGAGAAAACCAACTTCTTTTGCATTAGCAATATTATTCTTCATCTATTTAAGCCTTCTACCTTTCCCCATGTCTATGTCTTCAAATAAATACTTGCATAGAATTTAAATTTCTTTTGGATACGTCCTCTCGATCCTCTTCCACGCATAATGGCTTCAATTCAAACCAAGCAAACTTCCAAAACATTGGAATTTAAACTGCTCTACCATTAAACTATATGGGAGCTCTCCACCAGGAAGAATATATTCCTTTCAATTGATCAACCTCTATATGGAGTCAACTTCATCCACGGACTCCAATACTTGGTTCTCTTTACACAAGCCATGACCAAGCTTGAACATTTTAACCAACATACAAATGATACAATAGACACTTGTTTCAGCCTTCAACTACTAAATAATGACTCAACCTTTATTTGAGTGAGAACAATAGCTCTTACCAATACTTAGCTGAACATGCAAACTAAACTTATTTCTGCTCTTTTTACGTAGCAGAAAGAGGGTGTTGGAGTAAGACTCAACAGCAAGATCTCCAAACAAAACACAAACAGTTCAACATACAATCACACGACTCATTCATGAAGTGAACACATAACCAATGAACATAAATTAGGAACACTCAGCTCCGATACCAATTGAGGGGAATGTAGGGGAGTGACGCTCTTTGTTTCAGCAGCACTGAAAACTTCATTAACAGCTCAAAATAACACTTTCAGCAATGTACATCTTTTTTGTTAAAGCTTTACAGCAATGTACAGCTTCAGTGACAGAGCTCAAAAATCAACCCAACACTTACAGGATTGTTGCAGCTTGGGTGCTACAGCTTACAGTACTTCCTAGATGGTGTTGCAGCTAGCTGTTACAACTACCAATACTTCATACGACTGTTTCATCTAGCTGTGACTACTAACGTCACCTACAACACACTCACAACTCTGTTACAGTTGACTATGCCTACGTCCGTAAACTCAACATAAATATTCTACTGAATTAATAAACAACATTCACACAAATAAACTCCAGCTGCTACAACAAGCTGACATCAAGAAATAAAACTGAGTTTTCTAACTCAAACACAAAAATAACACAGTAAAGTTCAGAGTTTGAACTCTGTGTATTAATCTACATCTCTATCTATCTCTCTGTATTACAAAAATGATCACAAGCTAGGTATTTATAGGATATTTAGCTAAGTTGGTCATTTGTCACATCCCCATGCCTCCGACCAGCAAAGAGGACGCGACTACAAGCTTCAAACACCCGGGCTAAGAGCCCCATGGACATGTACAGGCATAAAAATTGCTGGAACAGAATGCTTAAACTTGTATATTGAACTAGAGTGTGCTCACATGATTATTTATCATGCATAGATGCAATTTAATCATCATACACATCGGAAAACCAATAGCATTCATACATGCATGTATTCATTTAACATGTTCATCAATTTCATTAACAGAAATTAAGATTGCAGAAGTAGAATGGACAAGATTACTTATCTTATGATGAATTCGTTCCGCAACCAGCTACGTTTCTGCAATGTTCCACCCAACCATAGGCTAGCGTGCTCCTTAATCTCTCAGCAGCGCTGCCACCCCCGAGCTGGGCATGATTCTCCAAGGGATAAGGGAACAGCAGGCTTACACATAGCCAAGAATACACAAACACAGCCAAGCCAACACAGAGTTGGGTTTATCAGGCCATTAGGGAGCTGGAGAAGGCAAATTGCTAAGCTGGTGATCCCATTAAAGAGCCAAGAACACCTACACCAGAACTAGCCTGACCTCTAAGACACCCAAACACACCCAACACAAGGAATCAGTCCCTTCTCTACTACACAGTCCCTCAGGCCTTGCATTCCCTTCCAGTGCTATTCAGGGGTGCTGGAGAAGAAGGCCAGCCCTCTAGCTCTGTCTATGTGGTTTCCAGCCACCAGGTTTATCAAGCAAATTTAAGCCAACATCCCTGCTCCCTACCCATTCCGAAGACCAACCATTGCACTCAAGCAATTAATTAGCTATCACAGCTTAAATAGGGAAAAGACTCCCCAGCGAATTACACAGTCCCAAACACAACAACAAACACAATTCCTATAGGGGGAAAACACCACAGCTCCAAAACGCATCAGCATACATATTACCAATAACATGGGGAGCAACGACCCATTTTGCACAACCAAAGCTGCTGGGAAAAACGTACGCAGACCCCAATGGGGACGAATTTACAATCTCATGACCGGTGCGTGAACAACCACAATGCAGAACCCACGAATCAGCCTGTGAGTAAAGGATATGGCCTCACTATTCACAAATCCGTAGAAGAAAACTACTGCGTGGGTAAATACAGCAAAATCCTGTGCGTGAAGACGAAAAACGGGAAAGAATCCCTCTGTGTGAGAATGCACAGCAATGGAGGGGACGCGAATTGCAAGTGCGTGAGCATTTTTTCCCAGTCATGGGGAGAGTGGAAGAATGTCTGCATGAGTGATGAACAGCAAAATGGTGAGAACCCCCCCAAAATTGGAAGTGCATGAGCGTTTTTGCCATTGTGGAGTCAACCCTAGTGGAGTGTGCATGTGGGTGAGGACTGACAGTCCTGCCACCCCACTCCCCAAAACCATTAACTACCTCAACCACCAGCAGTCTTTCTTAATGAAAGTAGTTGGAATAAAACAAAGGAAGAAGACATATGGGTTTTTCTCTCATTGGCCAAGGTTGACAATTTCCCCACCCTTATCCTTGTGAAAATCATGCTCCTTTCTCATTTTAGTTGTCGCGATCGTAGCTGGTCGGGTTCATTTTTAATTATAGATGCATATTTACATGATGACCATCATAATATATGCCGCATGCCCTGACATACCATCGGTGACAATTAAAATCCAAAACATAACATAACCGATCGATGGTGGGGCCTTGGCCTTTAGCTCCACACCCTGATCATTTACAATTTATACATCATATACATCTAATGTAACAGGGTCAAAACCGGGACATTACATCATTGATTGCTAATTGACCCTTCGCTATACACAAACTGAATTCTCTGAAAGAGTGGAAAACTGTGACCCCTCTTCTGTAATTTGATGTGCTCTGCTTGGCTTAATCAAAACGACTTTTCCTAATTTATAAATTTAATGTATGTCAGAGTTTAATTAATTCTATGCCCTTTCATGAGCTAAAACGGTGAACGTGTGAGCTGTGAGTGAGGATGTAACAGTTTCTTCATAAATCGGTGTGGTCTGCTGCCCCTTTGAAATATTGACAGCATGGCAAAAACAAAAGTGGTGTGGCCGTGGTTGGCTCTTCATTGGAAGTTCATGTTGGTGGTTTAGGACATCAACAACTCAACTGACAGCCCAAGGTGGTGGCCTAAAAGCTACGGCATTATCCTAGCAAATGGTCATGGCTAGCAGAAACAGACTACTAACTACCTATCAAGCTCGTGGTCATAAAACTAGTATTTTTTTTAAAACCAGTCAAATTTGTTCTAGCAAATTGTTATTTTAACAACTTTACAATTTCAGCAATAATATTTAAATGTCCTAAATTAAATCCCCATTTCAAAACTACCAAGATCACTCAAATTGCTATAAAGCTTTTTGGTTAGCACTTATACTGCTCCTTTGTCAACCACTGATATTGAACATACAGCTGATTAACGGGATGAACGCTCCAATTTCCAGTCACATTTAACAAACATAGTAATCAGTGCCAGGCTGATAGTGATCCAACATTTGGCCCACTGTTCCAAGTAATATATGTGAGGGACAGTTGTCATTTAGTTGAAATATTAAAGATTTTTTGTACCTATATGTTGATTGCTCCCTCTCAACTTGATATCATGTGCTGCCTGACCCATCGTCCGTAGCAAATTAACGCCCAGGAAATGATAAAATACCAGAATTGCAGAACCTAAACGCTCGCTTCTGCTATTAAAAGCCCTGGCATCTCAGAATTCATTCCATCTACAGATTTATAGTTTGTTTTAATGAATCTAATACGTTTCCATGACAAGCTTTCAATTGCATGAATTTATACATTGTCGGCTTTCAATTGCATGAATTTATACATTGCAAGACTTGGGACATTTAGAATTTTTTCTGATCACCAACTACCAATTGTCTCACCATTTATGATCATCTCAGGGAACACAGTACCTATGAATCCAAAATTTCAGCGAATATTAAACGTCGAGCATATAATGGGCCATGGATCTATAGACTCCATTTCTCTGGCATTCATAATGATCTCTCATCACCATCTAACCATGTTAGGCGGGGGCAATTTATCACCAGCTACCACAGTAAAGACACAAAGTTATCACCATTTTATCTGATCATATCCTGCAATATACCGGTATATATATAACAAGTGATAGTCGGCATAAGATTCATTAGCTTTCGACCTAGCAGCTAACAGATAGAGTAGGCCAACATCGTCTGTAGCCCCCTCCTGTGAAGAAACTGGTTTAAACAAGGGCACCAGACTCCCGAGGAGGTTCGAATGCCAGTAGTTTCCAGAATTGATTTAAGTTAAATTTTCTTTTTTTAATGTTTTTATTAATATGTTATTTATGTTATTGATTTGATTAATGTTTTTGATTAGATAAAAAAATGTTTTTGATGGGATAAAAGTTTGTTTAGTTAAAAAAGATTTATAAGCTTTAAGCTTTTGGTATAGTTGGTTATGACTATATATAGTCCAAGGAATTATAGCTTTATTTTTGTTGAACAACAATGATGAGTAAACTTGCATTTGCCATTATTAATGGTTCATTTTTATTGTTATTTTGACAATTGAGCTTGAGCTAATATTGTAGGTTTTCTCTTGTAAGTAAACATGAGATATAATCGAACTAATTATAACTTTATTTTTGTTAAATAAGAATGAAAGTCAACTTGCATTTGCCATTACTAATGGTTCTCTTTCACTGCTACTTTAACAACTGAGCTAATATGATAAGTTTTCTCTTGTAAGTAAACATGTTAACATCCCAAAAGATAAAAGTGTTCCCTAAAGGTGTTCCCTATCCTGGTTTTCCCTGGATAATAGTCATGACTTAACTTGCATTTAGTGAAGGCTGTGATGTCTCCATCATCAGTTTGGCAATTCTCTAAATAATAGTGACCACTTTACTTGCATTTAGTGATTACTATATATCTCCATTAGTATCAATTTGACAACTAAATTATAATAGCTTTTGTTATATATAGTCATAATATATATATTATTGGTTGATGATGATTATTAACATCTAGAAACCAACTTAGATCTATCATGGTTTACTTTAAAATCTTATTTTGCGCAAATTTTACTTCCATTCATTAATTTTCTAATTTTGTATTATTAAACCATATAAATAAAGTGATTTTAGTATGGCGAGCACCTTGTGAACGCTGAGAGTGCGATATGGATCTCAGATATTTGTCCAACGCAAGCAACAACTTTTCCGATTGAACAGAAAAGCTATATATTTACACAGCTTTATACACATGTATATATCTATTTGTGTGTATATAAGCCTGCACAGGAAGAGTTGCCGTTTGCGTTGCAAATTTTCTGAGACCCAACGCAAACTTTCTGAGACCCAATACGAACCGAGGCTCTGTAACACATGGGGAACAACGTATTACTCTCCAGCGGCATTGGAAACAGATAACAAACAAACAATTATATACTTTATATTCCATTGATGAATGTCAAGGGTTTTGAATCATGAGATAATTCAAGCACTTGTTACATATTATTGTTCTTCTCATCCGAACTAATTGGCCTTGGTATTTTATGAATTATTATAGTCATGAAGTTTTTACTTGAAGTTGAGATGTTACGTCTGAGCCTTGTTACACAGTCTCTGTTTCTGTTTTTATGTTAGTTATCTTGAGATGTTATGTATTTTATGGATTATTAGGGTTATGAGGTTTTTACTTTGAGAAGTTGAGATGTTATGTGTGAGCCTTATTACACAGTCTCTGTTTCTGTTTTTATATTAGTTCTTTTGATTAGATGTTATGTGTGAGCCTTATTACACAGTTTTTCTATGTTTTTATGTTAGTTTGGATCATTTTAATAGAAAAAAAAATACTATTGTTCTTCAAATGCTTGCACTAGCCTCTTAGCGACGTCAAGAATATTTGGAACTCCCATTTGGAACTCGATTCCGCGATCCATGCATACATATCAGATTCCATTCATAGGCATATGACACGGTGGGAAAATTCAAAATTTGAAGCTGAAGCTCAGCCATTGTTAAAGATGGAACTCCTCTAGCTCGAAGAAATCATGCCATGCAGGTGAGCATTACACGGGATGTTAGGAGTTTCTTCTAGGTTTTCCTGACAATGTAACTATAACAGTAGTATTGGCTGCATGATTGCAGGTTCACTGCAAGTTTACAGTAATAGTCTGCTTGGCCATGGCTCCAGTTACACTTAGAGGATGACGAGGTATAAAATAACTCTCACTCAAAAGCACCATCTTTCTATTTAGAAGAGTCAAGATACTACTGATAGAGTTCCACTGTGATTTAAGTGCTTTTTGTGACATTGACAGGAGAACCTCTCTGCAAATATCTCTCCATCTCAGACATATTCTGGATCCTGTGCTTATTCAATCTGTAATCAGCCCAGGACCATCTATGACAGATTCGAGGTCCTATGCTGATTCAATATTTCAGATAGAGACATAAATAAAATGTATCTTTTTGCTCAATAATTATGTCAGTAGGTATTTAGATATTATATTAGATTTTGAACTTGCTTGAGCTCGTCAACAAGATTTATCAAGATATTTTGGACTTGTTTGAGCGGATCAACAAGATTAACCCAAGTGTATAGCAAAGATTCATTTTATGTTAGTCATATGTTGTTATGCTTAAATGCATATTGATTAAGATTTAAATAAGCTTCACTTAATGTTGAATAATGTAATCTCAACCGTTAGTTAGGTGGTTATTTGAGTGACCTGTAGTATTTGTCTTACCTATTGTATTCATTCATAGTATTGTTCTGTTGTATTCCTATATAAGCTGGTGCTTAATAATGAGAAGGCAATCAATATGCCCATTGTGTGTTCTGCCATTTTCTGCTTCTCTTTTAGTCTTTTGTAATCTTTATGGCCTTAAATCCATTTTTTTGTTTTCTTGGTAAGCCTTTTCACAAAGTGGAAAGCACACACACGTATAGATCCATTATTATTGGAAGTTGTGATCTAGACAATAAGATTGTAGAAGTTCAAAGAAGACTGATTCTTGAAGATGGAGCTACCAAAGCACTACAAGAAGAAATTCAAGAGGTAAGAAATATCTTAACACAAGAAGGCTTATGGCAAACCTTTCATGGAGATGAGTATGATGTATGGGCACTCAAAGTAAGTAATTTGTTAAAATTAGAAGATTTGTGGCATTTCATAGTTGAAGAAGATCATAGAGATCCAGATTCATTTAAGACTTTCACTGAGTTCCACAAAGAAAGAAGGCAAGTTGTTGCCTTATGTCTCATACAAGGCAGTATTGACTATTCACTATTTCATTATATTGTAGAAGTTGATACTCCAAAAAGAGCATGGAATATAGTGAAAGAAGTATTTAGTGAAGAACCACTTGTAAAAGAAGCAAAGCATAGGGAATCCCACAGTGAAGTGGAAGGTAGTCAAGAATAATTTGATTATGAAGCAGTGAGTGCTCATGTAATCCCAGCAAAGGTTGTTGATCAAGTTGTTTTAGATGATGATAGTAAACCTGTTAATGTAGTAGTACCCAATGATTTCTCTTCTAGTATTTATGTGCAAGAGACATTTGATAGCAACATAGAAGTTGCAATAGTTGCAAAGAATGAGCAACAAACAGTCGATAGCAGCACAAAAGAAACAGCAACACATAGTCCACCCCAAAACCAAAAAACCAAACGTTTGAGGGAGATCTATGAGGATACTCTTGTTAGTGATGAGCATCTACATTATGGTCTATTTTCTTCTCATCCCACATTTTTTGAAGGAGCACTAAAGGATGCACAATGGGTACATGCAAATGAAGAAGTCAACGAAGATGTGAATGCTCTCCAAAAAAAAATGAAATATATTCATCTTTTCCGACAAAAAATTTCAAAGTGGACCTAAAGATGATAACCAGAAAAATCATGTTGAAACATTAGAAGAAGAATTGCACTATGTTCCAAAAGCTAAAGAAGGCTTTGAAGAACAACTAGCATCGAGATCCAGAAGACAAAGAAGAAGAAGTCCAAGTACACTTCAAGGAAGAAAGTGAAGTTGAAGTTTTTGAATGAAATGTAAGCCTAGCTTAGACATAGACTAGAAGGCATCTTTTTGCATGGATAGTGTTGAAAGTATTGTCTTAGTTGAGATTAAGGGGGTTTGTTAAGAATTGTAATCTCAATGGACCACTCTCAAGAGTGCAATAATTAATTAGTTAGTTGAGTAGTTGAGTTGGTCACATTACCTATAATTAGTGACCCATATTATTTGATGACACATGGTATTTACCTATGGTTTTATTGTTATGTAGTCTTATAAATAATGATGCTTAATATTGAGAAGACAATCTGATTTCCCAAGAAACCCTACTTCTCTTTTAGTCTTTTGTAATCTTTAACAGTTAAAGGGTAACAATTTGTTTTTGTTTTTCATGTCAGCTTTTTTTATTATTATTAAATAGTATTTGTTTTGTGCTTATATTAAGTCTAACAACCTAGCTGCAACCTAGTATGAATAATGGATATAAAAGTATATAGTTTAGCCTTTGTTTCATAGCTTGCTATCTTCACAAAACTAAGTGGTTGGTTGTGCCTATAAGCATTCACCAGCCACTTTACTTGTCGTTGTGCTAGTTTCATGATAGACATGCATTACATAATCCTATCTACCATGCCATGTAAACAAGCATTAACCACAAATGTATGATTCAATTAGTGATTATTGTATTTAAAATATTTCAGTGAATTAAAATAGAAGATTGACACAAGTATATGCTAAATTTTTAAAAACTCATTACATTAATAAGTATTTATATTTTAGAATTTGGAGTGGATTAGCATAAGTGCATTTTCTAGATTGTATGAGCATGAGATAAGTGTACTATTCAGATTTATTTAAAGGCAACAGTTCCAAATTCAAAATAAATAATTCAAAATAATAATAATATAAAAAATAATTCATATCTTATGCATGGTTAAAAGTATGGATAACTCTTAGGTGATACATTGATTATTCATGGCACTTAACTTGTGGGGGATACATGGATTATTAGTGGCACTTAACTTGTGGCTTGTAAATGTTCATCCACCACAAGTTAAGTGGTTGAAGTTACACAGATCTTAATATATTGTTATGCTTAAATGCATGCGGATTAAGATTTAAATAAACTTACTTAAATACTTAAATAGAACAGTTAATTAAACTTTAAATTTTTATAATTACTAAACTTTTTTTGTTTAATTGATATTTTAAATTTATTTTTAAATTAATACACAAATTTATAAAAATTCACTTACATAAACCAAATAAAATAACTATACTAATAATAAGCTAATCATCATAAATAAATACCTCAAACTTTTAAAACTTTTATAACAATGCAGTATCTCTACATCTTACTAATGACGATAACTCTGTCAGACGTGGCAGTATCTCTACATCTTACTAATGACGATAACTCTGTTAGACGTGGCAGTATCTTTACATCTTACTAATGAACTCTGTCAGACATGGCAGTAATTTTAAGAAGTTCCTCCAATTGGAAAAATAACACTAGCAAAATGCATAGCATTATCCAGTAAATTCTAGCGGAGTAACCTACTTATCCGACCATTTGCACCAATCGGACAACCGGCAACGTCGGATGTGACCACTCACATGAGCCAAGTCATTCGATCAGTGCAAATGGTCGGGTAAGTAGGTTACTCCAATTCTGACTATTGAAAACTCTATATGTGTTTTTTTGTTCATTATTGTAATGGCCCAGGATTGCTCCAAATAGGCTTTAATGGCAATGATTTTTCTTCACAGATGGCACAGCATGCTAATAATAATCATTGTGAGAAGAAATATCTGTTGCATAAAATTGTGATGAAAATCCAGGTAATTAATAATAATAACAAAAAGAGTTAATATAAAAATAAATATTTTTATTAAAAAAAAAATTAATTTAATTTAATGATAAATATATAATTAAAATAGTTGTTAAACAAAATTAAATTAAATGAAATGATGAGAAACATATATAGAAAAAATCTTAAGGGAAATTGATAAAATAGAATAATGTTATTTAAAGAGAATATTTGATAATACGGTTTGGGTTCCATGTTGAGTAGAACGCTTTAAAGCTTTCAGTATAAGGCTTTCCATTTTTCACTAGAGTTAATGGATGTGTGATTGTTAAAAAAAATTAATATTATAATGAATATTTTATAATAATTATAACTAGCAATTGCTTCAAGAAGGTGTAATAATAAGTCGAAATGTTATTGTTGGAAGGTAAAATGGACTAACAAGGGAGTTAAAATGAGTTGGTGTAGACCTAGTGTTGTACCTTGAGGAATGCAACTACAAGTCTTGTAAGGAAGGGAAAGGAAGAGTCAACTGTAAGAATTTCTTTTAGAATAACAATGTTAAAGCATACTACAATCACCTTTGATGTTAACATAATCTGCAATTTACAAAAACCAAAAGCCAAATTAAACATCATATAAAACAAAAAAGAAGCATCATAGATCACAACAAGCTCATTTAATTTTTATTTTTTTTAATATATTGATCGTCAATTGTTATTGATTCAAATCCGTCGGAATTTCCTATATAAATTAGAGCAAGGAAAAAGTAGAGTTTTCTTGAGGCCTTGATTAACTTCCCATCATATTCTTTATTGGACAAAACTTCCAGAGCAATGTATGCAAGTGTCCCAACATTTGAGTTGGTATGAGAATGAAGCACAAAAGACTAAAAGAAAATGGTAGTCATTTAGAAGCCACCCTCCACACTCCAATTATTTAAAAATGAACTGCAAGGTATATTTCTACCAACTCAAGATATTTTCCAATTGTAGGTAGAAGAAGGTACTTTCGAATAGCCAAAATCAAAGATCTGAGATGAGGTGCAAGATTTCCATCCAAAAGTAGTGTTTTCCAGCTTCAAGTCATGATGATGAACTTGATGCATTGTTTACAAGTCAAACTTGAATGCCTTTAGATCAATTTTAAGACTAATAGAAAATGAGAACACTTGCACACTTCAAAAGAGTCTAAAAGAGAATGAGAACACTTGTGTAAGAAATCCATCCAAAAGAGTGTTTTCCAGCTTGAAGTCACATTGATAAACTTAGTGCATACTTTCCATGTCAAAATTCAATCCCTTCAGATATAATTCAAGCTTAAATGATAATGTTCACATGTACACTTCAAATATGATAACATCTAAGTTATGAGATCTAATTCTGTGTAAATGTAAGAACAAGGGCATTAATCACATAAAAATATTGTTGGCCCTATGTATGTTTTAGATATTTTGGGTACGAGTTTTAAATTTCCATGTGAAGTGTGCCACAAAGATTCGCCAGAGTGGTCAAGAAAGCGATCAACTCTAATTTTTTAGGCGAAGATAATGGAAAACCAGTTGTTTTGATGAAGTCCAACCAAAATATTGGTTAGACGGTTAAAAAATATGTCCACTTACATTTATGGGATCGGGTACTGTGCGGGTTGTAAAATGACCATTAGAGCCTATAAATTTGTAATGGGTTGGGATTTTTGGGGTTAGTTGATTTTGAAGAAGAGAAGAGACTTTTTGTATCATCTCAAAAAGCTATGTATTGTTTTTGTCAAAGTCTAAGTTGAGTTAGAGTCGCAAGTATGAGGGTTGATCTATAGGTTGTGTGCGCAGATCCATTGTAATGCAGTTTTGGAGAAATGTCTGTAGGTTGTGTGCACAGACCTAAAGTGTTTGAGTGGTGAATATTCCATATCAATGAGCATTTTTGTGGTTTTTCCCATCTTGGGTTTTCACGTTAAAATATCGGTGTCTATTGTGCATGATGTGTGTGTGATGAATTATTGTTTTTATTAATGCATAAATGAATAACTATGAATGGATGAATAGGTGAAATGTTACTGTAATGGATATTTATGTTGTTATGAAGTTGCTTAATGGAGTGGATAAATCTGTGGATCTCCATTGCAATCTTTGATCTGTTAAATTTAGTTATGTCGTAGTTATGTATGACAAAATTCCCCTTCATCACTACAGAAACCTGGTTCCTGCAACTCCCATAGGTACTTTGGGCGAGACTTCATCTGCTATGTAGGTGTTATCGAAAGGGCTAAAACCCTTTTGGGTCGGTATCTTGGGTTTTGTTGGTATGGTGGTGTGTGAACCAAGGGTTGTTAAGATTGTGCCAACAAATATTAACTAAACATTAGTATTTTATGCAAGGAAGAAAGCAGGGAAAATCTTATAAGAAAGAAATATTTGATGCAAGTATAGTTGATTGTTAAAGTTCAGTATTTCAAGATATGTGATCACCTTTTATAAAGACACAATTGCACATAATTTTCCAAGAAAAGTAGCATTTACTCAGTTAGCTTGTACAAAATGTCAAATATAACATGATGTACAAAACATTTAACATGGCATTAACTATAAAAAGTTATGGGAATGTCTCAAAAAATGTTCGTAGATTAATCAGTTTTATATTTGAAATCATTGAATTACAAATTGCACATAAGATATTTCCTTGATGAAATGGTAATCCTACTAATGTGAAGAGAAAACGTTTTTTATCAATGCATCAATTAACACGGGTCAACAAGGTCAACCTAAGCATTTCATTTGTGTGAATTGGTTGCCTAGAGTTTTGTTAGCTACATTTTGTAGAATTAGAAGAATCAACGTCAAAATTTGAGGCATCTGATTCTGAAATAGACTTTTCTTGTTGTAATGTAAGTCTTTGCATATTCTTCAAACATTCACGCAAACTCTCAGTGATGCCACCAAGATCAATAGAGGTGAAAAAGTTGATGGCAAATCATGAGTTCTTAGGAGTGTCCTTTAGGGAATTTGAGTCAAGTGAATCATGCATTATAGGATGTGTAAACCTTTCATTGAGAAATTTTATGCCAAACTACTCTACCAGCTCCTGCAATATCATCAAATTCAAATAATATTACTTGGTCGGTGATGTAGACTCATAAAACAATGCCAATCTTTCAATCATTGAGTGCCTGTTTCCCACCCCTCATAGAAGTCCTCCTTGATTTAGTTGGTGGTGTAAGTGTATTCAGTTGCATTTTGTTGTAAAACTCCATGAAATCAAGTCGAAATAAGAGGAACTTCAAATCAACATGTTGTTGAAGTGGCAGTTGAGCAATGAACCCATCTAATAGAGACAAATACTCAACAACAATAACATACATCTCTTCTCCCATTACATGTAGAAACTCTCCTGTAAGTTGTAATGAGGACTTTCTACCTCCACTAACCCAAGCCCCCAAATTTTGAGGTTCTCTCTTGGACCTTTTCCTTGAATATGTTTCAACTATATAGAAAATAAGTGAAAAAATTCACACGTTAGTGTGGAATACCAGGCAAAAATATGTCAAATATGTGACAAAAATGTTGGCCATATGACCTACTATTATCAACAAAGAGACCAAATTACATGGAAAAGGAAAAGGGCAACAATATACCTCGTCTGCATTTCACAGGCACTTTCATATAATCTATCCTTGTGGCTCCTAAAGTGTAAAATGAGATTAAACAATGAAAACAATGTTTTATATAGATGATGATATTGTTCCCCCAAAAGTGACTTCTCTACAATCATATTAAGGTACCTTTCATGAGAAACTATAAGTTCATCAAGGTCTCTTGCTTCTTCCATGTATTCCAAAAAGTCCACCCATGAGTAAGCAAGAACTTTGAACATGAGATAGTACTGTAGATTTGTGAAAAAATGGTTCTTTTCATTTCTTAGTGTTTGACATCGTCTTAAAATGGCTACAAATTGTTGCTTACCACCACCATACCTAGTGGAAAATAGGATAGCAATAGAGCAGTTTGGTTTCATATTCTTCCATGTATGCCTCATAGCATGTTCCACGTGTTTAAGCTTCCAAAGACAGTTATAAAATTTAAGGTACCTAGCCATTACAGACTCTATAAAATGGTATTCATAGGATCTCTTGCATTATATTCCAGTGAGAAAACATCCCACCCCTTGTCTCCACTATGGTGTGGCATCATCTTCACTCTCAAAATATTCAATATATCCGGGTCATCATATTGGGCATTGGAGGCACGAATTGCACTCTCCAGTAGCCCTAAAAGCTTGAAGGATCTTATAGTGTTAGTTGGTTGAGAGAGATCAGGCCCCACAAAGTCCATGAGATACTAAATGAAGTCACCTTGGATGATAAGAAAGTAACTCTTGATTGCAAGACAATATACTTTGAACTTGAATTGACTATACATTATTTCTATCAAATGTCGATGGATCCTCCTAGTTGCTTCTAGACCCAATATTTCCAATCGAACAAAGCAACCACCTTGATAATTCCTTTATTTAAAAGGAATTTGGCTGAGATGATTGCCATTTGATAAAGACCACCCATGAACTTGCCAAACCCCCTCATGATCGACCAATAGGTTTTTATCTCAAAAAAAGTCATCGGCTGCACTTCGTCGATGAACCGTCGAGGGATAATTACTTCAAGGGTTGTGGCATGGCAAAGAAGCACCTGCACCTTCTTGGGGCAATTGCTAGTATTGCGCAACTATGAATTGTAAATCAACCATTTTCCTTTGCGGCAATTTTTGTTTTTAAACGGAATCACTAAGATATAAACTTTATTGGATTGATAAACATGTTTTTTTAACTTAAAGAAATAAGCGTTTAATCAATTATAAGTAAGAGAAGGATTTAGCTAAGATAATATATATAAGTAGTAAGTCAATATTCATGTAGTTTAATTTCATATTTAGAATGTTTTTTTTGTTTATATAAGTATGTATGTATCTATCTATGTATGTATATATTTGTTTTTTATTGTGTCACTACAGGTGATTTGATGAGGTAAAAAATTGAATTAATAGAACATGCTCTTTCCTAACAACATTTCCTCTCAACCTGTTTTGTTTGAATCAGTCATAATAAAAATTTGAAGGAATCTATAATATGTCAAGAAATCAATGCCAAAATACACCGTAAGAATATTATTTTATCAAGTTTTATTTCGAAATTATCAAAGAAAATATTTCTACGCTAGATATGGAATATTAAATGATGATATTACTATTTGTAGGCTGTATATTAGAATATTTTTTCTTGCCATGTATTTTCTCTTCATATGATTAATGTGCATTAATGATCGTGGAAGAAACCTTGTGTAAGCTAACCTAACAAAATCCTAGACAAACATAATAGTTAGAAGAAAGGTGCATACTTTAAAAACCCACTTTGGGTAAGAGGAATGACCTATTATGCATGTTTTGGAGTTTCTTGCTCATGTATGTGGTCTATAAGATTCGAGTGATATATGATGTTGAGCCAATCATGGAGATTCTTATGAATGTGTAACTTCATATTTTTTCTTGTAAAAAACAAAACCAAAATAAGGCTCTTATATATATATATATATATCATGGGATATATTCTCCGAGATTAGGTTAGGTTGTATGGTTTTGTTTAATTTGAGGAATCTAATCCTTAAGGCCTAGGAAGGAAAGATAGAATTGGATGTAATTTAATCAATATTACTAGAGATTTGTAGTCATTTAATTGAAGGATTCAAGCTTCTCCTTATTGGATGATGCTTAATTGGAGGTCACTACATCAAACCCTAGAAGAGGCAACTAAAAACCCTATTTTTTATGCTGTGCTTTCCAATTTCGGTGTGTTTCTTTAACACAAGCATCAAAGTATGGTGATTTTATAAATGGAAGTTTCTCATTTGTGTTATCTTGTTTAATGAAAAGTCACATGGAGTAAGTTAAACATTATATGCCTTTGATTGTTTTTAGTTATCATCATTGGAATTTGGTTATATAATTTTAGTTAAATTGCAATTTTTCATTTCTTAAATTACATTTTGAATTCATAAATGGATTCAACCTCTACAATATGCATGCTTCTTTATATTTTGCAATCTCTAGTGATATTTGCAATTCCAACAATTTTTTTTAAATTTGATAAGAAATTGAATTTGGACACAAATTATTTTAAAAAAATATCTTACTACAAAACACACTATTTATGAGTGATCAATGATGCATGCTACAGAGTGCATACAAAAATAAAGCACATGGATCTAAGAACATGGATTATAGTATGATTGATAGATGTTGGGAAGAGAAAGAAATACATTTACAATTGGAATGATTGAAGGTATGCCTATTTTGTTTGGTCTTTGAATATGATATCACAAAATTAAAAAGTCATTCACTCATATGGTAATTAAGTATGATGACTACGGTAAATAGTTGGGCTTGTGTTTTGGGGGATTTGGAAACTATAGCATTATAGTTGATATCTTTTTTTTAAGACTTCTAGAATTGAAAGTGATTGGAAATCATTAGTGTTTGAAAATGTAAAAAGAGTGATAAAAGGAACATAACAAATCTCAAAAAACTTGACTCTTTATTTAATTTTGAAAAGGACATGCTACAAAGTTGTTGAGAATATATTGGCATCACCCATGTTGGTTGCCAGTGAGGTTCACATTAGAAGTGTCACTATGAATCATATAAGATCCTGCCACTATGTGGAATGAAATTATTGAGATTGTTCTCTCTTAAGGTTATTTTCATTGTGTTGGGTAAGTATGATTTAATTGATTATGGTACAAATTTACGGAATATGTTTTTACAACAATAAAACCATCGGTTGAAAAAATTATCCAAGAAAGTGAGAGCAATGAAACACTTAGATAATTGAACTTACTTGCTTTGTATAAATGAGCAATCATTTAAAGCTAACTTCATTTCTCAAGAAAGAGAAATATCTTGTCCCCAACATTCTGTCAATCATGTTTATTAAAAGTGATTAAAAACCATGGTTTTAGCAATTCTGAGTTTCATTGACAATCTTTTAAATTTGGAGGATGGAAATCATGAAGACCAAGATAACATTCTAGTCCATGGAATTTTTTTAACACATCTTAGCATATTCTTCACAAGCAAGTAGAATTTTCTTCATCTTCATTAGGAGAATAAGAGGAAAATCATAACAAGACCTAGGAAGCATGAGCTAATTTCTTTCTAAATTTTTGGGAACATATGAAACACATTCAAAAGTAATGAATCAATTTGTTGACTGTGTGTTACCATTCATTGATGACTAACAAGTCAAAAAGAATAATCATTCCATCTAATCACTTTCTTTTTGGGTGATATAAGTGCTATGAAAATGCTAAATGTGTTCAGTTCGCTGCTAACTTCATCTACATTTAATATTCAAGTGCCTATTTGTGATACCCCTGAAAGTGCTTTTAAAAGTTGACCCTTAATTGGCCTTTGCAAAATTGGTATCTCATTTATGATGGTACTTAAGGTAGAAGGCCAAGTCTACACCATGCAAAAAAAATAGTCCATGCACTTTTTCGGGGTCTTTTTCTCAAAACACCAATTCGATTGTAGTTTCCCTTTTCAACCATTTCACCCCCCAACAACAACATATCGAGGTATTATTGCACTTTTTTAGGGCAATTGCTAGTTATAAATATATACACAATTTTTGATGTTATATATGTATTACTTATAAGAACAGAGTCTATATGTAGCATATTTTAGGAGAATAGTTATGGATGAGATCCATCAGGCTCCGTATTTTGGTCACCCAGGCTATCAAAAGACAATTGCTACAGCCAAAAAGCAGTATTTTTGGCCAGGAATGAAAAAGGATATGGCTAAGTACATTTCAAGGTGCATGAAATGTCAGTAGGTAAAGGTTGAGCATCAACACCCAGCAGGTTTGTTGCAGCCTTTGCTAGTTCCAGAATGGAAATGGGAAGTTATTTCCTTGGATTTTATTATAGGATTGCCAATGACTTCGAGACAACATGATTCCATCATGGTTATGGTGGACAAGTTGACAAAGGAAGCACATTTTATACCGTTTAAGTCTACGCATAAGACTGATGACATTGCAAAAATATTCATGAAGAAGATTTTCAAATTGCATGAATTTCCTAAGGCAATAGTCTCTGACAGAGATGTCAAGTTCACTTCCAATTTCTAGAAGGGATTGTTTGTAGATTTGGGTACAAAGTTGAAATTCAACATTGCCTACCATCCTCAGACTGATGGGCAGATGGAGAGAGTGAATCAAGTGCTTGAAGACATGCTTTGCATGTATGTGATGGACAAACCAATCAAGTGGGAAGATTACTTACACTTGGTAGAATTTGCATATAACAATGGCCAGCAAGCATCCTTGGGGATGAGTCCATATGAAGCTTTATATGGAATAAGGTGTAGGACACCAGTGAACAGGGTTGTGCTTGGGCTAGAATTGCTCAAGGAAATGGAGCAAGAGGTTGTAAAGATCAGGCAGAATCTGAAAGTAGCCCAAGATAGACAGAAAAGCTATGCAAATAAGCATAGCGTGAATAGAGAGTTCAGTGTTGGGGATCATGTTTACCTCAAAGTGAGGGCAAAGAAGAGTTCCTTGAAGCTTGGTAGTTGTGCCAATTTTTCACCTAGATATTGTGGGCCATTTGAAGTGTTCGAGAATAGGGCCAGTTGCATATAGACTTGCATTGCCTGCTAGCACTAGAGCTCATAATTTTTTCATGTTTCTTTGCTTAAGAAATATGTACATGATCCTAACCATGTGATAAATTGGGATGTGTTTCAGGTGGAACCCGAGGGAGAGTTCCAAATCGAGCCAACGAGCATCCTCCACATGAAGGTCACAATGCTCCAGAACTGAGCCATAGGGCAGGCAAAGGTGCAAGTGGAGCAGTACGGTCCTAAAGAGGCTACTTGGGAGCTAGAGGATGCCATGCGATTAGCACATCCATTTTTGTTCAATTCTGCGGACCATTGAGGCGATGCCAGTGTAGCATTTTTTATCAATTTTTTAAAGCACTAAGGACAGTGCTATTGAAGGGGGAGGGGAATGTAACACCATGATTTTGACTCCAACTGCATTAAATGTATATGATGTATATATTGTAATTCATCGTGGTGTGGAGCTAAAGGCAAAATCCCCACCATATATTTATCGTTTTATGTTTCGGCAGTTAAAATCGATGCCGATGGTATTTTGTGCTAGCCAGGAACATTATAATTATGGACACCATGTACATATGCAATTTTATTAAAACAACCACAACCAGCTATGTCAATGCAACAATTATGAGATGGGGGAATCATTCCTAAGGATAAGGGGGTGGATATTCAACCTTTGGGGCCAATGGGGAAAAGCCAAATGTCAGCAAAAGAACCCAAGAGAGTGGGCAACTACTTTCCTTGTCTTATTCACCAACCAATTTAATTCCCTTGGGTTAGGTCAGCAATTATTGCCTTGGGGAAACGCATGTATGGGCAGCCGTCAGTTATGGCAGAGCTGCCAGTCCTTGACCTCACGCATGCCCAAAGAAGGGGGGGATCGCATTTTAGTCCCTCACGTGGGCAGAAAACCCATTCCACATTCATGAAGGGAAGTTGGACAAAGGTAGTCGCAGAGGTAGTCGCAGTACACTATTCACTCATGCCCAGGAGAATTCATCACGTGCTCACGCGCAAGAAAACATTTCTGGATGCACTCACATGGTTGAGATTACACCCATTTGTGGTTGTTGTGTGTTTCCCCTCACGAGGGCAGTCCTTCTCTGCAATTTCTTCAAGCAGGAACTCGTTTTTGGTGAATCCAGTTAGTGGGAGAAGAGACCCACGATTTTCTGGGTGATTGAGTCCGTTTTGGCCACGTTAGGGCCAAAACATTCCTGGGGATAAAATTTGCGATTAGGGGGTTGTTCTCACCCTTCTTGTCAATTTGTTTGGGTTGCCAAACTATTTTCCCCAATCCAGTATTGTGTAACTTGTTGTGTATGCCTCTGTTGTATGGATTTAAGCTATTTTTGGAGTGGAAATGGGGTCTGAGCTCGCTTGATAAACCTAGTGGAAGAAGGAACCCCACAGACAGAGCTAGAGGGTTGGATTTCTTCTTTGCACACACTGAATAGCACTGGAAGGGAAGGCATGGCCTGAGGGACTGTGTAGCAGAGAAGGGGATGCTTCCTTGTGTTGGGTGTGTGGATGTTTTAGATGTCAAGCTAGATCTAGTGTAGGTGTCCATGGCTCTAATTGATCTCACTAGCTTAGTAGTCATCCTTTCTAGCTCCTTCATAGCCTGATAAACCCAACTTTGTTGGCTTGGCTGAGTTTTATGTACCCTTGGCTACGTGTGAACCTACTGGTGTTCCCCTTATTCCTTGTGGAAATCATGCCTAGCTCAGGGGTGGCAATGTTGCTGAGAGATTGATGAGCACATTGGCCTATGGTTGGGTGGAATGTTGCAGCAACGTAGCTGGTTGTAGGACAAGCTTCTTCTAAGATAAGTATCTCTTGTGTTTAAATCCTTGCAACTGTGTTTTGTTTTATAATTCATATGAACATGTTAAATGTTGTGAATGAATGAATTTGCTTTCGTTGTTTGATAATCAATTATGCATCTGTGTATGCTTTTATTTCATTGCATTTTATCTTGTGTTCATGGGGCTAAAATTCCCAGAATAGCTAGCAGTTATGTTAGTCGTGTACTCTCCAGCGAGTAGAGGGGTGGGGACATGACATTAATAAACATATGGCAAGAATGGAAGAAATATTCAAGATATTCATCTTCGTGGACAAAGATCCACACTTCTCAAAGATGATAGCTTGGCATATAAAATCATTGATCTAAAAGAAAATGGCATTAAGAAATTTTATTTATAATTACTAGTGTTGGAATTTTGGCATATACTATACAGGCTACATAATACAAACCATTTCAAAATAGTGTTACAAGACTTGGCCAAGTTGACTTGCATTCGCAGGTCCAACTCTTTACAATGATGAAATCGAAGTCAACCTAATTTTGAGCATGATTCAGCTTTGAGTTTGAGTTGGACTGGTAAATCAAATTGACTCAATTGTTTGGTAATAATGAGCAGGAAAAACATTCATTCTACTTGTTTTTAAAGTTAATTTCACAACACCCGCATAAGTGTGGCATAGGTGTGGTTTATGGGTGATTTGCTTGATATGTTGTAAAGGAGGTCACAAGTTCAAATCAGACTCGAGCTTACCTATGTCCCATGCTTGCAGGGTGTTGTGGGGCACCTAGGGGTATAGTGATAGTGGGAATGGATCCCTGGACCCCTTGTCACACGAGTACCAATCCAACCCCCTTTGCACCACCTTCTTAACCTTTTCATCTGTATTCTTCTCCAACATTTTAGTTGTTGAATTAGTCAACGACTTGAGTCTAAGCTTGAAAACTAAAGTTTTGAGGCAAATTTCCATTACCCAATGCCTCTTTCCCATCCATCTTTCCACTATCCACTTATGTCTGTAATTATCATTAAATTGTTTGATTGATTACTCGAATATTTTCCATGCATAGACTAATCAATTTGTAGTTTTGTACGCATGAATGGCAAACTATTTGTTAGCCTCAACAATATTTGTCACTTTGTAGTTTTGTACGCATGGATGGCAAACTATTTGTTAGCCTCAACAATATTTGTGAGTTTTTGTATATTTGTACAAATTTGTTAGCTTTAATAATCTTTGTAGCGTATGTTGCATTGGAAACATACTCGAGAGGGTGCATATATCTTTGGTGTACGTTGTATATGATGTATCTAGCAATACATTTAAATCTAAAATGTTTAAATTTCATCATTGTATATTTTAACTTATATCATTAGGTTTATATTAGTTTAGATTCATTGCAATTTCTGGTTTATTAAACATAGTTATCATATTATGTGGAATTTGTCTATTTGATTGCATTAGTTGGTCTAAAACCATGAGCCATATTCAATGACCAACAGAGATCCACATTTTTTAAAACCATGAGTCCTATTCAATCACCTATTGACACATTTTTTTAAACATTAAGCATTACATCTAAAGCAAGTCATAGGGAGATTGTCTGAAATAGCATTGCGTTCTACATTTTTTGAGAACCAATATTGAAAAATTTAATGTCATTTTTCTCTAAATACTTTCATAAATTAGGCAGAAATATCAGTTTTTGAAAAAAATTGGACCACACTTTCACAAGAAGAGCTCGATCAAAGCAAGGGAAAGAAAGATAGTCGGGCCTATCTCTATGGCATATCTGACAACAATTTTCCTAATCAAACACTAAATATAGAGAGGCAATATTCATACACTACCCCTAAATATTCAGATCCAATTCTAGACTCTAGTGTTACTGCAAACGCTCCAGGAAACAATGTTGGATTCATTGAGATCCAAATCGCTTGAGGAGACCATATGTATGAAATGGAAATGTTAAATTCAAAATCCAACTAAAATTTGAAAATTAAAACACGATGTGGACCAAACTCTTGTGCAAAAATTTTCTATGAAAGCATAAAATATGCACTAATTATTTTGTAATGCAGATAATAAAACCTATTTTACAATGAAAACAAAAAAAATGAGTATTTTGCGAAGAGACAGACTGTATTTTGCATTGAACCTTGAATCCCATAGGAAATAACAGATACATTTGCAGTGAAAGTATAATGACCTAAACTGTCTATATGATTTAGTGGTATACAATTGAGGAATTGATAGATATCGATCATGGCACTTAAATACTTACTACTTCTCTGCTAGGCTGCCAACCTTAAAAGGATAACATAGCCACCGGTTTTGGGATTGATGATGACTGTTTCTATTCTGACAAATATCAAAATGAATTAACCCACTCAAAGTTTGGGCTCTCCATCGTTGACACTAGACATGACCAGACATTGGCAAGCACTCTTCTAATTCTTGAGCAACCCAAGAGTTCCAATTTTAGTTCTTGATAGAGGATAGTTTCTATGCTGGAGTTTTTATCATAGGGTTTTATATTCACCACACCTCACACACACCACGAATCCTTAAAAAGATATCTGGCCGAGTCTTTTGTTTATTTTACAAACAACGTTCCCTACTCAAAGAATTCAAGAGATTCGAGCCTACCTTGATCTCCCAGAAGCTCGTTGCACTTTCTCTCACGGACCAAGCTCCAGCAACACCGTCAAAGACAAATCTCTAGTTCTTTACACCCTACTCCATAGTAGCAGAGAACATAAGACCAAATGCAGAAGAACATGATCAATCCCACCACTCTGAATCAAGCCAAAAGAGCTTAAGCATTCACCAACTCTGAATCAAGCCTTAAGCATTCACCAACAAACAGAGCTCTCGCCACACCGCCCGACAGACCCCACGGGACATAGACGCCATATGTTTTCCCTTAACACCTCCAAAGATCCCAATGTTTACAAACTTGGCAGCTCTTCTAACTAAGTGCAACAACTTGTTCTTCGACTCATGAATAAGCTCAATACAAGGGAGCCGAGCTAGCTGCAGCCATCAAGTACAGTTCCCATTGTATTTCCTTGTAGGAAAACAATTCTGGCGGATTTGATGCAAAATGAAAATTGGCGAGGAAGAGGGAAACTTCAGGACGACGCATTGTCAGAGGCGGGGGAAACTTCAGGAACACACATTGTCAGAGGAATGGGGAGGTTCGAACCTGCAGGAACAAGAAAAATGAACCTCTAGTTCTTCAAAAATCATCGGACTATAGAAAAAATGAAGATGCAAAAATATGAAACATGGTTATTTTAGTTCAAAACATGCGGCGAAGTTTTATTCGTCTGAGAGACGACGATGCTACAGTATTTTAAAACCCAACTTCAGAGAGAAAAACTCGTAACGACATAATTATTGTTATTAATATTTGTATATATATTAAAATGAAATTATTATTTAAAAATTTTACTATAAGAATTTTCTTTATATATAACCAAGCCTAAGTCTAATTTATATAACACTAATTTCACTATGAAACCAAAGCAAAAATAATGAGCATTTTGAAAAAAATGTTTTACAATGATATTCTAAAGATAGATATAATATTTATTTTAAAATGAGAAAAAAATCGAATTTTCAAGAAAAAACTTACTACAACTAGTCTGTAGGCATTTACACAAGATTTTTTTATAACATGAAGGAATTCATATTTTTCTAAAGAGTTTATTGAAAAAGCTAACAAGTTGTGTTTTCTTTATATCATTCAAAAAAACTTAACTCATATTGTTAATATATGTCCTCGTGAGATATAGACATCCATCTTGATCCTGGAATCTAATTAGAGATTTCAAGGCCAAGAAAGTAGTGCAACAATTTAATATTTGTTATTAAAAACCTGTCATATAAAGTAGTTTTAACCCATGCAATATTTGATGAAGAACCTATGATAAGCAAATCATCTACATAAAGTATTATCAACAAAAGGGAGTTGGTTACAACCAAGAAAAGAAGATGGGAAAGCAGTCACAGATGTTTGAAAGATAGGTCGTCTACCTATATGCCTGCTACTCTCCAAAGTAAATAGGCAATATCACCTAATGAGACTAAAGGTAAATGAAGTTTGGATTTAATATTTTTTACAATAAAGTATATTATAAAATATATTACAAACACTATGTTCGAACTAGGGTATTTTTTAAGGATTCTAATATTATAGTAAAGTATAGTATTCTAGGCGATTGTTATGGATTGAAAAAGTATGTTTATAGATAGGTAGGCGAATATTAAATATGAAACATAAAATTAACATTGAAATGTATAAATTTTGGCGAAGATTATGATAAAAAAAAACATATTTTATGTGAATATAGACGATATTAGACACCAAATAGCGAATTTATTTTTTGAAGAAAACCTAAAAAATAGCTAATTGACGAAAATTCGCCACTAAAAATTACCCTAGAACTTCGAACTCAGAGAATGAAATTTATATCATTTTTGTTCAATAACACTCAACACCCCATTGGATGTAGAATCAAAACCCTTATAAGAAATTGAGTCAAGTTCCTATTGGAAATTTGTAACCTATGATCCTTAAAAGTTTGTTAAATACTAACAATTTGAGTTTGACATCAACATGGTCTATATAACAATGATATTTAAAATATTTTATTTTATGTTTATGTATATACCTCTATAACATAAGAAGTAATATGTTTGTTGCTATATTTACTTTTAATACAAACTTGAAGTGTAACATTAGAGTAAAACAGTAATATTAAGGATTAAAATATAAAGTAGAAGAAAGGTAAATAAATTTAGTAATAAATATTATATTTATTTATCAAATATGGAACAACAAATTAAAAAAAATCATGTTTTCAAGTTTTATATTAAATAAATTTAATGATGGTTAACTATATTCAACCATAGTCAAATGTCATTAACCATAGTAAGCCTATAAAATATGGTTGACTTTGTGGCAAGTGACAAAATGAATCATTGACTTTGCTACTTTTATGATGAAAAAAATGCATAATCACTATGAATCATGGTCAACCATCATCAACCATGGGCAACCATGTTTGTCATGGTAAACCACAATCATACACAATCAAACATCATCAACCATAGTCAACCATGATCAACCATAAACAACCATGGCCAACCAAATTCAATGCAATATAACCCTTGATAAACAGACCAAATTCAATGCAAAATAACCCTTAATAAATATTGCAATGCAACATAAACGTTCAAGAATGTAGTTATTCGACATATAAGTATGTAAGACAGGATGATTGTCACAATTTAGTATAACCATTGAGGAATGTCACGACATGACATAATTTGGTATAACCATTTAGGAATGTCATGACATGACATAATCCTTAATGAGCATTGCAATGCAACATAACCCATCATAGATATCATAATGTGACATAAACATTTAGATCATAGTTCATCATGTTAACCATATCCAATAAAATTAACCATATCTAACTATAATTAACATGGTCAATCATAACTAACCACTAACCAAAAATACAAAAAAACTTCACTAATATTAATAAATCTAATATACTTAGATAAATATTTAACTCATTTTTCATTTATAATATCCTAAATATATATTAGCTATATAAAATATATAGCTATAAGCATATATCCTACATTGGAAAATTTACAAATTTTGTTTTTATATAATAATTAAATAAATATTAGTGATATCATTTAAGTAATTAAAATTTAAAATATATATATATATATATATATATATATATATATATATAATTTTTTTTAATGAAACATAAAAACTTTATACCAGTGACAAGTTACTTAGCTATCAAATAAAAATGTAGCTCTTTTATGTATGAGACAACAACTTAGTTGTAATTACGCCATAAGGCGTTTAACAAATGGGCGTCGACTCCCCCCAATTAATGTTTTTTTCATTTTCATCCGTAGGATGATTTTGTCTGACGATTGGGGAAATCTGCTGCGTTGATCCTGATCTGTTGCCTATCATTTCTCTGTCAATTGAAAGGATGGCTATTTAAAATGGCACCTACCCCTTGAATGCACATCAATGCACATCAATCTCTGCCTTGCCGACATTCTTAGGTGGTGATACTGCCTCCATCTACCTCTCGGATTAGTGGCTGCTTCTTTCAGATCTCAGCCATCTCTATGCCGAATTCTCATCAGATCAACCGTCGGCAGCTACAAATTATGCGTGTTTCGGAGGTGCTGCAGATTCAGATTCGGCAACCCAAGTTGCAGCTTGATGATTGACAGGATGGGCGTCGGGATTAGCAGGCGACCCCATCACCCACGTCCCTCCCCATTGCCCCTGATGAGCAGGCACCCCTGTGCTGAGATCTGTTGCCTCCAGCTTTGGATACCGCGCATACTCCTCCTCGTTGTTCTTGTGCTCGTGCCCTGCCGTCGACGGATTTCCTTCTGCCTCTAAGTTCCTTTCTTGCTCGTATGATCCTCCAAGCTTCTCTTCTTCCTGCTCCTATTTGCTGCTCTCTCTATTCTCCATCTCTCTTACAATCCAATTCAATGAATCCAACTAAGAAATAGGAAAGTTGTTGAGCTATCTTTCAAACTGAGCCATCTTTCTATGTCGATTTCTCATCAGATCAACCGTCAGCAGCTACAAATTCTGCGTGTTTCGGAGGTGCTACAGATTCAGATTCGGCAACCCAAGTTGCAGCTTGATGATTGACAGGATGGGCGTCGGGATTAGCAGGCGACCCTATCACCCACGTCCCTCCCCATTGCCCCTGATGAGCAGGCAACCCCATGCTGAGATCTGCCACCTCCAGCTTTCGATACCGCACATACTCCTCCTCGTTGTTCTTGTGCCCGTGCCCTGCCGTCGACGAATTTCCTTCTTCCTTCAAGTTCCTTTCTTGCTCGTATGATCCTCCATGCTTCTCTTCTTCCTGCTCCTGTTTGCTGCTCTCTCTATTCTCCATCTCTCTTACAATCCAATTCAATGAATCCAACTAAGAAATAAGAAAGATGTTGAGCTATCTTAGCTATATTTAGCGCTTTTCCCTCTTTCTCAACCCTCTTTTAGGTCAAGGTATGTGGAGATTTTCTATACTTATTTCAATGCTTCGATGGGATGTTTGCGTGCTAGATTGGGTTGCATCTGAAAAGTTAGGGGCGATATTGTAGAGACAAACTGTGGGAGGGAGCAGAAAGCCATGGTCGCTACGAAGTTTGATTTATAGCTGATTATAATCGATGGTTAATGATGCGGGTTTGCTGGTATATAATCTCGATTGGCAAACTGTTAACAGTAAGCGCCGGTCCCCAACTAATCTTAATGGTTAATTTTGCATTGATTGTCTGATTTGTTGTGTGATTCTGATGATACAGAAGCGAGGAAGCCAATCTGAGCTTAGTACATTTCTAAAAACCCTTATAGTTTGAGTTCTCATGTCAGCAAGGCCGACTGCTGGTGCTGCTGATTGGCAGATATACATAGAAGATGGGGTTGCTATAGAGTTGCTGGAGTGGACAATAAAGCATGTCTTTATCAGGCTTGAGCTAAATTATTTCTTCTTAGGGTTCCTGGGAGTTTCCTGAGGTATATATCAGTTAAGGACATTTTGTCAGTTGCTAAGCTCCATAGGATTTTGATGGAAGAGAGTCTTCTATTGGTTCCCAGGGATTCCAATAATTTAACAGTTCAATGCATTCCAGTGGTCGTTCAAGATTGAGAGAACATTGGATTGCTTAGGTTTTTTAGGTTACGTCGAGAACCACCTTCGCAGTTCACAAAAGCCAGCCGAATAGACCAATTAATCTTCATCTGCAAGGGGATATTGGCTGAAAGATCCAGCAAATATAAATAAGAAATGATGCAGTCATATGAAACTTCGCTTACAACACGGCGTTCTTTTATTGGACCCCTAGGTACAATTGCTAGTTATTTAAAAATGAATTATGTATTTAACACTAATGTTTCCAAAACGTAATTGTTTTTGGTCACGTGGAAGAGTCCAATACTATCATGAGAGTAAAGTTTGGAGAATGACTGACGAATAAATTATTACACATCGGTTCTCCACACTACCGCGGCATGGAAGGAATAATACAACTCATTCACATGCATCAGAATTTGTATACTACTATTATAACATTTCAATGGATGGAGGTTTGCATCATGATGAATGAGTGATGGATTTTGGCTCCAAGAACGTTTTTAAAATTTCTTGAACGGTGTTGAACCCTTTGGTTTTCTTGTTGGTGGTTTGCAGGTGGATCGGTCATTGGAGGAAGAGATCTCATTGATGGTGGAGTGCGTCTTCATGCTCTCCATTGCTGGGAGCTCAAGTTCTCTGAGTTTTCTACTCTGTGCCCTCTAAGAACAAGATTACTTTTCGATTGGCATCCTTTTTGGTAGTTTGATATTCAAGAAGGGAGTAGAACAAAGCATCTCTTTTGCGTTGAAGATCTGGTTCAATCTCTCTTCAAGGAGGTTGTATATCGTGTCTCTCTTGGATGTATTGTGCATTCCTTTGCATTTTGGAGTTAGAATTCGAGAATTGCAGATATTTAAAAGCACCTTTGCTTCAAGAAGACTTGACTGGCTCGCCAAGACTGGATCGGATCTCTATTGATCTCTTTGTCTTCTCTGTGAAGGAGGTTTTGCCTATGTGAAGGAGTTCTAAGATTTTGTGATTGCATGGTTGCTTCTGCTCTCTCGTGAGTTGTCCTAGGTTGTTGTGTGAATTATGTGTTCCTTGTGGATGCAAGTGCCTTGAGTGCCTGGGTCTCCCTGAGACCATTTGAGGTCAATTTTTTTTTGAGGTCATGGTGGTTGGAGGGGGATCCTCCCCTTCCCCTGATCTCAATGCCTTCAGGAGACTGGTAGCTTCAGGCAGCAAGCGGAAACTCAACCAGAACCAGCAGTCTTTTGTTAAGAAGCTTGATAATATCCCTAAGATGGATCTTCCTGCGGATCAACCATGCCGAACAACCCTTAATATAGTTGATCGGGCCTCATTGGAAATTTCACTGGGCTTTGTCCATCCCCCAAGGCAATCGAAGGGTGGGTTCAAAGGAATTGGAAACATCTTATCTCAGAAGGCATATGCAGCAATTTGATAGGTAAGGGATACTATGTCTTTCTTTTTGAAAACTCGGCAAATAGAGATTTAATCTTTAGAAACGGGCCATATTTCATGGGTCCTCAAGGGCTCTACCTAAACAAGTGGACTCTGAACTTTGATATGAATCAAGATGTCCCTTCTGTTGTTCTTGTTTGGGTTAGGTTGCCGCATCTTCCTCTCCATTGTTGGAATTCAGGATCTCTAGAAGCTATAGGAAACACTTTGGGGAAATATATTGATAGGGGTGAAAGAAGAGATCAATATACTTGTGCCAGAATATGTGTTGAAGTGGACTTGGAGGTAGGGCTTCTTTAAGCTATTAATTTGATAGTAGCAGATTGGTCACACATGCAAGAGCTAGATTATGAGCAATTGCCCTTTAAGTGCATATTTTGTCATGGTTATGGGCATTTTGCCAGATCTTGTAAGAAAAAACTTGAGAAAGAAGATGTCAAAGAGAAGGGAGATCAATGAACTCAAGTTCAAAAAACTAGTTTAGAAAAGCAAGGAAACAAAGCTAAGGGACAAAGAGGAGAAATGGGGACATAAAGCAATCCCTCCTAGAAGAAACAGAAAGAAAATGGAGCAGCTATGAAGGAAATATCATCTCAAAACAATTTTGAAGTATTGAGCATCCCAGAAGAACAAGTGCTCTCAGTGCTTGAAGAGGGAGAAGTCCCTCAACCTCAAAATTATACAAGTGAAGAAGTCAAAGGTCCAGCTAAGCCAGATCTTGGCACTCCCGCAGAAGGAAATTCTCCCACATATGCAGAAATGGCAAAAAAAAAGAAACCTATGGACAATTTTGGTTCATCCGATGAAGATCCCCTTGAGAGGTCTCCTAAAAAGGGGGGTAAATCTCATAAGATGGTTCGGGAGGAAGAAGTCAAACGTCTTAAGATGCAAGGACGTCAAGCCACTATAGAGATGTCAATCAACGGGAATATTCAAGCCAGACCTTCAGAAGGAGGCCCTCTCCCTTCCATCAAATAATGAACATTGTCTCTTGGAATTGCAGAGGGCTTGGAAATTCATCGAAAGTGGAAGCTATTAATGATCTCATCATAATGGCTTCTCCATATGTTCTTCTGCTCCAAGAGACTAAAATTGATGAGGATAGGCTTCTATCTATAAGCAATAAGAAATGGAAAACGAATGTAGGGACGGCAGTGAGTGCTAGAGGTACCGCTGGTGGAATAACAACATTGTGGACAGAAAAATCTTTCTCTCTGGAACATTCTCATACAATGCAGCACTGGATTTTATCATAACTCTAACACACTCAAAGTAAGAATTCAATTGCTCTTTTTGATATTTACATGCCTGTCAACTTCCAAGAAAAAAGAAGTTGTTGGAAATCTCTGGCAGCCTTTCTTGATGATAATTCTTTCTCCAATATAATTGTGGCTGGTGATTTAAATATAACAATGGACGCCAAAGAGAAAAAAGGAGGTGTATGCGAGAGAGACCCCATGCTTAACACGGTGGAAAATCTCTTTCTTTCTTGGGAACTGATTGATTTTAAGCCAAAAAAAAGGAAGATATACATGGTCTAATAACAGAACTGGTGCAGCAAATATTTCTACCAGACTGGATCGTTTTTGGTTCAGAGTTCTTTGATAACGGGAAAAATAATAATTTCCTCTAGTATTTTTCCTAAGATTATTTCAGACCTCAAGCCAATTATGTTGCAGATCGAAGAGGAAGAGGCCCTAGGCCCCATCCCCTTTCGGTTCAGACCATTATGGAAAGACCAAGATGGTTTTATGAGCATTGTAACCAAGGCATGGGAACTTCCAGTTGTTGGATCGCCGAATTTTGTATGGGATAGGGAGCTCAAAAATACCAAAGTTGCGTTAAAAGTTTGGGCTAAACTATCTCAAAAAAATCCAATCAGTGAAAGGAAAGAAGCTTTGGAAAATTTGGAGAAGATCCAATTGGAAATGGAAGACTCTAAAAGTACACCTGCATTGTTGGAAAAGGATAAAAAAGCTCAGTTTAATTCTTTTCAAGCTTTTAGGAGAGAAGAAGAATATTGGAGGTTGAAGTCTCGTAGTACTTGGCTAAAAGTTGGAGATTAGAATACCTATTTTTTCCACAAACTGTGCAGAGTCAGGCTTTCTCAAAACCATATTTCGGAAATCTCTTCTCTGTCTGGTGAAACTGTTAAAGGAATTTCACAAATTAAACAAGTGGCTGAAATTCATTTTCAGAACCTATATAGGGAAGATGGCTCCTCTAATTCAGATTTAACCTCTGAATTTATGTCCAACATTCCTTGTATGGTGAGCGAGGAAGAAAATGATGAGTTAATGAAGCCTTTTTCGGATCAATAAATTATTGATGTTATTTGGTCAATGGAGCCGGACAAAGCCCCAGGCCCTGATGATTTTTCCTTTCATTTTTACCGAGTTTGTTGGACAGTAATCTGGAAATATTTACCCCGGATGATCAAAGCATTCCAGTTAAAATCCAAAGTGGGTGGTTGCACAAACTCCACATTTCTTGCATTAATTCCTAAAGAAGCTAATCCTTCCTCTTTTGATCGCTTCAGACCTATTTCGCTATGCAATGCTTCTTCTAAAATCTCCTCTAAACTATTAGCTAATACACTTAAACCTCTGCTCGAGAAATTTATTTCTCCTTTTCAAGGTGGGTTTGTAAAAGGGAGACATATTATGGGCAATGTAATTCAAGTTCGGGAAGCTATGCATTCCAGATTTCATCGGCAGAAGAAGGGCATGCTAATCAAATTCGACATGGAAAATTCTTTTGACAGGGAAAATCTCTCCTTTCTTTACTCGGTTCTCCATTCTTTTGGTTTTATCCATGCCTTTATAAATTTGATAAAAGCTTGCATTGATAAACCTTGGATAGCACCACTAGTAAATGGCAAACCAACAAACTTCTTTCAAGCTACCAGGGGTTTTCGTTAGGGTTGTCCTCTCTCACCCTTTTTGTATATTCTTATGGTTGATTCATTAAGCAGAAAGTTAACAGCATGAAAAAATGATGGGATCATTCTGGGCATAACTTCAACAGTTGGAGTTGAAGCTATCAACCATGCCCTCTTTGTGGATGATACTTTTCTTTTGGGAGGGGATTCATTAAACATGGCCATATATTTTTCAGAAATTATGCACCAATTTTCTATTATCTCAAGGGCACTTATTAACAAAAGTAAGAGTGTCATGTTTGGATGGAATGTAGCTCAATCAAAAATTGCAAAAATTTCTCAGATTTTGGGTTTTGAAGGATATGCTTCTAGGGACTAGGTTAAATATTTGGGTCTTCCATTAACCCTGGGACAAAACAACCCTTCTCTCTGGCTGGAAATCATTAGCAATAAAAAAATCAAAGGTTGTCTCGTGGGGTGACCATTGGCTTACGAAGGCAGGGAAGCTTATATTGATCAAGTCAGTTCTCTCAGCTCTTCCTATTTACCAATCATCTCTCCTTCTGGCACCAAAAGCGATCATGGATCAGATATCCAAACTAATCAGAGACTTCCTTTGGAGAGGTGGAAAAAGAAATCAAAATCATATGCATCTGGTTAAATGGGTAATAGTAAAAAGACATGTTCTTGAAGGAGGATTGCAAATCAAAGACCCGGGTTTGTCTCATCTAGCTATGGGAGGCAAATTGCTATGGCAACTATTCTCTAACAAAAAGCATCCGGTGAGTCAAATTTTCTAGAAGAAATATCTTCATGGAGGAACTCTAAGAAATATTCAAATGGAAAACACTCCTAAAGGTTCCATTACTTGGAATTTATGCAGAAAATGTTTCGAATTTTTTACTCAGTATCTTTATCGAATTCCAGGTAACGACAGACATATTTTTTTGTGGAATGATAAAATCACAGGAAATGATCCTCTAAATTCCGATATATCTATTAATGAGATCAAGAAATGGTTGGTCAATAAAGGAATCTACAAATTATCTGATATAATTTCTTGGGATAAAATCGAAAAATTGGGATGCGTGGTCCCTTCCCAGTTTTTCAGATCGTGACCACCCTGTTTTTCATGCACAGCAGAAATCGTTGTTGGAAAAATTAACTGGAATGGATCCCATCCATTTATCTTGTAAGGACACGTGGGGATGGGGCTCTTCTGGGTTTTATACTACTGCTAATGGATTCAAGATTCTATAGTCTTCAACGCAGACCAAATCGACGCCCTCCTTTGGTTCATTCAATGCAGCATTCTAGAAACTTGTTTGGCATTTTCCTAGTATTCCAAAAATAAATTTCTTTACTTGGACTCTTATGCACCAAAAACTTTTAACCAAAGAAAATTTGTTAAAAATAGGCTTCTTAGGACCATATAGATGTTGTTTATGTCTTCAAGCTGCTGAGACTTCAACCCATATTTTTGTTGGATGCCATTTTGCTCAGAAAGTTTGGGCAAATTTCTTGCGTGGGTTTCCTTATACTTGTATTCCTCTAAATTTTGAACCTGCCATTCTTTTTAAAAACTGGCACTCAAGGAATCATGGTGCTCTCCCTACCAATCATGAATGGAGGAATATTTGGAAAGCTATTCAAAAATTTATTTGGTGGAAAATATGGTTGGCTAGAAATGATTTGATTTTTAACAACAAAGTCTCGAAACCTGAAATAGTAGCATCAAAAGCTAAGGAATTTCTTTTGGAAACAGTGGGAAACTTTCAAATTGACGAAAATAAATTAGAAGATGAGCATAAATGGCTTGGTTCGTTGAAAGTGGAAAAAAATTCAGTTGGGATCGAGAAGGTCGGTTACTAAGCCATATTGGCATATTAGAATTTGAGAAAAGGAATTTTCAGAATGGTGGCAAATGAAGAATAAAGTATCAATCTTCTTTGATGGAGCGTCAAAAGGAAATCTGGGAAAAGATGGGGCAAGGGGATTGATTTTCTATCCAGGAGGAAACTTAGAAATAAGCTTCATTTGGAAAGTAGGACAAACTACAAATAATCAGGCAGAATTATATGCACTTCTAAAAGCATGTCAACTTGCAAAGGCAGCGGGACATAACAACATTCAAATATTTGGAGATTCTGAAATCATCATAAAAGTTTTAAATTTTGATTGAATGTTCAATAACCTCAGTTTGAATGTGACCATGCAAAGGATGCATTTCATTTTGAGAGATTGTGTTTCAGTGACCTCATATCACATACTTCGTGATTTGAATAAGCTGGCAAATTTCAAAGAAAACCAGGGACGCCTTCTTCCTCTAGGAATGATAAGTCTAAACGAAGGTCCTTGTTTACTGCATTCCATTCCTTAATTCTGAAAAGTGATGTATTGGATGTGAGGAACTGATTTTATTAGAACATATTTAATTGGGTGAAGGCCCAATCTATTCTTTATCAATAAAAAAAAAATTGTTTTGGTTAAAAAAAAAAGTATACTACTGCTGCAGCTGGTGCTTGGGGATTTTGCACTAGTGGTTGGTGTTAACGTGACAAGGTTTATGTATATGATTAATGGAGCGTTGAATGAACCATCTCATGGAGCGTGACGGCTGGAGGATGGTTTGGCGTTGTTGCTTGGGGTTTTTCTAAAGCGTTTTGGGGTATAGCTCCTCCTAGCAGTCTATGTCACTCGTCTTGGAGGTTGGAGGCCATTGGTTGGTATATCTCTTTGTTGGTGCAGGTTTGAGTTATTTTTCCTTAAGGATTGGACAACTTTTCTGGTTTCCTTTTTTTTTGGCTTTTGGTTGTGTCTCGACGTTGTTTTGTATGTCTTTTAGTATGGTGGGACGAGGTTCATTGGAGTCAAGTATGTCATTGTGATAGACCTAGTACCAACTAGTAAAAAAAAAGTGGGAACGGACATCATTTGTCCATCTTTCTTCTATTATTTTTCTATTGGGTTGTCTCTCAGTGTGCTGGTGGGTTTTTTTTTCTCTACTTATAGGCAGTCTCTCCTCGATGAGTGTTTTTAGGGTATTTCTTTTGGTTCCTTGCACTTGGGTTTACTGATTTTGCAGGTTTTCGTGGGGGGGGCTTGTTGTCTGTTTCTGTCACTAGTGGGTTGAAGGCCTTTGGAACCTTCACTGGGGCCTCAATATATGGCACCTTCTCAGGTTACGACTCCCATGGGGGTTCGTACTAATCTTGGGGCAAGGGTCCATGCGTCAAAGCTGGCCTCTACCACTGTTTCCAGCATCAATGTTCCTACAGCACTTGAAAAGCATTGGGCCAGGGAGACTTTTGTGTTGGATTGTCAGGGTCCTTTTATGGTTTTTGATGGGGGCCTCGAGTCTTCGAGAAAACCCTTACTTCCTTCCACGCCCTCGCGTCCGCGAAAAATCACATTTGAACATGTTAAAGGTGACCGTCTGATATGTGTGTTGGGGAAAGACGTGACAATGGATATGGTTTTGGCATTATCTCTGCGGGTTCTTGTCGATCGTTTTGAGTATTTGAAACTCTCTTGAGCATCCATCTTGGCTTAGGTTTGAGAACAATTGAAACCCCTTCTCAAGTCGGTCCCTAAGGTTATGACTCTTGCCAATGGTTGGGTTTATTCCAGTTTTTATATGAGGAAGATCGACAGCTTATTGAAGGTCAGTACTAGGTATTGGGTTTGGGGTCCCTTGTTCTTAGTATATCACATGTGGGATTTGATCCACGTTCGGAACGTCTTCACAAATGACACATGTGGGTTATCGTTCTCGAATTTCTGATTCAGTGTTGGAACCTTCAGGGATTTATGGGCGTAGCAAACTCTATTGGACATTTCATTTTGATTGAGGATGATCAACTCATGGGTTTTGAGCGTTCATCATCGAGGGTTCTTTTGGATTTGGAATTTTCTAAGGGCCTACTAGCTGAACTAGAAGCTATATGGAAGGAAGGTACCTTTATTCAGTGTCTGAATTACTGGCAGATTGCTTTTCGGTGCCATTTCTGTCGAATGACTGGTCATGCTAAAGATTGTTTCCCATTGAAGGGTTTTGTGACTTCTTTGTCAGTGGGGAACGTGGCTGCAGAGGAACCACTGGGTCTACTAGATAAAGAACTATATTTCCCAATCCCTTTGGACAAGGATTCAGTGCTCGCTTTTGTTGGTAAGTTCACACACTCACTACCTTTACTGTTAAAATTTGTCTATGATGTGGACATTCTAAATTTATTGTCTATCTCTGTTAAGGATGGATTGCCTTTTTTAGTGTTTATTGTGTCGAGGGAAGGGATTGCTGGGATTTTTTATTCTCTTTTGTATAAGGGAGTGGGAAGTGGTTCGATTCCGGGGGAGTTGGACCTTCCCACTGACCTAGATCCATCATTAGTTATGTTGCATCCTAGTAATTCTGAACCAAGGGGTTTATGTGATAATATTTTGGAGATCAGGGCCTCTCCTCCTTTATGCCCTAGGTATGACCCTGGTTTGGATATTGTTATCACACCTTCATCGTGTCAGGACTCTTTGCCTGAGAATTCTTCTTTACCCTCGTTGCGGGATGGTCTTGAATCTCACAAGGGGGGAGGGGGGACCTCTGATCATCTCATATGTGGTTCAGTTCCCACCTCTCCCTACCTTCACGGAGGTTGATTCTTCCAATCCAAACATATTCCCTATCTCTGCTATAAGATCAACTAACGTTTCCATTCGAAAGATTATACATTCACCCAAGAGGAATATGAAGGGAGCAAAGGATTCCATAAGGGAGAAAGCCTATATCAACCTCAGGGTTGTCCCCCTTTCTGATCGTGGATTGTCTTCCAGTACCGGCACTAATTCTCCTTCCAATACTCGGGCACTTAGAGACTCTACGGCCCTTCCTTTGGTCACTCGATGAATCTAGTCTCTCTCAATATTAGGGGGCTTGGTGGGGCCCCAAAACATGTTGCCTTTAAAAGACTACTTGACACCATCCAGCCAATTGTGGTGTTTCTTCAGAAGACTATGTCAGTGGGGGTTTCTTCCTGTGACTTTTTCCTAAAATTGCGTAATGGCTGGCTGGTTAGTGCGATTGATGCTGTGGGACATTCTGGGGGAACTTTGGTGGCCTAGAACCCATATGTGGCTGACCTTAAGGCGTATAATACTTTTGCAAGTATCCTTCTCTCTGGAAAGTTGAAGGGGTTTGATCACACTATTCATCTACTTAATGTTTATGGGTCGTATTCTAACATGAAGGTTTTTGGGATACTCTAAAGGGGGTTGGTCTACTCTCTCTTACAAGCCTAATACTTGCAGGAGATCTTAACTTTATTTGGTCTCCGGATGAGATTTGGGGGCCGGGTCGGTCACATGACACTTTGGATGACTATTTCATTTCTCTTTTTGGGGATGTTATGTAACTAGATGTGGTTATGGTGGTCAAGTCTCTTACCTGGTCGAACGACAAGTGTGGCCTGACTAGAATTTCTAATCGACTTGATAGATACTTCATGGCAGAATCCCTTTGTGATCAAATGGGAAAATATAGGTCTTGGCACTACTCAACGGGTTTTTTGGACCATAAAGCTATTATCCTTTAGCTGTATTTTGATTGATACTTTAGGCCTTATCCTTTTAAATTTAATCTGACATGGTTGTCTGAGCCGGTTTTTAATACTTTTGTCGAGGAACAATGCAATATTCTTTCTGCAGAAGCACCGCTTCACTAGCAGTCGATACAGTTATTGATATTTAAATTGAATAAACTTCGTCCTTTGGTTATGGACTGGGAGAAGGGGATGAAACATAAAGCTGGCATATCTCTAAGTGAGGTGGAATATGCCATACATTCGCTAGAGGATGTGGTGGATGAGATTTTATTCTATGAGGAACGTTCCACAGTCCTCAAGGAGTTATTGATGCAAAAGAAGGGGATTCTCTTACATAAGGAAGAAACTCTGAGACAAAAGAGTTGGGCCATTTGGTTGAAGGCGGGAGATGATAACACCAGATATTTACATAATTAGGCTAATAGAAGAAGGCTCAAAAACGCGATTTGGGAAGCAAAGGATGATCAGGATTTATTGGTCAGTGACCAGAGATAAATTAAGTCGGTGGCAAAAAATTATTTCTCTACACTGTTTAAAGACCCACAGACTTTCAATATTTGTGATCAGTTATCTATCATTAATTTGTTTCTGAATTTTTTCAACAATGCCGAGTGTGAGGGGATTGGGATTCCTATCACATTAATTGAGGTGGAGAATACATTGAAGGGATTTATTAAGGACAAAATCCCAGGGCCAGATGGATGGTCGATAAAAAAAATTTATACATATGTTCGCTCTATTGGGGATGGGACTTGTGTTAGCCATTGAAGATTCCAATTATGTTGGGATTATTTCTGACAATTTAAATACTACTTATATTACTCTTGTTCCGAAGTCGGATAGACCTGAAACTCTTGCTGAATATAGGTCGATCGCTTTATGAAACCTTATGTATAAGCTTATCACTAAAATTATTGTTGAACATTTAAAACCTATTTTTGGTAAGTTTATATCGGTGGAACAATTTGTTTTTCTCCCGAACCGACAGATTCTGGATGTTGTGGGGATTTTCCAAGAGGTTGTATACTTTGTCAAGTCGAAGAAACTAACTGCAATCATACTAAAATTGGACTTGGAGAAAGCGTATGATAAGGTTAATTGGTCATTCCTCGGGTTGATTTTTTTACAGGTGGGTCTATCCTTTGAACTTACAAAGTGGATTATGTCTTATGTTACCACTACTAGTTTTGCAGTTTTAATCAACGTCTCTCCTACTAACTTTTTCAAGGGCTTCGGGGGTATTTGACAAGGTTGTTCGTTGTCACCGTATATTTTTCTTCTGATCATTGAAGGTCTGTTGAGGCCTGGAAAATCGTAGGCAACAACAGCAAGGGATTCTCCCCAGTCAACATTCCCAACTAGCCCGTGACTATTTGGTGTAGGGAATCCGTCCGGTTTGCGGTCCGGCTACCGTAGGTCAAGTAAAAAAAATAAGAGGTTTTGCCGGTTGCGGCCCGGTCCACCATATATATTTTTATATTTTTTACTTTTAGTATAATATGCAAGTGCCTATTTAACATGCAGAATGACAGAGAATGCAAGGAGTATTCACAATGTGATGTGCAAGTTCTTACCTCTCGTCTTAAACTCTCATGCATCTAAATCATACACACAGCAAGAAATTAAATCTAACTACCAGGGAGCAAGATTGTCACTTATTAATGAGGAATGTATCTTGTGCATGCATTATAATGAGAAATTTCAAATAGCTAATATTTCTTCCAAAACACATGAACAATTAAAGATATTTAAACAACCAGATAGCCAATTGCTTATGAACAACATTCATTACTCATGGTGGTAATTTTCATAAAATGAACCAAAAATCATTCAGACAAGAACATAGGCCCTAAGAGTTAGAACGATCTCACAGTTAATGAACATAAAGCTGAAAACGAAATAGTTCCTCTTCAACAAATCCATAGCATAACATTTGAACATCCCACCGAGATTTCTCCAACAGGCAAACTGTAATTCTCTATTGCAAAAGGAAATAGTTCTTCTTACAATATGTCTTCACTCATCTAACTGGGAAAAAGTCCCTCTCTCACCTAAATCTTCTATATTTATACAAAAGAACAAGACTGTTGGGCTGCCCACGAATGACTCTTGGGCTTCCCCAACTCTTCGCCTCCCAAAAATTTACTTTCACTAAGTGTTTATAAAATTTACAAAATATTACAAAAGTGAAAAAATGTTCATGAGGAGGGCCCCGCTTGATTATTCAAAAATTTCTTCCATGCTGAAGCCTCTGAAGCAATACTTTCAAATTCAGAAGGTTCCAAGAATCGAATATTTATTTTGAATTTTGCAGCCTGGTTTCTGATGACTTCTATTCTGGCTGCACTCAGGCAAAGCTGGTCTTCTAACAGCTGCACACTAATCGCAGAATGATCTACCTCACTCCTTAGGGTCTGTTCATCTAGAGCTTTAATGTGATGTATCCTTTTTTCATATTCATGATACCTTCTTTGCAAAATTTCCAAAAACAGGCTGTAAAGCATCCATTCTTTGCTCAGCCTCTACCTGGCATCAATTATAAGTGATCAGAAGTCTCCTGAAGAATTCTGCACACGCCCCTCTTGTCTTTTTAACAGCCTTCTTGAACTCTTTGCCTGTGTTGATGGCAAACTCCAACAAATCGTAGTCCTGCCTGAGGGCTTCTTGATCTTTTGAGGGTAACTCTGCAAGAGTTTCTTCATTAGCTTCTAACCTTGCCATCCTTCCCATCATGACTTCCAGGATGTCCTGAGATCTGTCAATAAAATAAGAAGAGGTTTCCAAAATCTCTTCCAGCTGATTATCCACTTGCAATACCTTACACCGCTCTTCCTCAATGGCCATCTGTAGCTGGTGCATTTTGCTTCTCTGTGCCAGAAAATTCTCCTTGAAACGCTAAAGACTAACCTGTTGTTCCTTGGCCTCTTCTAAAGCTGTTGTCAATGAGTTAATCTACTCTTTAAGTTCTGCCTTCTGCACTTGAGATTGCCTCTCATCTTCCTCCAAGGTAGCCTTCTGCAGCTCCAATTCCCTTATCCTACCTAGCAGTTGCTCTTTTTCTACCCTCAACTCTTGATATTCCTGCTGCACTTTCTCCAGACACTCTTGGGCGGTCTCCATAGATCTCTTCTTTATCTAGAGGACCTGAAGTTCAGCTTTTGAAGACTTGATTTCCTTTTGTATGTCTTCAAACTTTATCTTTAACCTATTATTTTCTTCTCTATCCTTTCTCAGGGTATCTTTGAGTTGAGAAGAAGACTTCTTTGACTGCTCAAGATCCATCATTATTCTCTCTACATTGTCTTCGGAAGCATCAATCAATGCATCCCCCGCTCTGATAGTGAACCTGGGGTCTCTGTCTGTCCCGTATACAATAGTTGTATCATTTATCATTTTACCAGACAACCCCCCGGTATCAACCTTCCTCTCCGTCCTCTTTACTATCCTTTTCTTTTCTTTATCATAGAAGATAATATTAAAATCCGGTACCTCTTCCCCTTTCTTCTGTTCAAAGGGGATTAGCCTAAGGGTGGGGACCATAGCCTGTCCTGGTGTGCTGGCAGCAGGTGCTTCAGGATCTTGAATGTCAGGGTTTTCCAAGTCTTGAGCCTGACTGTCTACTGCATCAGGAGCTGATTGCTCTGTCACTGCCTGTGTCAGCTCTATCTTCTCTGCTTCCTGATTCTTCAGCTCCTCATCCATCTTTCTTTTTCTTTCTTATTTTTCGCTTTTGGCAACTTCTTCTGCCTCTCTGGCTGCCTCTTGTGCAGCTTTTCTCTTTTCCTCCTCCTCTCCTTTTAGCCAACCTTCGGCCTCTTAGGCTAGCCTCCTAGCCTCTTCATTTCTTTTCCTAGTTTCCTCCTCCTCAGCCTTTTCCTGCTCGTCCTGTCCCTTTCCACCTTTGGTGGTGATTTTCTTTTTAAACCTTCTTCTTAAGGCCATCATGTTCTGTGCACTAGGGAAAAAGGACTCCTCTCTGTCCCAGTGGCTAGTGTATTCAAAATGTACATTTGCCTCTTTGCAGTGCTCTGCAACCTTATTCCGAGAGTCATTCCTGTGGAAACGCATTTCCCCAAAATGGAATTTCTCCAACTCCTGCACGAATTCATCAGCCTTCTTTACCCTGGTAAACTTGTAGCTTCCCAATCTAAATGGCAATGGAAGGTATGCTGCTTTCTTATGTTCAAATAGAAAACTCCCTATGCCATCTAAAAAGACTTCTCTAACTACTTCTTTGTGGATTACATAGTCTGTGGCATACTTAGGCAGTAGTGAGGGTGCTCTAGACCATCCAAACATTCTGAAATATAGTCCATATTCTGTCAAATGATAGTCTGCATACTCTTCAATCACCTGCAATGCCTCCTCCAACATACAGTTGCACTCTTTCAAGAAAATCAGGGTATACAATGGCATAATGAAGTGCTCACACACTTCCCTGTAGTGACTGTGGTATTTGTGGGCCCACAGTGGCTTGTATGCTGAGTAAACTGGTGTTATTTCCCGGTCCCAGATACACCTTAGGTTGGGGAAGGGTTTATTGCATAATATGCAATCAATCAGTATGGAACTCATGTAGAACTCTGATCTCTTTTGAGACACCCCTCCTAATGCTGATGCCATGCAGGCCTAAAGGCTATTGGACACAATGTTGGCCCAGTTGAACACGGTCCCCTGTGTTGCAACATAGAAAATGATAGGCACCCACTCTAATTTGAAGCTTTTACCGTGGGCCCTCCCGAAGATCTTGTTCAACATCAGGGCAATGAATCTGTAAGGGGTTCTTAGACTCGCAGTGTCATATTCTCCAGTCGGCCTAGTTCTAAATTTTTTTCTAGGCATGAGCATCCTCTTCAATGTCTCGACTGGGTCCATCCTGATGGCCTTCAGCCAATCTTCAGTCAGATATACTTGGGCTTCTGGTAAGTGGTAAGCCAGAGCCACATATCCAGGGCTATAAGCAGCATAACCCTGTTTATCAACATTTTCCAAAATCATAGTGGTTACATCTACCATGGGCAGAATCCACCCAATCACCTCTAAGCATGGAAAGATTTCAGGTCTAGTAGCAATTTTCATTAATGAAGACTACTCTATGTTGGCATAGATGTTTTCTTCCTCAAAACCTATGTCAGGCACCTCTCAGCGCGTAATCAATCTGTAAATCTCCCCCCATTGATATTCGGGTTCTACACCAATCATACATTTGGTGTCCTCGTAAATGTATTCGACTCTGGTGATGACCTCGACTTCAGGTTCCTCTTCAATTGTGGGAGCCTTCTTCTTCTGACGCTTAGACATTTTGAATTCTGAGGAATTTCCCTGTCATGTACAGGAAAGTGTTTTAGGTTCTGCTAGGTCATTTCCAGAGAACATTTAAAATAAAGACAACAGTGTAAGCGTTTTTACCTCATCTGTGCTAATCATGAATGCAGCTATGAAAAACACACAAACAATGTTCAAAGCCAAATGTTCCTGCCCAAAGACCGAAACCAGCTCACAACCAACATGCGCAGATCATCTTAGACAAACATGGGTTTTCTAAATGAGGAAAAATCCTCTTCTTAATACTGAATAGAAAATAGTCTCAAAAACCCCCTCTCAGTGCTGTGGGTTACAACGTTACGTGATGCCTAAACCCAAGTGAGGACGTCGCAAGTGATAGCACACTAGAAGACTGTAAACCCTCACCTCACGGTCCGACTAGGAAATTCTTATCTAACCTAGACCGGTTCGGGGTTCGGATTCGACATTGAACAGGGTTACCCTAAGCAGGGAACTAAAAAAAACATTGAGATCCAGGTTCGTGAAGATGAGGGCGACTGAACCAGTGGAAACAAATTCGGCATTTCCTAGGAAAGCCATGAAAGCCCTCCCCGGACGGCTGAACGCAAAATGGGGAAAACTGGTGCGGACAACATAACGGCCGTCTGCATCGGTTTCCCCAACAATCGAGTGCAGGCTGTCACGACCATAACGGCTGCGAGAGAGAACGCTAAGTCAGAACCACAACACCTCCCAACTGCCAGCCATACCAATTAACTCAAAAATACAGGCCGAGACGGAAACCCAAGTAAAACACTGACCGCAGAGACAACAAAACAATTCGTCCAATTGAACGGAATGGAAAAGGGACACAAGGGCCTACCTAGAACTGTGCTGCGTGACTGGTGCAGGAAAACCATTGAAATTCCACGACGGAGCCACCTAGGAGCGAGGGTATCGATAGCGAGAATCCTGGTCTGCTCGAGCGAAAACAACAGCGCAGAGAAAAGTCCAAAAATAACGATAAAATAATAAACCACCCAACTCCACTATATATACACCCCGGTCAACTATAATCGGCAGGAAGAAAAAAGTCATCGGGTAGCAAAAGGCTAAGGGGTCAGCGACCAAGTCAACACTACCTCTGCAACGGCGGATGATAAAACGGCAGAGAGTTCACAAAGGCATCGGCAAAGAAGCAAATCAATACTTGCATCGGAGCAATAAAAGGTTGGAGAGCCACAATGGTGAAACCATAAAAGAAACTAAGTTCCGCAAACCAGCAAAAATCGGAGTAAAAACAAACATGGCTTCAGCCAAAAATAACAGTCCCGGAAAATAAAATCAAACTACGCCGGAAAGATAATGCTTTCCAAATCCGCAACGACGAACGCTGAAGTCCAAAGGATCTACAAGACAAAAATGGCGGGATAGAAAAAGGTTAATGCAATCCTCGGGGAACTTCGCAATGTATCATCCGCAACTGCAGAAACCGTAGAGACGATACGTTCCGGCGGTATTCCAACAAACCACCGATTAAGACAAACAAATAAATAAAAGCATCGGAGGAAATAAATCTTGGATCGGACCCGACTTCTTGTTACTTCTCTGCAACAGTGGGCGTGCAGATGACTAGACTCCCGACTCAAAAGTCCAAAACACTTCCGATGGCAAGGAAAAATTAAATCAAATAGTGAAACATCGCTAGCATAATAGTAATCTTTGCGCAAAACATCGAGCAAACCAAAAAGCTGAGCCAAAATGAATTAAAGGAGGGTCCCCAAAAAATTTGAATTTTGGGAAAATGTTGCAGCTGCAACAATGGCGACTACCTGGTGAACCCCAGAATCTCTGAATTAACTTCTTCCCAGTAGAAGACTCTTTAATCATTTAGCTCATAAGTTGAATTCTTCTAGATGCTTGTATTCCTAAGATGGAAAACACACGCATTTAAACCATTGATGGCAGTCTATTATTTGGGAAGGGAACACCCAAAATATTTGAAAGTCTGGATAACTCTTTTGAGGCTTAGTAGGTGAGTTTTATTTTACCTCTATCTTTGGGTAGTTTCTAGCTTGGACACCACAGGATCGTAATATATGGTAAACAGAACTATTCATTTGCTCCTCGTTCCCATGCCAATTGCACTTTTGTTCTTTTGAGTCCTCCATCTGTCTTTCTTTCTGAATTTTATCAGGCTCTTCTATCCATAGTGCCCTTTTGTGTGAGAGAAGAATTTACTTTTCAGCTCATAGACGGAGAAGAAATTTTGGCAGATTGATATTCATGTTTCTGATACTTTGCTTTGATATGTATTGCTTCTTTAAGGAGTTTTGACTCTTAACAGCCTTAAGGATTTTGAAATTATGGCATGGGATCATTTATATATAATAAACTATTTACCTTGCTTCCTTTCCGTGGGTCTTTTGCTATCACTCCCTAGGACATCTTAGATATGAAATGGATGGAGCCTCGAAATAGTATTCCAGACCTCTTAATTTTGAGTTATTTACTGGGGTTAAGCAGGACTTCAATGAGTGCATAACCATTTAGGAAAACTACTTACTAGAAGAAATTCTATCATTTCAAAAATAAAATGCATAGTCATATCCCAAAAATTTCAGTTAATTGAGAACCCTGATGTTTTCCATGCAACCAAAAGTTTGCCTCTTTTATTCAAAACAAAAATCACTAGAAACAAAACAGTAAATCAAAGCAAAACAGCATCAAATTATTTATGTACAAAATCATTAAATCAAAAGAAAATAAAATTGTGCCCATCCCTGAAAATCCTTCAATCTAATGAGTCAAAGGGCTAGGCTAGATTTGCAGACATGACATACCTAACCATGGTCTAATTGTGCTATTTTTGAAACCGAAACCATGCCTTTCGATTTAAAATCAATCTCATCGGCTTGAGAAAGTTGAAGGAGATCAGGCTGAATGTTAATCATATTGCTAGCCTTTTCTGAGGCATGATATCTTAGTTCAAGCTCTGTTAGATAATTTCCCAGAACAGAATTAGCAGATTCATTTCCTTCCCCCAACTTAGTGATAGTGTGTTTCATGTAAGGTTCTCTTAAAACTTTGATCTGATTTGGGGTACCCTTATGAGGTAACCATAAATGAGACCAATTTGAAGCAAAATACCCTTTTAACCTTGCAGACCAATCTCAGTTCAGAATAAGTCCATATCCATCCGGTATGCCAGCCACCATAATATCAATAAATTGACATATCTTGTTATTTGCAGATAAACGAACGAGAACATTCTTCATTTCCCCCACTACTTTGACACTAGTTCTATCTAGTTGAATAACTTCCCAGGCAGTAGGTTTTGGCTTCCCATTAATTTTCTTGCAGACAACAAGTGGCATAACATTTATCGATGATCCAAAATCTACCAAAGAATTATGTACCTTATGATTCAGCATTTCCAGAGTCAAAAGGAAAGGTGGGGTTTTAGCTTTCTCTTCCCCAATTAATTCGACGTCCTCCTCCACAGTTTGATTTTCAATGGGAATTTCTTTTTCTGGCTCTTCAATCTTTTCAATGTTTCCTTTGTTAACATCTACTTGTCCTTCCATAAGCTTGGCAGGCTTGTTGATTTGTTCCATCTCCTGGCTGAAAATGGTAACTTTGTGTACTTTATCTTCAATATTGTTCTTTGACTGTCTCCTGACATTCTTTTGCAACTTCTTAATCTTTGAAATTGTTGTGTTGTCTTTAGTTACCAAATTAGAGTCTTTTGTTGTCATTGGTACATTTTTAGGTTTAAGAGTACTTTTTTCTGTATCAAAAAGCGAGACACAGTCCCATAAAAACATGGTATCATTTTCTTGTTTCTCTATGGTATTATTACCCTTTTCGTCTTCATCACTGTCGTCAATCAATTTAGAGTCCAACAGTTGATTCATTACCAATGTCATCAAATTTAACCATTGAGGACAATTCTTTTCAGAATGAGGTTGTTGGTGAAAAGTGCAGAAATTATCCTTGCCCACCTCTATCAAATTCATTGATGTTGAATTGTGTGGAGGTGTCTTGCATTGATTGTTATCCTCCCTTTTTTTGCAGTAAGGCTTATAAGCTTTCTGAGCTTCTTTTTCCTTCTCCAAATCTATTATTCTGCTGGAAAGCTTTTGCATCATCTTTAACATTCCCTCAAAATCACGTGATTGCTCCTCTTTCGGTTTAGACAGCAATAAGGTTCTTTTCCCGGAATTTTTTTCTCCAGACTGCTCAAGGTAGTCTTCTATACTTTCCTTTTCAGCCTCTACTCTTTCTGATTCTTCGTAAGTCTCAGCCAGCGTAAGCTTAACTTGAGCTTTTGCGAACATAGCCAAATCCAGACCTAAAGCTGAGGTATAATATTCAATCAAAACTTTATCAGAAGGCTTATCAGCTGCAGAGAAGTTCTTGAGGTAAGCAGAAAATCTTTGAGTGAAATTGTGTACTTTCTCATTCCTTCCTTTTTTTAAAGCACCCAAACCTTTCATTAAGGCTGCATGCATTTTTTGGACTGCATACTTGTTTCTAAAAATCCTTTCAAAGGTATCCCAGTCTGGGATAGAGTTGGCAGGCAAACCAAAATACCACGATACTGCTACTCCTTTAAGAGTGTGTGGGAAAAGTCTACAAACTACATCTTCATGCTCCCCAGCTCTTAATCCTTCTATTGCCAAATAAAAACTTTGTAAATGGCCATCAACTAGCATCTTCTCATTTGGATCAAACTTAGGCACCATCTTCTCAAAGGCTTGAGGCAAGTCGTGCAATGGAGGTGCTAAGCTCAAAGGCGACCTGGATTTCCAAGCAGGTGGAAGATTAGGTGGGTTGTGTGGTTGATTAGCGTTTATGCCTGCCATGAGTCTGGGTGGAGAGTGAGGGGGTGAATGAACAGGGGTACAGACAGGTGAACCATAAGGTGTCTCTGGGCCCACTTGATTCAAAGGTTGAACCACCTCCTGTAAGGTTGTTTCTACAAGTTCTTCCAAATCTCCAACCAACACTGAGTCTTCCAGTATGGGATGGTCTCTCCTTTTACATTCTCTTCTGGGAAAATCAGGGATAATTGGTAATCCTCCAATATTCTTCACATATGCCCTAGTGTGTCTTCTCAGATCATTTATTACTTCGTTGTCCACAGCAAACAAATGTTCCCTACTCTCTTGATTATTTGAATCGGGATAGAGACTGCTTTCAAAATTATCACTAGTGGGGTTATTTCGAGAAAACGGGTTTCCTCAGCCAGCCATGCACTGGCGGCCCTCCTTCTAGCGCAAGAAACTGTTCAGGCTTGGAAAATCGCAAGCAACAACAGCAAGGGATTCTCCCCAGATGGTCGTTCCCAACTAGCCCAAGACTATTTGGTGTAGGGAATCCGTCCGGTTTGTGGTCCGGCTAACATAGGTCAAGTAACAAAAATAAGAGGTTTTACCGGTTGCAGACCGGTCCACAGTATATATTTTTGTATTTTTGACTTTTAGTATGATATGCAAGTGCCTATTTAATATGCAGATTGATAGAGAATGCAAGGAGTATTCACAATGTGATGCGCAGGTTCTTACCTCTCGTCTTAAACTCTCATGCATCTAAATCATACACACAGCAAGAAATTAAATATAACTACCTACCTATCCCCACGGAGCAAGATTGTCACTTATTAATGAGTAATGTATCTTGTGCATGCATTATAAAGAAAAATTTCAGATAGCTAATATTTCTTCCAAAACACATGAACAATTAAAGATATTTAAACAACCAGATAGCCAATTGCTTATGAACAACATTCATTACTCATGGTGGTAATTTTCATAAAATCAACCAGAAATCATTCAGACAAGAACATAGGCCCTAAGCGTTAGAACGATCTCACAGTTAATGAACATAAAGCTGAAAACGAAATAGTTCCTCTTCAACAAATCCATAGCATAACATTTGAACATCCCACCAAGCTTTCTCCAACAGGCAAACTGTAATTCTCTATTGCAAAAGGAAATAGTTCTTCTTACAATATGTCTTCACTCATCTAACTGGAAAAAATTCCCTCTCTCACCTAAATCTTCTATATTTATACAAAAGAACAAGGCTGTTGGGCTGCCCACGAATGACTCTTGGGCTTCCCCAACTCTTCGGCTCCCAAAAATTTACTTTCACTAAGTGTTTATAAAATTTACAAAATATTACAAAAGTGAACAAATGTTCATGAAGAGGGCCCTACTTGATTATTCAAAAATTTCTTCCATGCTGAAGCCTCTGAAGCAATACTTTCAAATTCAGAAGGTTCCAAGAATTGAATATTTATTTCAAATTTTGCAGCCTGGTTTCTGATGACTTCTATTCTGGCTACGCTCAGGCGAAGCTGGTCTTCTAACAACTGCACACTAATCGCGGAATGATCTACCTCACTCCTTAGTGTCTGTTCATCTAGAGCTTTCATGTGTTGTATCCTTTTTTTCATATTCATGATACCTTCTTTGCAAAATTTCCAAAAACAGACTGTGGTCTGGAAAAGCATCCATTCTTTGCTCAGCCTCTACCTGGCATCGATTATAAGTGATCAGAAGTCTCTTGAAGAATTCTCCACACGCCCCTCTTGTATTTTTAACAAGCTTCTTGAACTCTTCGACTGTGTTGATGGCAAAATCCAACAAATCGTAGTCTTGCCTGAGGGCTTGTTGATCTTTTGAGGGTAACTCTGCAGGAGTTTCTTCATTAGCTTCTAACCTTGCCATCGTTCCTGTCAGGACTTCCAGGATGTCCTGAGATCTGTCAATAAAATAAGAAGAGGTTTCAAAAATCTCTTCCAACCGATTATCCACCCGCAATACCTTACACCGCTCTTCCTCAACTGCCATTTGTATCTGGTGCATTTTTCTTCTCTGTGCCATAAAATGCTCCTTGAAAGGCTGAAGACTAACTTGTTGTTCCTTGGCCTCTTCTAAATTTGCTATCAATGAGGTAATATGCTCTTTAAGTTCTGCCTTCTGCACTTGAGATTTCCTCTCATCTTCCTCCAAGGTAGCCTTTTGCAGCTCCAATTCCCTTATCGTACCTAGTAGTTGCTCTTTTTCTACCCTCAACTCTTGATATTTCTGCTGCACTTTATCCGGACACTCTTGGGTGGTCTCCATAGATCTCTTCTTTATCTAGAGGACCTGAATTTCAGCTTTTGAAGACTTGATTTCCTTTTGTATGTCTTCAAACTTTCTCTTTAACCTACTATTTTCTTCTCTTTCCTTTCTCAAGGTATCTTTGAGTTGAGAAGAATACTTCTTTGACTGCTCAAGATCCGTCATTATTTTATCTACATTGTCTTCGGAAGCATGGATCAATGCAGCCCCTGCTCTGATAGTGAACCTGGGGTCTCTGTTTGTCCCGTATACAATAGTTGTATCATTTATCATTTTACCAGACAGCCCCCCAGTTTCAACCTTCCTCTCGGTCCTCTTTACTATCATTTTCTTTTCTTTATCATAGAAGATAGTATTAAAATCCTGTACCTCTTCCCCTTTCTTATGTTCAAAGGGGATTAGCCTAAGGGTGGGGACCATAACCTGTCCTGGTGTGCTGGCAGCAGGCGCTTCAAGATCTTGAATGTCAGGTTTTTCCAAGTCCTGAGCCTAACTGTCTGCTACATCAGGAGCCGATTGCTCTATCACTACCTATGTCAGATTTATCGTCTCTGCTTCCTGCTTCTTCAGCTCCTCATCCATCTTTCTTTTTATTTCTACTTCTTCGCTTTTGGCAGCTTCTTCTGCCTCTTGTGCAGCTCTTCTCTTTTCCTCCTCCTCTCCTTTTAGCCAACCTTCGGCCTCTTGGGATAGCCTCCTAGCCTCTTCATTTATTTTCCTAGTTTCCTCCTCCTCGGCCTTTGCCTGCTCGTCCTGTCCCTTTCCACCTTTGGTGGTGATTTTCTTTTTAAACCTTCTTCTTAAGGTCGTCATGTTCTATGCACTGCGGAAAAAGGACTCCTCTCTGTCCCAGTGGCTAGTGTATTGAAAATGTACATTTGCCTCTTTGCAGTGATCTGCAACCTTATTCGGGGAATCATTCCTATGGAAACACATTTCCCCAAAATGGAATTTCTCCAACTCATCCACGAATTCATCGACCTTCTTTACCCTGGTAAACTTGTAGCTTCCCAATCTGAATGGCAATGGAGGGTATGTTGCTTTCTTATGCTAAAATAGAAAACTCCCTATGCCATCTAAAAAGACTTGTCTAACTGCTTCTTTGTGGATTACATAGTCTGTGGCATACTTAGGCAGTAGTGAGGATGCTCTAGAGCATCCAAACATTCTGAAATATAGTCCATCTTCAGTCAAATAATAGTCTGCATACTCTTCAATCACCTACAATGCCTCCTCCAACATGCAGTTGCACTCTTTCAAGAAAATCAAGGTATACAATGGCATAATGAAGTGCTCACACACTTCCCTGTAGTGACTGTGGTATTTGTGGGCCCACAGTGGCTTGTATGCTGAGTAAATTGATGTTCTTTCCCGGTCCCAGATACACCTTAGGTTGGGGAAGGGTTGATTGCATAATATGCAAAAATCAGAATGGAGCTCATTTAGAACTCTGATCTCTTTTGAGACACCCCTCCTAATGCTGATGCCATGCAAGCTGAGAGGCTATTAGACACAATGTTGGCCCAGCTGAACACGATCCCCTGTGTTGCAACATAGAAAATGATAGGCACCCACTCTAATTTGAAGCTTTTACCGTGGGCCCTCCCGAAGATCCTGTTCAGCATCAGGGCGATGAACCTGTAAGGGATTCTTAGACTCGCAGTGTCATATTCTCCAGTCGGCCTAGTTCTAATTTTTTTTCCAGGCATGAGCATCCTCTTCAGTGTCTCGACTAGGTCCATCATGATGGCCTTCAGCCAGTATTCAATCAGATATACTTGGGATTCTGGTAAGTGGTAAGCCAGAGCCACATATCCAGGGCTATAAGAAGCATAACCCTATTTATCAACATTTTCCAAAATCATAGTGGTTACATCTGCCCTGGGCAGAATCCACCCAATCACCTCTGAGCATGGAAAGATTTCAGGTCTAGTAGCAATTTTCGTTAATGAAGACCTCTCTATGTTGGCATAGATGTTTTCTTCCTCAAAACCTATGTCAGGCACCTCTCGGCGCGTAATCAATCTGTACATCTCCCCCCATTGATATTCGAGTTCTACACCAATCATGCATTTGGTGTCCTCGTAAATGTATTCGACTTTAGGTTCCTCTTCAACTGTGGGAGCCTTCTTCTTCTGACGCTTAGACTTTTTGAATTCTGAGGAATTTCCCTGTCATGTACAGGAAAGTGTTTTAGGTTTTGTTAGGTCATTTCCAGAGAACATTTAAAATAAAGACAACAGTGTAAGCGTTTTTACCTCATATGTGCTAATCATGAATGCAGCTATGAAAAACACGCAAACAATGTTCAAAACCAAATGTTCCTGCCCAAAGACCGAAACCAGCTCACAACCAACATGCGCAGATCATCTTAGACAAACATGGCTTTTCTAAACGATGAAAAATCCTCTTCTTAATGCCGAACAGAAAATAGTCTCAAAAACCCCCTCTCAGTGCTGTGGGTTACAAAGTTACGCGATGCCTAAACCCAAGTGAGGACGCCGCAAGTGATAGCACACTAGAAGACTGTAAACCCTCACCTCACGGTCCGACTGGGAAATGACAATCTAACCTAGACCGGTTCGGGGTTCGGATTCGACATTGAATAGGGTTACCCTAAGCAGGGAACTAAAAACAACATTGAGGTCCAGGTTCGTGAAGATGAGGGCGACTGAACCAGTGGAAACAAATTCGGCATTTCCTAGGAAAGCCATGAAAGCCCTCCCCGGACGGCTGAACGCAAAATGGGGAAAACTGGTGCGGACAGCGTAATGGCCGTCTGCACCGATTTCCCCAACAATCGAGTGCAGGCTGTAGGACCATAATGGCTGCGAGAGAGAATACTAAGTCAGAACCACAACACCTCCCAACTGCCAGCCATACCAATTAACTCGAAAATACAGGTTGAGACGGAAACCCAAGTAAAACACTAACCACGGAGACAACAAAACAGTTCGTCCAATTGAACAGAACGGAAAAGGGGCACAAGGGCCTACCTGGCACTGCGCTGCATGACTGGTGGAGGAAAAGTGTTGAACTTCCACGGTGGAGCCACCTATGAGAGAGGGTACCGACAACGAGAATCCTGGTCTGCTCGAGCGAAAACGACAGCGCAGAGAAAAGTCCAAAAATAACGATAAAATAATAAACCACCCAACTCCACTATATATATGCCCCGGTCAACTATAATCGGCGAGAAGAAAAAAGTCATCGGGCGGCAAAAGGCTAAGGGGTCGGCGACCAAGTCAACACTGCCTCCGCAACGGCGGATGATAAAACGGCAGAGAGTTCGCAAGGCATTGGCAGAGAAGCAAATAAACACCCACATCGGAGCTCGCAAGACTAAGGAATCGGAGAAATAGGAGGTTGGAGAGCCACAATAGTGAAACCATAAAAGAAACCAAGTTCCGCAGACCAGCAAAAATCGGAGTAAAAACAAACATGACTTTGGCCAAAAATAACGGTCACGCAGAAAATAAAATAAAACCACGCCGGAAAGATAATGCTTTCCAAAGCTGCAATGACGAATGCTGAAGTCCAAAGGATCTACGAAACAAAAATGGTGTGATAGAAAAAGGTTAATGCAATCATCAGGGAACTTCGCAATGCATCATGCGCAACTGCGGAAACCGTAGAGACAATACGTTTCGATGGTATTCAAACAAACCACCGATTAAGACAAACAAATAAATAAAAGCATCGGAGGAAATAAATCTTGGATTGGACCCGACTTCTTGTTACTTCTTTGCAACGGTGGGCGTGCAGATGACTAGACTCCCAACTCAAAAGTCCAAAACACTTCCGATGGCAAGGCAAAATTAAATCAAATAGTGAAACATCGCTGGCATAAAAGTAATCTTTGCACAAAACATCGAGCAAACCAAAAAGCTGAGCCAAAATGAATTAAAGGAGGGTCCCAAAAAATTTTGAGTTTTGGGAAAATGTTGCAGCTGCAACAAGGTCTTAGCGGGATAATTCACCAAGCAAAGGAAAATAAGGTGATTAAGGGTATTAAAGTGGCAAGTTCAATATATCTGACACCATACGTTATTTGTGGATGATGTCTTGATTTTTGGTGATGGTAACCTCATTTAATGGGTTCATATTAAAGCTCTTATTGATATGTTTTGTGGGGTGTCGGGAATGGCTATTAGTGCCCATAAATCGAGCTTCATCCATTTTGGTATTGAGGAGGGAGCTCTAGATATGATAGGGCTCCACTTTCGGGCCTAGGAGATGTGCACTTTGTTGTGGTGCCTTGGAGACGGTTGAACACTTGTTCAGAAATTGTGTGTTCTTTCAAAATATTGGGGAATTATTTTTCAGCAATAATAAGAGTCTGTGACATTAGGATGAATTATGCATTGTGGACAACCTGAAGAACTGGTCCACTTACACACAGTTACATTTGGAAGCATCATTGATCCTCATTTAGGCGGTCTAGCAGGCCAGGAATTCCTATATTTTGCTGAGTAAACCTGCGGTTCACAACTATACTCTTCATTTGGTATTCTCCTACTTGGTGGATCCTATTGATATTAAAAAAAAAACAAGCATGGGAACATTCGTTCACCTCCTTGTCTGAATGATGCCATGGTAGGGTACTTTGACAGTGCGGAGAAAGATGGTTATTGTGGGGCAGGTATGGAACTTAGGTTGGATTTGAACCATACTTTTTATCTTCGTATGAATGTTGGACGTGGTACAAATTCTAGAGCTAAACTATTGGCTCTGTGGGGTTTACTCTTCTTGGCAAGAAGTAGACTAATTAATGGGATGCATGTGATGGGTGATTCAAAGACCATTGTGGACTGGGCCCTAGAGTCTCATACTATACAGTCTATTAAGCTCACACACTGGCTGGGCCGTGTTAAATAATTGATTGTTTCATTTTATTTCTTGCATTTCCATCATATTCATAGGGAATACAATGTAAAGGTTGATGACCTTTCGAAGCGGGCTCTTGGCCTGGAGGAAGGCAAGATTTTCTGGGAGGAATTTTACGCGGGGATACAGGTTTCTTGAGTCTATATTGAAATCCAGTACCATTTTTGGGTTGTTTTGTGTCTTATAGTCTATGTTTTGATCAACATGTTATAGGAATGCTGACATTTGGCTCCTTAAAATGGTAAGTATTGTTAAGTAATATTTTGGAAAAAGGTTTCGATATTGCTCAGGCCATTAAGAGATAGTTGATGAAATGTGATGGAAGATACTAGCTAACTATATTATCATTATATGTAAACTCGTGGGTTATTCATACACGGTTTTATCAATTTAAAGTTTTAATTTTTATGTGGAAAAAATAAACACAAACTATTAAGTATACGTGCATACATGCAGTTCATGTGTAAATTTTTATGATGGAGTTATTTTGCTGTTTATGTGTAAATTTTTATGATGGAGTTATTTTAATTTGTTTTATGTGTATGATGATGATGATAATGATGATAGTTAATGTTTATTTACATCAATTTTATATGGAATTTTAAAAAAGAAAAGTAAGGAACTACTTGGTTGAGCTTTATTTTTGTGCTAAAAAAGCTTCGAGATGAGAGTTCTTAAATTATTATAATTTTGGTGAGACAAAAGGTTGGGTGGGTTGGGATTGTAACAAAAATTTTGAAACTGAGATCTTATGTGGGTGTAGGCAAAGGCTATTTAAGGGGAAGTGCTTTTTGTTCTCAACACTCATAGTTTCACAAAGATGACAGATCTTTTTAGCCCACATAGTTTTAGGAAAGAGGAAAGTTCCAATGTCTTATTTTACTATGTAGCCCATGAGGGTTCTTTCTTATTTTAGCTATGTGAATCTTCTTCTTTGCGCTATAGAGAAATAAGTTTGATCTTAAAGATTAGGGTTAATGACCTCCTTGTAATATCTTACTCTTCTTTTATCCTCTAAATCCTCTAAATTTTCAATGCCTCAATTCTCTTTGAACTTCGAAGTAATAATATTTTTTATATCATCATTTTTAACCAAGACATGGTATCTTTATGTCCCTAGCTTAAGCCTTC